>CM076575.1:2037836121-2038029038 GCA_034641835.2 Pinus albicaulis
TGGAGAGATCCCTCTCCGGGTCCAGGAGGGCTAGATCCTAGGGCCCAAAAGTGGTTCTGATGTTGTCTCATCTTTTGGTCTTGCCAATCTGGCCAAAACATGGGAACCCCAACACAATGTAAGTCTGTTACAAGGACTAATTACATCTGACTATGGCCTCTTCCGGGGATTTAATTCAACAGAGCCTATTGTGACAATTCAAGAGAAATCTACGATCAACAATGGACAGAGAGACATGCGAATATTACACAGCAACTCTATTCAACAATTATACACAGAACAGTGTTTCAACCACCTCAAAATTAAACAACTCTCACACAAGATCAATTCAAGGACAATTAGACAATCAATGAGTACCAAAATTTATTCAACAGGAAGCAATTTCTTAACGCCCAAATTTTACTACAGAAATCTCCTCCCCCCGCCATGCATCCGGGGAATACAATTTATATCTATTATTATGTGTCTCTTCGGTTCCTCTTTAAGGGTCGTTTCTAATCTAACAAAAGGCCTAATTACATTCATTCGAATAACTGAAATAGGATAGATGGACTGAACATAAAACTATTCGACTTCTACTGACTCTAACTGATCTAAATGCAACAGACAGCTAAGGTATTGACACCTTGCTGTTACAAATTTGAATGATTTTGATCCCTCCTAGCCACAACATGTGGAAAAAACTCCTACATTGCTAGCTAGTGTCTAATGCCCCTGCATCAGACTCCTGAGGGCAATTTCTTTCATGGACTCCTGTCCATGAGTTCTTCCACTGATCTGCCTATTTTCTGCAACATTCCTTCAGTCATCCAAGTGGCATCTTCCCCTGGCTGGTCCTTCCATTTGATTAAGTACTGGAATTACTCTTGTCCTTTGGTCTTCTTGAACACTCTTTTGTCCAATATATTCTCTGGTTGTAATGGTTGTGCTGGAGGTAGCTGCTTTGCCCACTCAATCTGTTCCTTGTCTGTTAGTCCTTCTTCTGCACCTTCATCTTCATACTTGTACAGATCTGCAACATTAAAAATGGGATATATTCCAACATCAGGAGGCAATTCAATCTCATAAGCATTAGCAGAAAAATTTCTAAGTATCTTGCATGGCCCAATCCTTTTAAACTTCAGTTTGTTATACTGCTTCTTTGGGAATCTCTCCTTTCTCAAGAGTGCCAAAACCAGATCTCCTACTTCAAAATGGACTTCTCTTCTGTTCAAGTCTGCTCTGCCTTTGTATTTTATGCTGCTGCCTTGTAGCTGTTGTTTCACTTGTTCATGTATGGCTTGGATTTCTGAAGCAAATTCCTCACCATCAACACTCCTCAGCTCTACCTTTCCCAGATTTCTTAACTCTGATATTCCTCTGGGGTGCATTCCATAAACAATATGGAATGGACTCTGCCCTGTGCTTCTGTTTGGTGAGTCATTATATGCATATTCTTCCTGGGGAAAAATATGATCCCACTGCTTGGGATGCTCTCCGGCAAGACTTCTCAACAAATTTCCCAGACTTCTATTCACTACCTCAGTTTATCCATCAGTCTGAGGATGATAAGCTGAGCTGAAACTTAGTTTGGTACCAAGTTTCTTCCACAGCGTCCTCCAAAAATGGCCCACAAATCTAGTGTCTCTGTCTGAAACAATACTCTTGGGAAACCCATGCAACCTAACAACTTCTTTGAAAAACAAGTTAGCAACATGGGTGGCATCACTAGTTTTATAACATGGAATAAAATGTGCCATTTTGGAAAATCTATCCACTACAAAAAATATTGCATCATTCCCTCTCTAAGTCTTGGGCAATCCTAGAACAAAATCCATACTCACCATGTCCCAAGGCCTGTCTGGAATAGGCAAGGGAGTGTACAATCCTGCGTTCTTGCTCCTTCCTTTGGCATATTGACAGATTTTGCAATTCTTTACAAAATTTTCCACTTCTTCTCTCATCTTGGGCCAATAATAGAAGTGACTCAGCTGCTCATAAGTTTTATCAGTACCAAAGTGCCCAGAAATTCCACCACTGTGCTTCTCCTTGATCAAATTTTCTCTCATGGAACATTTTGGTACACACAGTTGGTTTCTTCTGAATAGTAAGTCCTCCTGCAAGAAATAATCCAGCCACTGGCTCCTATCTGTTAGAATAGAGTTACAACATGCTTCAAATTATTCCTTAAAATATGAATCTGTTTTATACAGTTATTTGAGGAAATCAAATCCTACAACTTCAAAATTGGTTTCTTGAACAAGCATGTGTCTCCTACTCAAAGCATCAACTACTTTATTTGCTTGGCCACTTATATGTTTTAAAACAAAGTTAAAACCTTGGAGATACTCAGCCCACTTGGCATGCTTATGATTTAACTTGGGTTGTTGTACAATGTACTGCAAAGCATGGTTATCAGAGTATAATACAAATTCTTTGGACATTAAATAATGCCTCCACTTTTTCAATGTATGAACAATTGCATAGAATTCCTTCTCGTAGGAGGAATACTTCCTTCTGGTTTCATTCAGCTTCTCACTGAAGTAAGCTACAGGCCTATCATCCTAACTCAACACAGCTCTAATGGCTTCTCCACTGGCATCACACTTCACTTGAAATGGTTTAGTAAAATCAGGCAGAATTAAAACAGGGTTTTCAGTTATCTTTTGCTTCAAAAGTTTAAAGTTTCCTTCTGCTTAAGCAATCCATTTAAATGGTTGTTTGCTCTTTTTTATTGTCTCAATGATGGGTTCATTAATCTTACTAAAGTTTCTTATAAATTTCCTGTAAAAACTTGCAATTCCATGGAAACTTCTTACCTCAAAAGCATTTATGGGTGAAGGCCACTCCACAATTTCCTTAACCTTTTCTGGGTCCATCTTCAATCCTTCTGCAGAGACAACAAAGCCCAAATACACCAACTCTTCCTTCATGAATGAGCATTTCTTTAAGTTTATTAGAATTTTCTCTTGGTGTAGCTTCTTCAAGACATAATTAAGATTCCTTAGATGTTCTTCTTTAGTTTTACTGAAAACTAATATATCATCCAGATACACTATCACAAATTTACCAATAAATTATTTCAACACTTAATTCATAAGTCTCATAAAAGTGCTAGGTGCATTTGACAACCCAAAAGTCATTACCATCCATTCATACAATCCTTCATTCGTTTTAAAGGCAGTCTTCCACTTATCACCCTCCTTTATTCTAATCTGATGATATCCAATTTTTAAATCTAACTTTGAAAAATATTTAGCACCACTCCAACAATCCATTAAATCCTCAACTCTGGGCAAAGGGAATCTGTATTTGATTGTTATCTTATTGATTGCTCTGGAATCAGTACACATTCTCCAGCCTCCATATTTCTTTGGGATCAATACTGTTGGTACTGCACATGGACTCAAACTTTCTCTTATCAACCCCTTGTCCACTAGTTCCTGTACTTGCTTCCTGACTTCCTCATTCTCTGTGGGAGTCATCCTGTAGGCTGCCTTATTTGGCAGATTTGAACCAGGGATAAAATCTATCTGATGGTTGATCTTTCTCACAGGGGGCAGTTCATCAGGTAAATCATCCACAACAATGTCACAATAACTTTCTAACATCTCTTGGATTTCTATTGGCAGATCAGAAATATTTGTATAAGTGAGAACTACCTTAGGTTTGCAAACTAAAGAAAAGCTTACCTCTTCCTCTTCAATCTGTTGTAGATACTCCTTCCCCCTCAGCAACAAGGTTTTTGGATCAGCCACTCTGCTTGATGGTTCTCCTTCTTCCATGGGTATCAATGTATGATGTACCCCATCTTTGAAGAACTTGTAAGTGTTCTTCTTTCCATCATGCACTGCTTCTCTGTCAAACTGCCAAGGTCTACCCAGCAATATGTGACACACATCCATGGGCATCACATCACACAGGACTTTGTCTTTGTAGTTTCCCATTTGCAGCTCTATCTCACACTGTTCCTTTACAATCAGTTGGTGCCCTTAATGTAGCCAGGACACCCTGTAGGGAGTTGGATGTTGCCTTGTCTTCAGCTTCAACTTCTCTATCACCTCAGTGGAAACCAGATTGTCTGTGCTGCCACTATCAATGACTAGTTGGCAGCATTTCCCCTGGACTTTGCATATGCTCCTAAACAAAGTCTTCCTTTTTGCAGGCTCAGTGACCTCTTTGGCTTGTTTCAACAGAACCTTATTAATCACTAAGGATTCTCCTCTCTCTGGTATAATTTCCTCTTCAATTGTTGCCTCTTCTCCAGCTTGAGTAACAATAGCATTTCTTGGACCAACACCCATATTCTCTGGGCACTCATATTGTTTGTGTCCCACTTGATGACATCTATAGCACCTAAATTATCTACCTCTACCTCTGCCTCCTCTTCCTCTGGAAAAACCCCTTCTTCCTCTTGCATCACCCTCTGTAGATGCATTCTGAGGTGAGCTACTGTTAGCTCCATCTCTAGGTGTAGTAGGCTTTCCTCCACCACCCTGACTTCCCTTTCCACGGAAAGTACCTCTCCCTCTGGCAGACTGCTTTCTCAGGAGTTTCTCCTCTGCTTTCAAGGCCGTATGATAGGCCTCCTCAATGGTCTTAGGAGATAGAAGACCAATTTCATCTTGGATCTCCAGCTTGAGACAATTCACATATCTGGAAATCTTCTCTGGTGTGTCCTGAAACTGCCCAGCTCTTATACTTACTCTATAGAATTATTTTGTGTATTCCTTTACTATCAGCAACCTCTGTCTCAGGTTCTGCATTTGCCTAAAAAATGTTAGATGATAATCACTAGGAAATAATTTACCTTTAGCTTAGCCATCATTCTGGTCCAGTTTTTGATAGGCTGTTTGCCAGCTCTCCTTCTTTCTGCTTGCACTCCATCCCACCAAAGTGCAGCATGTCCCTTCAGCTTTGTTACTGCAAAATTGACCTTCTTATCTTAGCTCATTTCTTCATAGTCAAAGCACTTGTTCATTTCATTAATCCAGTCCAACAGCTCTTCTGGATTCAGTCCTCCTACAAAACTTGACACTTCAATCTTGGGCTTAACTGCAGACCCCAGAACAGTTCTGAGGATCCTCATCTCAGGAGGAATCTCAGCATTTTCTCCAGCTTCTTCTAATTTGGGTTCGCTGATGTCTTCAGGATCTCTGGGCTGTCCTCACTCCATGGCATCCATTCTGGCTTCGAACCTCTGTAAGGTCTCCAACACTTCTGCATTGGAAACAGGTATGCCTCTCCTTTTGCCAGCACCTCTACCAACTCGGATTTCCATGTTAATTCTATGCAAAAACAACTCAAAAACAGCTCTGGTACCACAATTGACAACAAAAAAATTGAATCTGGCCCCAAGGAGAGCTAGTCTCTAATGTAGCTCTGTCATCATTTTCTTTTGAATTAACTCAGTTCATTTCTCAACTCCTTTATAATTTTATTTATCAATTTCAGAGGAATTGACAATTAAATAATTTAAGAAACTTGGACTATGATCCTTCACACATATATATATGTTTTCCTTTTATTCTAAGTCCCACGCATATAAATCATATGAAATACATTTAATTCACATCATAAGTCCTTTTTGGTACTATGCCAAACACCTTATGACTCTGCAATGCAACCCACAACAATCCTAAGTCCAATCGTCATGAAAGTTAAGGTATTAAAATATATTTTAGGCTTATATTAATAAAAATGATGCTTACAATGAACACTTTGGCATGCCTTAGGTCCTAGGTCCACATACATAATCGACGATTCAATTAAATACACACACCATACCTTAGATTATCCTCCGAGCTCTTTTAAGAGCGATCACCGTTCGATGAGCCAGCCTCCGGTCAAACGGCATACATCGATATCGCGCTGAGTCCACAGTCGATAGTTAACACACGATGGCACGCGATGAGGGCGGTATCTCCAAACCGCTTAAGGCCATGTGTCAGCCTATGGAACAGATCACATTCGAATTGGAAATACAGCTTACCCTACAAAGACAATGCGATCAAACTGCTGTTGGATTTTGATCAGTAGGTGATTGTAGGTTAAACCGGGGTTAACACCCTTCTTCCTATTTTCTCTGATTCACTAACTCAGGTTTGACTCTCGGAACAACACTCTCAGTTCACAACCGAACTTAATTCTCTGTAAGCGGGGTTTCACAACTGGAGCTTGCGGCAAACATATTTACAAATTCATTCTCAGAGACGGTTTGAGTACAATGTAAGTCTGTTATGAGGACTAATTACATCTGACTATGGCCTCTTTCGGGGATTTAATTCAACAGAGCCTATTCTGACAATTCAAGAGAAATATACGATCAACAATGGACAGAGAGGCATGCGGAGATTACACAGCAACAATATTCAACAATTATACACAGAACAGTGTTTCAACCACCTCGAAATTAAACAACTCCCACACAAGATCAATTCAAGGACAATTAGACAATCAATGAGTACCGAAATTTATTCAACAGGAAGCAATTTCTTAACACCCAAATTTTACTGCGGAAATCTCCTCCCCCCTGCCATGCATCCAGGGATACAATTTATATGTATTATTATGTGTCTCTTCGGTTCCTCTTTGAGGGCCATTTCTAATCTAACAAAAGGCCTAATTACATTCATTTGAATAACTGAAACAGGACAGATGGACCGAACCTAAAACTATTCGACTTCTACTGACTCTAACTAGTCTAAATGCAACAGACAGCTAAGGTATTGACACCTGGTTGTTACAAATTTGAATGATTTTTATCCCTCCTAGCCACAACATGTGGACAAAACTCCTACATTGCTTGCTAGAGTCTAATGCCCCTGCATCAGTTATTAACATATTCTCCGCCATTGTCTGATCTTAACTTAAGAATTTTATGTCCACATTGTTTCTCAACAAAGGCCTTAAAGGCCAAGAACATGTTAAAAACTTCATTCTTGAGTTTTAAGAAATATACCCAAGTGCATCTGGAAAAATCATCAATGAAAGTTAAGAATTACTTGCAACCAAAGAAAAAAACAACAGGAAGTGGACCACATAAATCACTGTGCACAAGCTGCAAAGGGGTTGAAGCGTGCCAAGAGGCACTTTTGTCAAAACTATCCCGATGATGTTTTCCGAGTACACATCCGGAGAAAACACCATATCGACAAGATACCATAGGAAGGCCTATCACCATATTTTCCTTACATAGATTTTGAAGAGAGCGATAGTTTAAGTGACCAAATCGCTCATGCCAAAGTTTGCTCACATCATCATTATGAGCAACAAAAACAGAGGGAAGAGATGATGACCCAAAGTTGTGAAACTTATACAACCTTGTGGAATGATCAGCAATGCCAGTAGCTAAAATATGTTTAGGATCTTTGAGGTCCTTGATTACAACATCATGAGGTGATAATTCTACTATTTTCCCTTCACCTAAATGAGTTTTATGATAAACAGATAGAAGGTTGCATGACAAGGTAGGAACACATAGTACATCATTAAACTGACCATTATCTAGATGAATGGTTCCAGATCCTACAACACTAAGAGATCTATCATCACCAACATAAATATGTTTGGTGTTACAATCATTTAAAGAAGAAAACATGGATTTATTTTTAGCCATGTGGTAATAAGCTCCAGAATCAATGAGCCACTCATGAGAAGGAGAAGAAGAAGATACATTTAATGCATAACTAGATCTTGATGCTTGACAACCACAAGCAGAAAGTGCCATGTCTGAAGATGAAGGTGAAGAGTGCTCCAAATTGATGTTGTGCTTCTTCATTGCTGCTTCTAAGGCTTCCATATTCTTAAAACATTTGGACTCTATATGGCCATCCCGATTGCAAAAGTTGCAATGTCTATCTGTCTTCTTCCCTTTGTTTTGATTTGCCTTATTATTTTGGTGATTTTATTTTTCAGTTTGCGGTTGAAATTGCTTAGGGCCCTTGTTTGGTTTAGGACCATAATTTTTTAGGATACTGCATCTTGGGATTATTTTGATATGGTTTTTGTTGGGCTACTAAGGCTTTCTTAGAAGCATTTCCAGCAGTGATAAGACCAAGGGGTAAAAATTTTTCTTGTTCTCTTATCAAAGAATCACAAAAGGCATCAAAAGAGGGATTCTTGTAGGTGGTTCCCGAAGAAATGATGGCTTCTCTGGTGGAATGGAAGGCGGAAACAAATATAGAGTATGCAGGACCAAACTTAGCAAGAATGCAGTATATGAGGCTACCATCATCCTTTTTTATCTTACAACCTTCTAAAATAATTCTGAGGATCTTAAATTTGGACAAAAAATCTTCAATGGAGGAGAAATTATTGGCGTCCAAAGTAAGCAACTCATTTTCAAGCTGGTGGGCCCGGATTTGATTTTGAATGCCAAAAAAAAATTTTAGCTTATCCAGGGCCTCATCAGGGGTGTCAATGTTAAGGATATGAAATCGAATATCTTGAGTGTTAACACTGGAAAATCGTACAGTAGAAAATGACATCAAGTAATGTCGAGCCTAAGGATTTACAGGACCAGGATACATTATGGAATCAAAAATATTAAGAATCTCTAAGGTTTTGAGCAATTCAAGATTGAACTAGTCATAAATGCCGGAATGCGCACTTTTTCCTTCGAGAAGAGCACCTTCTGCGCGCACTGGAGCCCGATAAGTGCACATTCCTGGAAATGGAAAAAAGTCCCTTTCCGGGACCACAAGCAAGCAAATGGCAGTTTCTCCTTATGTGAAAGCCGCTTAAGGACAACACCAGCGCCTCCTTAGGCCTTGTGTGAGCACACAAAAGCATATTTCAGCCCACAATGGAATATTTCCTGGGTCACTATCCACCATGTACCAAGGGAGGGAAGGAGGTTTGAAAGCTCACCTATATAAACCCTCAAAGAGATGAAAAATGTGTGATCACAAGGTTATGCTGGCCAAAGTTGCCCAAGAAACACCAACTGTTTGTGTGAACCAAGGAGCAGGAGATAAATAAGAGGACTCAATTTTTGGCCACCCAACAATTTCAATCCATTGCAGCAGAGAGAGAGAGTTGAACTGCGTCAGAAGGCAGAACTTGAAGGACAAACATCCTTGCGTCGGGTCCTATAGCCTCTGCCTAGGCCCTTCGGCAAGTGGGTAAGATTTTTATTCATTCCAAGCATTCAATGAGAAGAAGGCCATCGAGCCATTGTTTACCTTGTTATTGTTTGGAACTCTCTATTTAGCTTCTTTTTTTGTTTTTAATTTTACTTGTTAACAGAGCATACTTAAGTGTATTATTTCATTTTAAGTCTTATACTTCTGAGCTCCCCCCAGATACTACCTGTTACTTATGGTTTAGAGAAAATACCACATTCTCTAGATGCATGATATTTCATACACCCATGTGTCGAATCCACTGCAACAGGATTGGCGACTCCACTGACGTGTTTCAAGTTTATGTGGTTGTGCCATTGTTTGCAGGAGACTCTTAGTCTATGCTGGAGTGGAGCTGACAGTCCTCGTCCCTAGACTCATTGAGGTGACATACTGAAGAAGGAAGCTCCTAATTTTTTTTACTTGCAGGAATTTTGTGCACTGTTTTTACACACAGACACGCAGGGCGCGCGTTCAGGAGTGACTTGCGTGTCGGAAGGCGCACCTGTAAGAAGGTTTTGCGCGCAATTTGCAGAGAGATTTTCTCTCCCTATCTGCTGCATTTTTTCTTCTTGTAAGTGTGTTGGGCAACCCCTAATGTATCTTCCAATACCTGTGTTGATTCCCCACAGCTTATGAAAATTGATTTTTGCTGCTTTTTGTAGGCATTTAGTTAGTTTTCATTTAAGTTGGTTTTTTGCAAAAAGTGTTCACATATTTTAAGTAGGGGGAAAATTAACCATTGCTTTCTAAAAATTTTATGTTTTTTGCAAATTCTGGTATGGACACTTAGTCTAACTAGTCCAAGTAAGTGGCCCATGACCACACGTGCATAAGCTAGTGTAGAAATTGTTTAGTTTAAATTTCAATTTTTGCATTTAGGAAATTGCGGGACTAGGATTGAGTCACAAGTTAGAGAAAGTAATCTATGTTGTCTTTGCGCCATTGGGTGACCCTAGAAAGACATATGAACACTCTACATTTGTGATTTTCCATCTCCCTTTAGTCACTCACATAGACTAATTAGGAGGTTTTGGAAGTAGCCCATTATCCGCAAATGCTTTTTATTTGAGCAAGGAACAACATCACATAGTTTAACTAGGGGACTTTTGTAAAGGATCACTGATATCCATATGTTCAAATTATGAGATTTTTCACCATAAGCTCACACACATTCACCCACTAAGAAAATAAAGACACCTAAAAATAACTTAAACCAACGCACTAAATTCTCCCCACAGGGGCCACAAGAGAAATTATAGCTTAAGTTAGGATCAAGGGGGTAGGCATCCAATAAGCCGCCTTGATCATGCTTCACATTTGAAACATAGAATATGCATTTTTAGGGAGCTTTAAATCCACCTATCAGCCCACAGAAAATAAAACCCAAGCGCGGCAAAGACCCGATTCAGAGGGGGTTAGGCTTAGGCGCAGTGCATGCGGTATTAGTTGGGGCTACCTAACCCGTCTGATACTCGATACTATTAGCTGACTACCAAGAAGCCCAAGACTCGAATGCTCACATGGGATGGTGGTTCTTAGTGGCCAAAACTAAGGCATCCTTTACCCTATAGGTGACGGTGCAGGCAAGCGCCAGACCCTCTACCCTTACCTTGGTTGATTCTCTTCGGCTGACTGGGGGCGTCGCCAGTTCTTTCAGGATCTTGTGCCAGCACTCGCAAGAAATCCTCTCAAGGCCCAGTTACTTTTGAGAGTGTGAGGACGTTACTAGGTCTTCTAGGATTTTCGAGTATCACGCGCAAACAAACAAAACCATTTTTTGCTTGATTGATCACATAGATTAAATTAAAGGAAAATCATTTCATTTTCACTTTTTTTTATGTATGTGGCCATAGATTAGACGTGATCATAGACTCAATACCCTAAAAAAAATTTCCAAAACCTAACCTGCACGACCCTCAAAAGGTTTCAACGGAACCTCGTCGGTCTAGGCATCTTTTGGACCTCCCCCCATTAACGGGAGGGGTTCCAAGTCTTTTGCCATTTAGGCATCAAAGATGGAACATTGCCACAGTGATTGGTTCCTCCTTTCTGGGAGCAACCTTTGTTTGGAACCCTAATCGGTCTCCCAACGCCACACTTCACATCACTCCCCCCTCGTCCCCTAGGGGGCAAAAGAGTGCATCCCATACGGGAAGCCAGCCGAATTCACAACCGGGTACATCAGAGACTAACCCTCATTCTAGCCAAAACTTCGTGTCTTCACACGTTGCCATGGCGTCAACCTCTCAGTCACTCTTCTTAGCGGCATTAAATCTACTAGATTTAACCAAGCTCACCAATGACCCCATCCCGCACGACCCCAATTGGCCTCCCATGCCCACGAAGCTCCCTTCAGAGATACCAAAGTTTGAAGGCAAGCAAGCAGAATACCCAGGTAATCATATAATGACCTTTCACCTATGGTGCTCATCGAATAGCATCATTGTCAATACTATTCGATTGTTGATATTTCAACACACTCTCACGGGAGTGGTCGCGAAATGGTACGTCGAGCAACCCCCTTCTTCACATAGAACCTTTAGCGCCCTCACTACTGCGTTCCTCACATACTTTCAGTTTCCCATTAACCATGATTCGGGAATGGAATTACTTACTCATTTCAGACAATCTCCCTCTACCCACATTTTTGAACATCTCCACGAGTGGAGACGGAATCGTAGCTTATGCAAAGCTCAACTCGACGACCGAGTCCTTTTATATTTATTCTTGAAAACTCTGACGGCGGAGATTTCAAAGGATGTGGCGCAACGTAACCCCACATCCGAAGAGGACGCAATCAGTAAAGCCTAGTGGCTTGAACTGATCTATACACAATCAGGGTACATATGCAATATCATGCCTAATGCCCCATGCTTGCAATCTTATCAAGAATTTCCAGGCATGTCGAACTCTGCAAACGAACTTATTGGGTCAATGACCCAAGGGTACCTAAGCAGCAGCAGTCAGAATCCTAGCTACAAACATGGGTCTACCCAGAACATGTCTCAACTCGGATTTCAAAGTCATCATATGTAGCAGCAAAATTTTATTAATGGGGCGCCAGCGTATCACCATGGAGGACCTTACCCTCCGACCGGGGGACCCAGTACACAGGAAGAAAAAATGAAGGAAGAACTCCCCCCCCAATATCCAGGTGCAAATACGGGACAGCGGTATGCTCAGTCCCAAGCACATAACCCACCAACACAGAAAAATGCACAGGTGAACTTTGTGCAGCCATCCCAAGATCAACCACACCAGTATGATAAGGACAATTACCCTCCCAATGTGCTCAAAAGAAAGGTAAAAAAAAAACCAAAGGGAACCCTGGACAGGGGGGCAGCAGTCAACAGCGCCCACTGCAACCCCAACCTGGAGATAACTTTAACCGGAACTAGAACCAGGAGCCAAGAAAATCTCAAAATCAAGGAAAAAGGCCACCTATACGAAAAAATCATTTTTTTTCGATATGTGGTGAGTATGGGCACTATACTCACCACTATCTCGAACTCCCTGAGCTTAAAAAGCTTCAGAGTAACTGAGGACAAGGAGGATCTTCCTAGACAACTGAAATTATGCAATAACCCTTCCCCCATCAAGGAACGGTCAGCACTCAGCAGCAAAACCCCAACGATTCTGAGAAAAAAAGACATGAAATTTACATGGCCAGCGAAGAAATGTTTTTTCAAATCCGGAATTGCAGCTACGACACCCCACCAGACACCGATTCGTCAAGGGCTAGTACATCCATGCCGACTGCACCTTTGACCATTCCAAAGATTCCTTTGGAACCATTGCCAAAAATGGTTAAAGGGCCTAATAGGCGAGTAGGTAACTACTCCAAAGCAGCCCAAAATTATAGCATCATAGACGATTTAGCCTAGTCACCTACTACTATGTCCGCTTTGGAGGTACTACAGTCGTGCCCAAAGCAGCAGAAAGCTCTACTTTTTGCCTTAGGCGTCGTCGACCCCGCCGACATGCGCATGACGGATTTTGATTTAGACAAAGCCACCCCTAGGCTTCCCTCCATGGTCACCTTCCAGATACCAGTATCGGTACAGAATATCACTATTCATCGATGTGTCTTTGATGAGGGTTCATCTACATACATCATGTCAAAGAATGTATGGTAGAATTTAGGAGCCCCAGAACTCAAACCTTCCGTCATCACTCCCAGGGCATACGACGGTCGGCCCTCGACCCCCGTCGGTCTCTTCCAAAATGTACTGGTCTGCTTAGCTAGAAAAACGGTCCACATAGACATCGAAGTCTTGGACGCTCACTTGGATTACAATATACTCCTTGGGCGGAGTTACATGTACGCCATGTCTGCCATAGCATCCTCCGTTTTCTGCGTCATGATGTTCCCCCATAAGGATCGAATCGTTACAGTAGACCAGCTGACGCACACTGAAAACCATCCTTTGACCAACACAGATATGGTTCAATAATATGGCCTTGGCCAATTCAAACCGTTTTCCATCCTAGGATCCTTCCTAGGAGATCCTCCTATTATCCCTGAGGTATCACCCGATACCACAGCGGCCCCGATATGCATGATGTCCACATCAAGCACCAAGGTTTGTCAGGACACGGACTCAAGCAGTAATGACACCGAGGCATCAGCTACTACAACCTCCCTAGTCTATGCTGCCTCCCAAACTCCTTTCCTATACACACCTCTTGGCTTCACCTCCCAGCAGGTCTTGGCAACACTAGTACTACCCAACATATCATTGGAATTCCCAGTATGGTACCTCGTTCCCCCTCTAGGAATGCAAGCTACCAATGTTACTACATTTGGATTAAAGCCTCCCGGTCCCGAGGAGCCCCAACCTACCCAAGTAGCAGTCGAAACCGCCCCCACAAGGGAAATCCCCGCTGTGAAACCGGAGACCACAATAAAGAAAATTGCCAAGAAAGGAAAGAAAGTGGTGACCCCCACCCTGCAGAGGGAGTCATTAACCTATGCTATATGTGTTTTCATAGGACACCCTACTCACATATGCCTGGAGTTGGACAAATTAATACCACTCCTCGGCTGCAAGGCAAGCACCTCAAAATGGCATTCCCATAAAAAGGAACTTGCCACCAAAATCACAGGCAAACTGCTGCGTACCAATCACGCATGCGCCCTCTATGACACCTATGGGCACTATACCCAAAATTGTCCAGAAATATCATGGTATCGGGATGCCTTGCATGCAATTGAGCGATCCTATCAAGAGGATCCCTCCATCCAGTCCATTAATGACGAGCCATGCTCCATCTTGTACTTACAAGAGGAGCACCGATATGTAGAGCGCCCCCCAGTATTTCCCATTATACGTTGCACGCTATGCGATGAATGTGGCCACTACCTCGAAGAGTGCACTGCATTGGAACTCATCCACATATGGTATCCAATCGAAAGGGTCTACTACATGGGGCTACGGGAAACACAATTCACATGCCCGTTATGCACCGACAATCACTTATTGGAGGATTGTCACTACATACCTCGCTTCCAAATAGCCCTTGCTAGTCTCCGCTCAGCCATGGTTTGTCTTTCCCAAGAATATGATATGGATACCGAATTCATCGGCAGCTCCATGACCCAAGCAGAGGAGATGAACGGGTCAATCATGTTCTTTCCAGTTGAAGAATGGCCTAGCAAGCAACCCATAGTTACCGTCACAGACACGTCACGAAAACCACCCGCATGCACATTGTGCAAGCAGACGGACCATATAGTAGTCCACGGCCCTGACTTAGCAGCATTACGGTGATGGTACCCCTCCTATCCTCAGACCATGCACAATGGGAGACCCATATCACAGAATTTTTTTCTGATATTCCAGGGTGATCATTATGAACGACATTGTACTGATGTCTCACGACTTCATCCCACTATAGACATGATTAATTTCGTAGAAAAGAGGATGAGCGACCTCCATGAAAGGCATAAAAGATACATCATCGAGCCAATGACACCCCCACCACCACGATGGTGTTATAAACCTGCTTCAACCCCACCACCTAGGTGGTTCGTCATGCCTGCTAATACCATAAACCAAGCACGTAAACCTCAGGCCCAACCAAGGATAACATGCAGCCTATGTGATCTAAACGATCACCAGATCAATCAATGCAGAGCACTCAAACCCCTTGCAAATAGTCTCTGCATAATCAAATCTCTCTCTCAAAAGCTTCTCTCTAATCAAGAGAAGATTACACGGACTTACTGCCGAATTTTCTCACACTTTCATCATACATTTAAGTGCACGTATCTCCCCAAAATGAGAGTAAGTAGAGCAGCATTAAGTCAGCCACCCACCAAAAAGGGAGGCAGATTCCAACCCACGATGCAAAAATGGAAAGAAGACGCCTTGATCCACAACAGACCCTTTCCAATCGTCCACATCTGGAACATCGAGTAGTGTAGATTCTCACACTATCTAATCTGTCAGTACTGTGATACCCTGCACCATTTGCACCAGTCATAATCACACACCAGAGGGATGTCTGTTGCTATAAACGTTCAGACATCTCTGTGATAAAATCAACTTCCATATACCGGGAATTGACTATCTTAGCGGGAAAGCCAACAATCAGCTCACTCATGACTCCATTGCGGAGATCCATCCCCAGCCGCATGCTAGTGACACAACTCATCACATATGACTTGTGTCATCGCGTGCCCAAGACAAGATTTCAACAACCCCTTTATCACAGGAATTCAGCTTTATTCCTATCGCAAAAAACCAGGGCACCTTGCGCCCTTGAATCGATTTCCGTGAGTTCCCCAACTTTCATGCAGCCATCGAACTCCTAGATGACACCTAGCCTCTAGAACATCGCCTAGTACAACTAGAGCTAGTTGACGAAAACAGGTGCCAATCACTGCAACACAATGAGGCCCATAAGAAAAGGGTAAAAGCATGATTCGCCACATCACCCCTCGCTCATTTATCGAAGGAGAGCTAGTCCTTAGCTATGATGTCGCAAAAGAAGCCTTAGGGCCAGGAAAGTTTGAAACCCTATGGAAAGGGCCCTATATCATCAAACATTGCCTCTGGTAGGGGGCATACATCTTGACAGAACCGGACGGGACCTACCTCACTAACCCCATCAACGGCCTTTACCTCAAGAAGTTCTACCCATAAGGGCCCCAGAAGCCCATATCCCCTAGAGTTAGAGTACACACAAACCCCAACACCAAAATATTTTTGACCCAAAAAACCTAAACGCACTCAAAATAACACCATGGATCACCAACTTGAACCCTATTTCGGATTTGCCAATGGAGCATCGCGATGGTCTCAAAACTTAGCTACAGTTTCCTGGGTCATCTATCACCCTGACCGATCACCACTGTGTTCAAACGGCATGTGCATCGGTTCAAAAACCAACAATCAGGAAAATATGACGTTTTTATCAAAATTATGTGCGAGGCCCTCCACCAAGGCATACGCCATATGTATGTCTACCTTGATTCCCAATTAGTAGTCTTGCAGTTAAACCAAGCATTTGAAACCAGGGATGCAAACCTATTTATCAAATATTTTCATGCCAAAATATTCAGCAGACAATTTGATTATATTACATTCTCACATGTATCAAGGAATCAAAACCAAACAGTTGATCGCATTGTTAGCCACCTATAAAATTTTGGTAGCAAACAGGTGGCTAAATAGGTTTCTAAGTCTTAAAGAGGAACATTTTCCTTGAAAACCTATCACTCTTGAAGCCTTCATGTGTCTTTTTCCCTGTGAAGAAATGTTCACTGCTATTTCCTTCTAATAAGCCTCGCTGTTGGTGAAAGAAAATGCTTTAAAAGGCCTCCATATACTCCATTTTGTTCCCTCAAAGCCTCCATTTTCACCACCTTTTCCCCTTTCAAAATTCCTCTAAATTCCCTCCATTAACCTCCCATCTCATCCTAAAACCCTCTTTAAACCTCATATTATCCTTTATCTGGTTTTAAAATATGTTCTTTTGCCTACCGGAACCCTCCATTTGGCCTTAAAAACACTGATTTTGGCCTAAAAACTCTCTATTTGCACTATATCAGTCTTATAGCCTCTGAGGGCTTATATGGCTTAGCCCCTTTCCTCATATAACCCCAGCCTCGCAATCGGGCACTTTTAAACGCTAACCCCGCTGATTAAAACCCTTAAAAACCCTTTTCTCCTTCTATATTCCTGTGTTCCAACGTTTAGGTCCAAAGAAGATCTGGATCGTTGATCTACATAGATCGACGATCGTCAGGCCATCTTTTCTCCACCTCTTTAACCCGCTCCCCTCATCCGTGCAACTTTCCCATCGGAAATTTTCCACACCGTCCGATCAAAACCAAGAGATCTGACGGCCGACATTCAATTTCGCAAAATTTTTGCGACAATAGTTTAACACCAAAAAAAATTTCGAAATGGGCATTTTTAGGTGGGACAGGTGTCAGGCAGTGTATGGTATCTCATTTCTTTTTCGAAAACCATTTATCACCCTTAGCCCTACGCGAAAACCGCTTCCAGTTTTCCGCTTACTGCCCTCCACAGCATAATTCCCCTTTAAATCGTGGCCGTTGGTTAATCCAATCTAACGACTCACAGCGTGTCACGTCCTCATTCATTTGTTTTTCACCCTTTCTCCCTAATGACTCCGTTAAACAATCACAGCCGTTGCTTATATCTGATCTATGGCCCAGACATAATCTCACCCCCATCCATTTTTCTTTCACGCAC
This sequence comes from Pinus albicaulis, assembly GCA_034641835.2. Taxonomy (NCBI): domain Eukaryota; kingdom Viridiplantae; phylum Streptophyta; class Pinopsida; order Pinales; family Pinaceae; genus Pinus; species Pinus albicaulis. The sequence continues at coordinate 2,037,853,955 of CM076575.1, forward strand.
CCTCCAAACGATCTTGCCGACGAATCTCCATTGTCAATCACCGTGGATTAGTCTAATCAGACGGTCCAAAATGCACAGCACACCAGACCTCCATCAGATCATTTTTGCACCATTCCGCTACGTTTTTCATCCATTTCTTTGCTGCATACACTGCTTCCACCGTCGCGCCACCATTCCCTTGGCCCTCCAGAGCAGCGTACCCTACTCCCTAAGGATTTTTATAACATGTTTATTGTGTTTTTGCAGGGTTACAGATGGTGAAAATCATTCTTTGTCTCACAATCACAGTCATGGTGATTTAGAGCGCAGATAGGATTTTTCGAAGCCAAAGATCACAGGAAAGACAACTGAGAAGGTTTTAAGCATGTATTTCATTAAAATATCAGTGTTAAACCCTCTCATAAACCTTCCAGTGTCATTAAAACATGTATATCCACAGACAGGACAGAAGAAAGCGGCAAAGAGTATCAGTGAAAGATTTAAGGGATTAAAGCCTACTATTGAAGATTAAATGCTATGATCCAGTGTTTAAAGGACGAAGATACAGATTGAAGACCTTAAAAATGATCAAGAATTCTTAATAAAGCCTAAAACACATGAAACAAGCCATATCAGTGTTTTCACAACAGCAAAATGTTCTTTTCCAAAAAAGGACAAGTTCCCACAGTATTTTTTATTCTCCATCCAGCTCCTGAGAAGATCATCACCCTGACAGAAGTCCTAAGATTGCCAATGCATTAGTTACAATGTCTGGAAGGCCTGAAAGTCATTTATCTGCCTTACTTGTCTCAAAGTACAAACAGAGTACAAACTGCCAGAGAGTACTTCAAGAACATACCTTTGGAGTTATTATCAGCCTGTCGAAGACCCCTAATTCATCCAAAGAGTACCGAAAGTCAATACAGGGATATTAAAATAGAATTGGCTTCATGGAATCTTCCTCCTCTGTTATAATGTTTCATTTAAAGTTCTATCTACCTCTACTGTCACTTTTTCAGCTATAAGAACTCTTGAGAAATACATTGTTAATGTTGGTCGATTATTGAAAAAACACTAATTGTAAGCAGTTTCATTGAGTTAGAGTTCTATGAGTGGTAGTTGTGAATAGGCTGGGAGATGATTTTTAAATGATATCAAGCTGTCGGACAAGGATGTATGTGACTAATTTTTCTCTTCTAATATGACAAGCATGTTCATCAGATCCTGATCTAAATCAGTGGTGATGTGTTCCTTCTTTGTTATTTTTTTTCCTCTGTTTTACATCATGTTTCATTTTTTCTGATAAGAAAACAATAAATTTAGCTTAGGAAATACTGTTGCAAGTACCCTAATGTTCGCTATTTTTTCTTATCTTTATGTTTTCTGCTAATTGTGAATCTAAAGACAAATTCAATAGAATTTAACCAGTCAAAGACGTTGGCCTGCCCACGCTTACTGATGTATGAATCTAGAATTCGTTTCTTGGATGTTCTTGTTTAGTTTAGCTGAAAGAATTTGGAATTAGGAGGATTTAGAGTTAGCCCTGTCCCCTAGGTTCCTTTTCCAACAGTTATCCTTTCTAATATCCCTTTGAGTCAAATGCCAAAAGTAGAGAAGGTTAAAAGTCTTTCTCTGATCTTAGGTTTCACTCTGTGTTAAACTTAAATGTTTTCTATTGTCTGAAAGTAGTCAGGAGGACTGTTGTATTGTTGTCTTCATAGTTAGCTTCATTAGGAGTTTGGATCATAGAGGTTAAGGCATGCCATGTCCCTAGATTTACTCCGAAATGGTCACCTTAGAAGGTTTTCCTTGTTATTCTCATTCATTTCCTTATTGTTTCATCCTACACTATCATCTTAAGAGATCCTCTATTTTAGATGACTAGCCCTTTGAACGCCTTGGATATTTGAATCAAAAGTAAATCCTTTTATGATCCCATTTCCCAATGGACTTGTGTTTTCTTTGAATCGTCTCCCCATTGCCTAAAATCCTTCTCCTCTCATTCCTTTACCTTACATTGAAACCTTATTTCATGTTTCCCAACCAAAAAAATAGACAAACTAAAACCCTTGCGCCCTATAACTAGCCTAATACCTTAAGTCAAATTTCAAAGACATATATTTCTTTTCCTTTATAGAGAGATCCCTCTCTGGATCCAGGAGGGCTAGATCCTGAGATCCCAAAGTGGTTTGATGTTGTCTTATCATTTGGTATTGCCAAATCTGCCAAATCATAGGAACCACAACACGCATAACTAACAATATCCTAGACTGGAATGCATCGCGAGCAAACCACCATACATAAAAACCAAAAACATGTATATCCATCAGCATAACACAAATCCATAAACCGAAATAGACATCACACCATGTAGAGCCGCAAAAAAGATCTCTCATATATACATCAAAAAATATGTGTATCAGAGTACAAAAAATAGTATTGCTAGCCCATTGGCCAGCCCAAAAATACAGAGGTCATCAAAAAATAGGGAAGCATCCTCATAATGGGTTCTTTCCCTATGTAAAAATCTACTCCAGCGGGTTTCCCCCTCAAGAGGAGCACCTGGGCCCACCACCGCTCCTGGTGCCACCACCAAAGCTATTGTCGCCGCTGCGATAGCTACCCGTCGTAGAGTCGGTCGATAGTCCCTCTCACGGGCCATCACTGTCTCTATCCATATCTCCTTGAAGTCATCCATAAGACCTCGAGTAGGCATTCGATGGTTCAAACAGTCCACTCGACCTCGGAATTTCTCTAGAGCCTCTACCTGAGCTGTAAGTGCTGCAACGCGCGCCTCAACCACATCTGCACGAGCTCTTTCTGTTGCTATCTCAGCAGCACCTGTGCTGCTTCCCTCACCTAAAGGGCTAGCACCATCCCTGCCCAGTCCACCAGCACCTCGCCTGGTCCACCAACGGCACCACCTCCCCGACCACCAAGCGGTCGTGGTGGAGGGTTATGACCCACCAGCCGGGCCATTGGGCGTCCCACCTCGCCAACATCTGCACGAGTAACCAAAATAATGTCAGTGTTAATTAAAAACACTCAATAACACAAAAACTCGAATAAATGCAAAAATATAACACATACCTGTGGGACCCCAAACATAACCAAAAGGGAGACCAATATCTGGATCACCCTGAAAATCCATCCCTACATAAGGGTATGCCAAAAACATCTGCGGATTGGCCTCAACCCAGGCCTCCATCATGTCATTCCAATAACGACCCACTCTACCACCACCACCGCGTGGCATCATCGGAGCCCACCTCCTCATACGTGGCTTCCTCGGCCCCCCGATAGGCACAGGCACTACAGGCCTCATCAACACGACCCTCTCGTACATGATGCTACACAAAATGCTAGCATACGCAAATGATTTGAATCCATGCTAGAACCTGTTCAGTTGCGACACCATACCATCAAAACAGAAATGGGAAAAATCGAAGAAATTCTCGTTCGTCAAGTGGCGTAAAACTCCCACTTGTGGGCCCAATGCCCGATGTGGCGCAAACGACCTCGCCAGTCACACAATAATAGCCAGAGCACACTGCTTGGCCACATATGTCACTGAGGAAATATTGATGCACCCCTTAGTCAGAGGTGCACCACCGCAATGACGTCACCGAAACCTGTCCATGTTCACCCGCCTAGCAGGAAGCGGATACCTCAGCGCCTCTCCCTGAGGCAGTAATTCGGTCACAAAGTAAATATCTATCTCTGGATGAATAATAAATTTTGTCCCCCTCAGGACAAACATGTTGCACCTCTGGCGCAAATGTTGTATGATATAATGTAGCAATCGGTCCTTTGACCAAAGGCACTCATTCTTAGCAAATTTTAGGAGACCCCATGTGGCCAACTGACAGCACACCCCAGCATCAGAAGCCAGAGCAGTCTGGATCTCGAGCCAATCTCTCTCTCTCCACACTAACCTTCCAAGCAACCCTTGTGCACCTGTTTCATTTACAGGCACGCCCTTGCACACAAAAAGACAAGGACAGCGTGCCTTCGCACATCTGTACCTGAGAAATACGTGCAAGGGTGGTGCCTATTTCCCTAGATCACCTGCGCAATCTAGGGCAAAAAGCCCCTTTGAGGCCGTACAAACCTAATTTGTACGGCACCCGATGTCACCAAACTGAAAAAATCAAAATGCAGGATGTCTTGAGAGTTACCTCGGCATAGTATTGCTAATCCCAGGTACACAGGCCGACCGCAATGGCAAGAAGGGCTCTGCTACCACCTCTGATCTCCCAAAATGAGCAAGTACAAATGAATAGGATTAGGGCCATAATCCCTTATTTATCACCCTTTTCCAAAACTTCAGAGGTCCATAACAAGAGATCATAAGGTCCAATCTGCAAACCGTAAGTTGCACCATAATCAGTATACCATGACAAACGAAAGCGATGCCCCACATTCGCTTTCCAAAGAAATATTTTTTCAAGCGCCGGTAGGTATGCACCCTCCCATCTTCCTTTCCAAAATTCATGTTTTTCAAATAATATTGAATGAAAAGAAGATGCTTTCACTTTAGGTAGTTGTTTTTGCATGAAGAACCCGCAAACCATTCACAACAATCACCACCAAAAGTTCCGGAGCAGGTATCATTCTACCCTCAGCATGATGGAGTCCTAGAAATTTTTGCATATCCTGACATCATTTCTCCATCAGAAATAAACCCTAGGGTCCTCATACCTGATCACATTTATCATCACCTCACCCTGCATATGATAATCATCCTCGATGGTCGGTAGAGCCTCCCCTCCATGGCGATCGTCATCTCAAGTAGACCATACATCACTCCACAAAGTGATGCCATGGCCATACCATTTTAGTTTGCGAAGCATCTCATGCCCATCCATATATCATGCATAAGGTCAATTTCACCATTCCAACTCAACCCCCTTCCCGGACGACCGGGTTGTACAAGCAGAATGAAAGCGCTCCTCCGCGCACTGCATTTAGCCCACCCTACCTCCATCGGCATTAATCCATCTACGACATCTTCCGCTTCATTAACCCCACACATGAGACCATCCAATGGGACCCCTACCCCCAGCAAAACACCGTCCTCACACCATCAAGTGAGCAACCCTCTTTCATGTTTTTGGGTACCCGTCTCTGTGTTTTGTACAAACCAAACCCCATTATTTTATTCTTTTTGTACAAAAATCACAAAAAACACCCTTCGCCTCTTCGCCCTCATATTTCACTTTTTCCTCCCATGGCAGTAGTCCCCCATCTCCCTTGGTCGAAGTACTTCATACCCTCCATGCACGCACCATTACGAAAATCATAGCTGATTCATACCCGCCTTGGAAGTCCTACCGATTCCAGGGATTTTTTCCCTTCAAAAAATACCTATGACTGCCGCCAAGCTACTCAAATATACTTCGACCTTAGGTCACTGAATCCCCATCATTTTTTTTCAGCCGCCACTCACCAACATGCCTATGTTAAACCCATTATGGTTCGATTAAGGCTTCCTTTTTGTCGACATCAACACCTCTTTTCCAAAAAGGAGGCGGTACCTTGGATGACCCCTCCCCATGTAAAGGGGTATCCTTGGGTGGCACTATGGGAGACATCATTGTCCATAGATGTCATCGATCGTCTTAACATTCGATCACAGCAAAATCTTTCATGTCACGATGGTATCGTACCTTACAACCATTTCACTTTGATCAATATCCGTTGAAAACCCGTGCCTTTATAAGCGTCTCTGACAACAATGCTTACACGGGAAGGTCCTAGCCATTACATATGCGTACATTGTGTAGTGATTTTCCATACCAAGATTACACATATGGGTACCACATTCCACCTATCATCAAAGAAAAAACACCCCTGAGGGCGCCAGCAGTCATCGTCAACAACCACCAAAATCACTACCACAGTAGTGACACAGACAGCACACGTATCTGTTAATTTTGTTTAACTATCCATATCATCACAAGCATGGGACATGCCCGCCTCATTGAAATTTTGCAAATATGTTGTATATTTTTTCTACTTGCAGGGGGTCCCCTAGGCAGTGGTTTTCTCGGACCCGGTGCAAGATGTTTTCCTTTTACATGCAAGCCTCTCTCTCTCTCTCTCTCTCTCTCTCTCTCTCTCTCTCTCTCTCTCTCTCTGCATATGATACAGAAAAGAAACTACAATGTATTTCAGCTATACAGCTCTTCCTAGAACTCACACATTAGGGGGAAATTGTTAACACTGGAAAATCGTACAGCAGAAAACGACATCAAGTAATGTCGAGCCCGAGGATTTACAGGATAGGGATACATTATGGAATCAAAAATATTAAGAATCTCTCAGGTTTGGAGCAATTCAAGATTGAACTAGTCATAAATGCCCGAATGCGCGCTTTTTCCTTCGAGAAGAACGCCTTCTATGTGCACTGGAGCCCAATAAGCGTGCATTCCTGGAAATGGAAAAAATTCCCTTTCCGAGACCACAAGCAAGAAAATGGCAGTTTCTCCTTATGTGAAAGCCGCTTAAGGATAGCACCAGCGCCTCCTTAGGCCTTGTGTGAGCACACAAAAGCATATTTCAGCCCACAATGGAATATTTCCCCTCCCTTGGGTCACTATCCACCATGTACCAAGGGAGGGAAGGAGGTTTGAAAGCTCATCTATATAAACCCTCAAAAAGATGAACAATGTGTGATCATAAGGTTATGCTAGCCAAATTTTCCCAAGCAACACCAGCTGTTTGTGTGAACAAAGGATCAGGAGATGAAGAAGAGGACTCAATTTTTGGCCACCCAACAATTTCAGTCCATTTCAACAGAAAGAGAGAGAGAGTTGAACTACGTCAGAAGGTAGAACTTGAAGGACAAACATCCTTGCATCGGGTCCTATAGCCTCTTCCTAGGCCCTTCAGCAAGTGGGTAAGATTTGTATTCATTCCAAGCATTCAACGAGAAGAAGTCAATTGATTCATTGTTTACCTTGTTATTGTTTGGAACTCTCTATTTAGCTTCTTTTTGTGTTTTTAGTTTTACTTTTTAACAGAGCATACTTAAGTGTATTACTTCATTTTAAGTCTTATACTTCTGAGCTCCCCCCAGATACTGACTGTTACTTATGGTTTAGAGAAAATACCACATTCTCTAGATGTGTGCGATTTCGTACACCCATGTGTCGAATCCACCACAACATTGAGCAATGGAAATTCCTATCAACCCTCATGCTTGATCTTGTTTATTTTCCAATTTAGAAGCTTTATCATCATCAGAAGGTTTATTTTCTTGTCCTGTAGCTATTCTATAAAGCCCTTTACTTCTATGTATATCTACCATGTGAGGTAGCCATTGGAAATAATTGGTGCTGTTAAGAATAATTGGGCATGCACTTTCCATTTTTTTTTTAAATGAAGCTGATAAAGGCTAAAAATAATTGCTCCAATAGAAATATCTTGAAAAATTAGGCCTTTTCAAAAAAACTGGCTCGAAAAACGACTTCCGGATGAAGAAGTTATGCCTTTTGAAATATCTGAGTTGTAGATGTCGAATAGTTACGGGAACGGGATGAAGTGCGGCTTTTTTTTTTAAAATTCCACCCCTTTGAACAAAAAATTTTTACAAAAGAAACTTGAGAAGGAGACTTGAACCCAAGACCTCTATTCTCATAAACTAACCTTTCACCAAGTGAGATAGTAAAAGGATTAGTTATTGTATGAAAGGAGGAAGGGGTTTTTTTTTTCTTTTTTTTCTTTTTTTTTTTCGGTGTGCTTGCCTTTTCCTTCACAAAAAAACACAAAAACCAAGCAAAAAAAACAAAATGCAAAGCCTTGCGGCATAATGTTAGATATCACTTTTTTACTATTTCTAATTTCCTGAGATCGCACAAAGACGCTAGGAAAGAGCATACATAGCAAAAAAAAAATCCATTTTCTCTGTTTCTGATTTGTCAAGATCGCACGAAACGCACAGAAAAGAGCATACACGGAGAAGAGGTATAGATCCGGAAAATAAATAAAACCTTAATAATGAAAAAAATAAAAAATAAAAAATAATAATAATAATAATAATTTAAAAATAAAAAATAAAATAAAATAAATTAAAAAGTAATATATATATATATATATATATATATATATATATATATATATATATATATATATATATATATATATATATATATATATATATATAACTGCAAAATAGATGATTTATACCTCCAGATCTAAACTAACATAAATTCGGTAGCCGGAAACCTTTTCGCATGAAACGAAAGGCATTCCTCACTGTAATAGACGCTCCGGACACAACCGAGCAGTTCTCCAACTCCAAAAACGTTCAGAAATAGTAGATCTACAAAACAGCATTCGCATGCAGTCAAACTGGCTTCAGATTTTGATCAACAATGAACCTAGCCCTCAAAATAGCTTTGATACCATGTAGGAATTTACAGGGTAAGTTTCATAGATCAAGAACGAAAGGTCACCACTCACAAACAGATCACAAATCATTACACCAATATAATCACGTGGTTAAAACCCTCAAAGATGGAAACAGTCCACGCCCTGAACCAAAGTGGCCACTTCAGGGAATTTATTAGTATAAAAATAAAAGTTACATATGTTTCTCTCATAAACGGTTACTAGAAAAATGACCCTCCATGCTCTTTAAATAGAGATCATGGACCAATCGGGTGTTGAGCCACGGATCAAGTGTCGTTAATACCAAGGTGAGAGATAACCGTCAGATTATAAGTTACAAATGTACATGGTAAAGAAACACACTTCACCTAACTCTACACTAGACTAATTTATTCCAAACTATTTCCTATGTGTCGGAATATCCTAACAAGGATGAATGAAAAAGGATGTGCGAGAGGATGGATGGTGGGGGAAGGAGCGGAGACCGTTGGATCTAGGCTGAGGACCTTTGATCAACGGTGGATATTTGTTTAGGAGAAATCAATGGGTGTGGGGTAAGCAATGGCTCTAGGAAAAGACAAGGTGAAGGGGCTTTTAAGTTTTAACGAGAAAAATGGTCCTATGGGGAGAGTGGGACTGGATTTTATGGAAAAGGGGCCGAGGATTTAGCGAGTGGTCGAGCCCTTAGGTCTTTTGGAAAAAAGAGCTGGGGGCTTAAGTCTGGAAAGGGCTTAAAGCCTAATTTCTTGAATGGGCGGAAAAATAGGCCAAAAGAGGGTTTTTAAGCCTTTCTGGAGGTTTCTGATCAGTTATAAAAAAGGTATTTTAAACCAAATAAGGGTGTTTATAATGGTTTAAGGAGGTTTTTCTAGAGGAAATGAAGAGTTAATGAAGGGAAAATGGGTTATTTTCATAGGGAAATGGACTGATGAAAATAGGGGCAGGAATGGTAGAATGGGGGGAAAGAAATGAAGGTAAAAATGGGGTAAATAGCCTAAAACAAGCTTCCTTTTGAAACAGAAGGGTGATTTTTAAGAAGGCCTAGATGAAGCTTTTTGGTGAATTGATAGACTTAGGATGATCAAGGTAGTGAGATTTTTAGAACTCTCAATGTTTCTGCAAATATTGTTTCTAGAAATATGCGATTTTCAACTTAGTCATCTTTGGATAAAATCAAAATTATGGATGACTAACAATCACCATTCAATCTCCATAACCTCTAACCATAGATTTATCCCTGAGAAAGGAAGGGGACATAGTTTCTCTTGACAATGATTTGATAGTGGATGTTTATAATATGTCACATGACTAACTCCATAAGAGGATTGTATAAGCGCGGAGAATCATTTTTTGGATGATCATACATCACCTGCATTCATTAATGAAAGGGTGATAGTGGCAGACACTAGTATGAATCCAAATGACATTGTTGAAGCCAACTTGGCTTTTGTAGGTGAATTTTTATCAAATAGGTGAATTGTGATCAAGATTTCAGTATTTGACAGCTGAGAATAAATAATTGTTGCAACATTTATAGGTTACACAATAAGAGATATAACATCTCTATGCAACAGTATAGAACACAGCTTTCACACAGGTCTACTTGGAGGAAATGAGAGCATCGATACTTGGTGAAGTATAAACACTTGGAGAGACCATGTGGGACCTCTATGAGGACCTCATGATCGTACATAAGGTAGTTGTTCGCTCGAATGTCTTGCATCAGCAAAGAAAATAATTTGTCAAAACCCTTAAGAATGTACAAGCTACCATCACTGCTGTGAAAGAATGGACAACGCATTACAAATAGGCATCGCTTAACTTGGTAAAGAAGATGTAGCCACAGGTATATCTGGAGAAAGCAAGAGTTCAAATGTTAATTCAGAACAACAAGAAACTCACCTCATTCATTGGGAATATTCAGGCCTCATTTGCACGGTTATATAACAATTTGGATTTCATGGTGAGAATGCATAAGGTCCCATCAGTCGGCTCACTAACTGAATGATCCGGGTGGATATTGGTGTCCTCCCACCTATCCCACCTGGAACCCCAGTCGGTTTCATTAGTTTCCTTTTTTATAACAGCATTTATTATTTTTATCATATTTTCAGGTCCTGAACTTTCGGAGCAATTTTGACACCCTAAACAACGTTTTTTTGAGGTCTTCAATAGGCTTGTGCCTATGGAAAATCCTGTAGTACTTGGAGAGATATTTCTAACAAGGTATCGTACACACTAAAAGGAAATAATATGACCAAGTTATGACCCTGAGAAGTTGGCTTCCCAACTAACCTCAATGGGGCCCACAAACTCTTGGTGTTTCATCTCTTGGGGTTAGGGTTTTGGTTTTTTATGGTTTTCCCTTGTTGTTCAATAATAAAAAGGCCCTTGAGCCTCATTATAACATAGTTCAAAGGCATGTAGCTGCCACATCTCTTCTCATATATAAGCTACCATTGCCTAAGCTAGTTTATTTCCATTCTTCATGTAAGCATATTTCAGTTCTTTGATATTAATGAAATCAAGTTTTATTTCCGCTGCACTTTTGTGTTTGTGTTTATATATGTATTTTATTGCATTCCTGCATAAGTTTGGATCAGTGGTATCAGAGTGGTATGTTATTTCTCAGTGTTTCTTTTTGTAATATTCCCAATTGGGAAATGCAGCAATATATAATGTATGTACAGGAAAAATAACGTAGATCATCCAAATAATAGCAGGAGGCCAATATAGAGAACTTTTAAATGTGTTTATAGCAGAAAAATGAATGTACAATGAAGCCCATATGATGTACAATAGGAAATAGAAGACTCCAATAGAAGAAAACTCCTCAAAAGAGGTGTTGCAACATGTATATAGACTAGAAATGCCTTTACAGTGTTATTTTATTGAGCTACAGCAGCTAAAGATTACACTTTATATCTAGAGCAAATTAGTGCATAAAAATTCAGATCTGCAATAGATCCATACACTAAATAGGCTCTTCTTCAAAATCCCCTTGGTGTTTTTAGCATTACACCATGTACAACTTGTAGATCTGAGTTTTGAGATAGCAGAACTGCAGAAATATTTAGATCTGGAATGGATATGATCTGATATGAAATAATAGAATGATCCCTCCAATGGATTTCCAAAGTGAAAGGCAGATCCCCACCACTTGAAACCAACTCTCAAAATGGTGTGCCAAAAGACCCTGCAACGGCACCTACAGAAATAACGCAGTCATGGAAGGAAAACTGCGTTGTAGGGTTTAGAACATAGTTGGCCTCAAGCAAAGACCTAAAACTATAGCTCCAATCATCAATACTCTCTTTCCAATGGGATAGAAGCCTTCCCCACTGTAAAGGAGCACTAGAATGGCATAGATCTGAGTAGATATAGCCTCCACTTCCTGCAACTTACAAAAACAACCAAACCCTTAACAGGACCTACATTGTAGTTGGAAGAAGAATCTTGGCCTTTAGCTTGATAGTGGACAAGAAATGCAAACTCTTCCAAGAGGCATCTCAAGGAAAGAGGTGGGATTCCCGATCAGGAACACCCAGTGCTAAACAACATTATTCTCTGCTAAACAGCAAGAAGAATGAGAAATTTCTAAACAGAAAATATCTTTAGAAATAACATAATCATCAACAACCTTCTCATGATTCCATCCTCTTCCTTTTATAATTTGAGAGCTTTCAAGGCCCTAAACCACCTTGAATGAAATAGCTCCTTTCCTACGAGCCACCTCCATCTAAAACTGCATTGTGCCTCATTGATGGCCACTCCTCCAAGATAGTGCTGTAGATTTGGTCATGGTTGACCCAATCAAAATGTTTAGCCCCTTTCACAACTAAGGGTGACTTCATATTCAGCCAAGATATAGCCTTTTTCACATTTGGCATTGATTTATTTACTATTTTGGAGTTTTATGATCCTCCTTTACAATTTTATTCATGAAACAGAAAAATAAAACAAAATTGAATATTCCCATTAGCTTAGGACTAATTGGTAATATTACAGTCCACCCCTCCAAAATTTTGCTTGTCCTCAAGCAAATGATAAGGTGAGTGCTGCAACTCTTCTCCTCCTCCATTGGTGACACAAAAATGTGATAAGCTTCCTCCATAAGCTAAGTGTTCACCAAACCATCCCTCCATGGATTGCTCCTCCAAATTTCTCATGAGTTGCAAATAGCCCATCCCATAAGGAGACAATAGATTACATGAAACAAACATGGTTTTCCCAATGTTCTCCCTTAAATATGTAACATAAGGTACATGGATAATATTCATCCCATAGGGCACATACATACCTTCCCTCCTCCCTCCATATATCCCCATAAAAATTACATGTACATCATCAAAGTAGGGGATCAAAACAATGAATATGCAAACAGAAATTTGTGCGTATGGAGGTGGGTCATAGTCCCACATGTGGAACAAGTGCAGTGCATCTCCTTCCTGCATCAAATCTAGATGTGGTAAGTTTTTTTCCCACCACTTACTTGCTACCCATACCATCTCACCATATCTTTAAGTGTGAGATATATTTGGTGCCTCAGGGAAGCACCCATCATGTTCCAAAATCTCCCTTTGTCCTTCAAGGGAGTGGCCAAATTCAGAAATTTTTGTGGCCCAATATTGGCCATGACGTTTACAAGATATAACACTCCTCCTTGGAGCCATGGCCTGCATAAACATGGTGAAAGAATGCATACAATCATAATATAAAACATGTTTTACAAGAGCATGTTCTTCACCAACAATCCTCCTCATATTAATGGAGTGATGCATAGATCTATCCCCTTCCTCAAAAAGAGAAAGAAACGGCCGATTTAACTCTTCCATAGAGTTATGTTGATGCTCCATATCCACATGGTACATGAATCTTTGAAAATTCTGATATAGTTCTTTTTCAAAGACCTCCCAATAGTATCTCCTCAAGATGATGTTGTTGAGCTTCATGGAATATGTTTGGCTGAAATAGAACTCTTCATAGGCCCTTTGTAGTAACTTCTCCTTGAGCTTGGAGGCTCTAGACAATAATATCCCACCATGATCATAGATTACTCCATCTTGGATTGAATAACCCTCATCATGTAGCAAGTCATCAAGAATCATGCATGTGTGAAGATCCTTGGAATATGTTAGGGTCACGTGATTTGGCTGATTGGCAAGCCAAATGACAGTGTAACATCAAACCAAGCTTTGGAGCCCAAGGACCCTGCCTTCCTGGACTCAGAGAGGGCTCTCTCTATATGTGTAAGGGATATCTGTGTGTTTTCTTATTCTGTTCTGATTTTAAGCTAGTTATGAAGTAGGTTTTTTAGTTTTGGTTTTTAGGTTGTGAGGGATGAAACTGATCAAAGATACGAGATAGGTAAAAATATGTCAGATCAACTGGGCTAAGGGGTCGAAAAGGTCAAGAAAGCTATCAAACGGTGATACAAGGTTGTTGAAGGTCTGATTTGATTCGAGGTAGAAAGGATCTTTGGGAAAAATGGAACAAAATGGACATCAAATTTGTGAACAACAAAGGATTTCAATCATAACTAGTTTAATAGCAGTCATAAACATGGTAGGGAAAACCATTAATCATGCAAATGAAACTATAAGCTAATCAATACATAGAAATAAACATTCAAGCCATGCATAGAGGAGTATAACTCTCTAACTTTGGGAAATGGCTATCAGACTTTGGGGAAAACACTTAAGAAAGACAAACAACTTAACTTACTATGCCGGAACGCCTAAACACAGTACTTCAAGTTATTGGGCACTTTGGAAACAAGATTGGCATAGATTTAGACAAAGGGCTAGATCGGAACTAGGCCTCCTTGGTTCAACAAAATGATAATATAATCATTCAAAGAGAAATTTCATGGATGGAACTATAACTAGCCATAGGTAAGCAGGGCATACCGTAAATCATACTTAGCATGTATAAAACCATGAATGAAACAAGCAACAATATCCTAAATTATTAAAGAGCAGTCAAGAATTATTTAATGTTACTTAGGAAGAAGAAAACAAAGAAGCTATGAAGAAACAGGAAATTTGAGGTGCCTCCATGGGCATGTCTCAAATTCGTTCTCTACTGATCTATAGCAAGCAAGAAACATGTATTCATGAATGGAAACTAGAAGACAAAACAAAGAAAGAGACACTATACCATTCTACCAAGTCATGGAATCCAACAACAATCCTCTTTCATCATCCAAGAGGCAATCCAAAAGCATGAGACAAGTATTTCTTCCAAAGCTTATATGACCATATATTGCTTCTATCATCAAGTTCAGCCTTTTTTTACAATGAAAGCCTTTGGAATATATAGGCCAAAGTGAGGAAAACCTCATGGTTCAACTTGCCATCCCATTGGCCTAATCAAAATATCTAAACTCGTCCTTGAGGCTTTGCAAAGCCCAAGGCACAAAATATCTCATAAAATATCTAAAATAGCTAAACGCACATGAGGAAAAAGCATTTTTTAGAGGTTAAAATTTTACAAAAATACTCAAAATTTACATCAGAGAAAGGTCCCCTGACTTGCCTGCAACACTTGGCAGCCTTCCCGGTGTCGAAACGAGGCTCATGATAGCTCGTTGGAAAGCTCTGGGTGTCTACTTTCTGGAACAACTAAAATTTTCCCAATCTGATGCCTGAAGTCCTCCAAAAATAGGAGTGTGTGTAAAAAACCAAAAATTACAGTTTGCTGATAGACCGGGCAGAGTGTCCAAAAAGCGAGCATTTTTCGTCATTTCAGGGAAACAAATGATCTCCAAATGTCCTGAAAATCGCTGAGAGTATGCTCCTAAAATTATGGCATCCAATGATACCATTCTCCTCCTTTGACGATCCCCCAAACTGAAATGGTGAATTTCATGAGTTTTGACCAAAAAGTAAAAAATGCCAAAAAACCAATGTACGTCAAAATTTGCCCAAAATCGGTGAGTATGACCCTCAAGGGTTCTTAGCAATATGTTCTGAAATAGTGGCCAAAATTCCAAGCCTAGAGGTGTCTTTTTATAGATGGGCTTCTACAAAACCAACTGCCTCAAAAGTTCTTGAAATGTCTTCTTCAAACAAAACTTTGTTTTACCTCTCAATCATTGTTTGATCAAGGTGAATTTGATTTCAAAATGCTGTGTGAGATGACCTTTTATGATATTAGGTCTCTTCTCTTTCCAAAACAATGATTTTCCCTTTGTATGCCACTCAACAAGTAAACTCAAGAACAAAAACACAGTCAATAACAGATATACAGTCAAAATGATCTTTCTGTGTTTGTGGTAAGGTCATAGGGTTTTGGTGTTTTTGATGTGAGCACAAAAGACTTGTAGCAGTCAAACTGCAGAACTCCTCATCATCAACATACCCTCCTTATACTTCTTTGTTTCTCATACCCGGCTTTGACAGTACCTCCAAATGGCGATTTACAGCTTTATATACTAAAGTTTGTTTATGGATAAAATCTGGAAGCCCTAACTCTGTTCCTTACCATAAGGAGGATTTCTAGAATAAAAGAGTACTTATATAATGCTCATTGTAGCTGTAATTTAGGCTCCCTGTTTCATTTTCTCTAATACTGTTTTTCTGCCTTTATAGTGCGTCTGCATTTCATTATTGTTTTGAGGGAAATTTGTGAGGTTTTTGAATCATCAATAGGAACCTATCATTTTTTTATGCTCACTGCTGGTCAGTCATAGTTATTTCAAATCCGGATCTTTAAATAAAACAACAACTCTCCTTAACATTGTCTTCAATAATGCACACAGCTGACAGAGTTTAAAATTTGTGCTACAGTAGTTAGGATGTCCTTGATGTTTGATAAACCTTGAAACACGATGGAAATCTTTGGCAAAGGGTCGGAGCAGCTTTGAAAGACTTTTGGAGGTGTTTTGGAGGCTCAAACCATGCGCGATGCGTTTGTTGTGGAAAGCGTCGTGCAAAAAAGGGCTGTCGGGTCATTTTTCGGGCCGACGTGACCCAAACCTACAGGTGCGCTGCGCGCGCCTATGTATTTATTTGCAAAAAATGCGCTCAAACGCGCCGTGCGGTTGTACAAGCGCACCGCGCAGCTTCCAGGCCCGAAAAACTCTATGGAATTGCTAAAAAACTCTTTCTCCATCCTATTGAATCAGCAAATGGGAGTTTTTCTCGTGGTTTGAGAGATTTGAAGGAGTTTTGCAACGATCCCTTTGTCCTTTTGAATGCAAACAAATCAAAACCCTTGAATTTGACTTGTGAGGTTTTTGAAAGTTTTTCTCTTTGAAACAATGCCTGGGTTTGTTTTCGAAAACCAAAATGATTTATCTGTTGGCAAAGAATGTGCATGCATTTAAAGAGCTTTAATAGGTATTAACCTATTCACTTTATAAAAATATTCAAAAGGTCAAACTTTGTTCACTGTGATTTCATATTTGAAAGGTACTTATATCTGCTTACTTAGAGGGAGACTGGCTCAAAACCACCTTGTGCCTGTAGCTGCATGTCTCCAACTGATGCTTCTTTCTGACTGTGGGTGAGACCTAGTTATATTTTCCCGAGCTTCTACTGTTCTCTGTCTAATAAGAAGGGCATTTTCTTCTAAAACTTTTTTCCTTTATTCAGAATGTAACAGCAAAGTGCTTTTACTTGTTTTCATAGGGAAACTGCCTTCCTTTGTGACAGTGGCATGCAAACTTCGCTTTCAATGAGTTCCAGAACCTGAAAAATATGCCAAAGTCCTTCTTGCATTTAATGAAAAAATGTGTCTAGTTGCAATACATTTCTTGGGAAGAACTAAACTCAAATTTTCCTTTGTCAACTTATGATGAGTAATTAGAAGGACATTCCCTTGTGAGTAGGAAGATCGGAAATCTTTGAAATATGATCATCATCATTGGCCTGTGTAATGACCTGTCCCTTAATCATCAGCAAAATTGTTTTATTTTGGGCTTCAGACTACTATATTGGAAAGAAAACTTGATAAGAGACAAGTTTAACCCTTTGGATTACAGTGGTACCCCTTCTTTCCTTCTTTGTCCTTTTACATTATTTCTCTGTTTCAACTATCTCTTACTATTCTTACCACTCATCTTTTCATCAGTCAATACCTTGAAATCAGTCACTGCCCTGGACCTCTGCTTATGAATGAAGGAGGCCCTTCACTTGACAAAGTGTCTGATGTTCTTTCAACCTCTTTGGCCCTCTGCTTGTAGATGAAGGAGGTGCTCTTAACCCTCTGCTTATAGATGAAGGAGGCGCTCTTAATCATGTCATATCATCAGCCTCTTGACAATGTTGCTTTTTCTTTCACTGCCCTTTCAGGCTTTGAATGTAGTCACAAGATCTTGATGAAGAACTCTTTGCTTTGTAGTTGCATCCCAGGCTCAAGATCACATTGAGAAGCAGATGTCTTCTCATGTGGAGCCAAAATTGTCTTCTGAGATGCTGGTATGTTTCTATCCTTGAAAGATCCATCAAACACTGTAAAAACACCTAAAATCAGCTTGACTTATGGGCTATGTATTGCTGAGACTTAAGGGTGTATTAGTGGCGCGACCTAGGGCTGTAACCAACTTTATTTTCAGAATGGGAAGGTTTGTTATGACTGGTCAATAGCAGATGGAGATTCTCTGGCTCTTGAATAGTTTGCCAAGGGAGAATGTCTTAAAGCGCCACTTCCTAACTTAGGGGGGGACTGTTTGAATAGATTTGGATTGTCTCTTTAGAGCTGATGGGCAGAATAGTATGGCTGAGGCTAGGTAGGATTTTATAATGAGGTTTCATCTCGTCATGGGCGAACTGAAAGGTAAGAGGGAAAAAACGTTTTATAGGTGTTTTCCCAGCTGGAAAATTTGACAAATTTTTAGATTGGTTGTTGGAAAACTTGGCTGTTACAACTAGTCATCACCAACAAGTGAAAAATATTGATGACTAACAGAATATTCCACCAACAGTTGGGATTTCCAATATGTATCTAATTTTCCCAAAAATGATAGTGTTGATAATGTGTCAACTGAAATTTTTGTCATGATGCTACTCTTCTCCTTGACATTTCCCATGCCCAAGGTGTATGTTGGAAGGCCATGCTCCCCATTTCTCTCCTCCTTGACATCTCCCATGCCAAAGGTATAAGATGGAAGGTTGTTATTCCTTCCTTGTTGCCCTTCTTACATATGCACATGCTCAACAGAAAATGGAAGTTCTTGGAAGCTAGCCTCCCATGGAAGGCTATCATCTATCCAAAACCTCCTTGGCCTTGCCAAAGTATTCATGTGTGACCACCATGTCCTATCATGTATGGAATCTTTCTCTCCAAATGAAATTATCTTCTGATTCTTCACAGCCAAGGATTGCCTCCCTTGCTCCATGATGGTGTCATTCTTCATCCTTGCAACATATTTTCTTAGCGTAGTATGAGATGAGAGAATGGATAATGGTGATAAGGGAAAAATATTTCCCCTCTCCTTGAGCTTTCCCAATACTCTCAGTGATGGATCTTCTAATGCTCCCTTCCTTCTTGGATCTATGAATGGAGCATCAGTGCATGAAACATATTTCACAAAATTTGAATCAGATGGTCTCCCAGGTGGTTTACCACAAGATAATGATGTCTCATGGCTCAGTCCCATGTTTAGAATAGATGGGACCATCATATCATTGCTTCCACTGTGCAAATCCATCTCTGATTTGTGTGTAGTCTCATGATAATGGGGTATCACTCTTAAGGATGCAGGAGTGCTTATAATTGGAGAAACTTCCCCATATTTTCCTCCATGTAATAGTGGATCACCCCCTATCATGTCAGCACTATGATCCTTCCTTTTTTCTTCTTCTCCAACCTTCTACAATATTTCACAATCTAAGGTGCTTCCTTTAGATGTAGTTAACTCATGAACACCCAACATATCCTTGGTGTCAAGAGTCTTGATCACAAAGTACTGATCTGTCATAGTTTGTGTTCCCATAATTGTATGAAATGTTGGAACACATTTCCTCCATTGCTTTGTGTCATTGTCTATCATCATAGTTCTCTTCATGTGTAATATCCTTGGGAACTTCTTGCAAAGATACAAGAGCTCTCCTACTGGAAGAAATTACTTCACCTTTATCTCCCAATAAAAGTATATCTCCTCCTGTTGTCACAGCGCTGGAGGACCTTTCCAACTCTTCCTCTTCCTTCTCTTCATCAATAGAGAATGCCTCATCATTAACAGATCCTTTCTCTTGATCTCCTATTGAAAAAGTAACCCTCGTGTCTTCTTCTTGAGAAGAATGTTCTTGTTGAAGTGGGTCCTTTGCCCTTGGAAAATCATGTAGCAGATCTTTACACCCTCAAAAAGGCTCTGAAATGGATTTATCTTCATGGATTCTCCCATATCATGCAAAGGTTCTGACTTCTTGGGCTTGGTTGGCTCTCCCAAAGAAGTTTCAGATGGCTTAACATCAAATCTTTTCACTAACCTCCTAGTTAACTTTGCATAAGTAGAGATATTTACATTTTTCAATGAAGAACTTTCAAATAACCACCATGCATAAGCCTTACCTTCAAGATGCAGCGCTGCTACTCTAATGGCTTCTTCTTCTGAAACTTGATGCAGCTGGAAATATGTGTCTAGCTTCTTTACCCAAGACTTGGCTGAGCTCTTAGGTGATCCATCAAAAGTAGGTAGAAATATCCTACCCAAAGTGTGTTGCATGCACCCTCTTCTTCTCTTGCATAGGTTGGATCTTCTTTCTTCTTTAAGTTGACAAAACTCTGGGAAGCTTAGATTCTCTTTGAATCTTTTACACTGAGATTCATATTCTTGGAGATAGTCACCAAGAGTCTCCTCTTTTGGTGTCTCACCTTCTGCTTCTTATCTTGCTAGGAATGTAGGCATGCTACAACGTTGTAGATATGATTGTGTGGCTGAATTCTCACACACATAATATGAAGAACTGGGGCTTTCTTCATGTGCAATTATTCTTGAGGGTTCTTCATGTCTTTCCCTCCTCATTCCCCTAATTTCACTTTTCAGCTCATGCATAGTTTGGAACAGAGTTTTTTAGAACTCTTTCCCTTACATACTTCCAGATAAAGGGGTTTTTCCCTTGCCTTCTTTGTCTTATGTGTAATCTATCTTCTTCTTCTATATTTTCCTTTCTTGAAAAGACATATTGGCTTCTCAATGAGCACCGGTTGTGCCAAGATGATGCTCTGATACCACTGTAATATTCCCAATTGGGAAATGCAGCAATATATAAAGTATATACAGGAAAAATAACGCAGATCATCCAAATAATAGCAGGATGCCAATATAGAGAACTTATAAATGTGTTTACAACATCAAAATGAATGTAAAATAAAGCCCATATGATGTACAATAGGAAATAGAAGACTCCAATAGAAGAAAACTCCTCAAAAGAGGTGTTGCAACATGTATATAGACTGGAAATGCCTTTACAAAATTATTTTATTGAGCTACAGTAGCTGAAGATTACACTTTAGATCTAGAGAAAATTAGGGCATAAAAATTCAGATCTACAATAGATCCATACACTAAATAGGCTCTTCTTCAGAATCCCCTTGGGGTTTTTAGGATTACACCATGTACAACTTGTATATCTGAGTTTTGAGACAGCAGATTTGTAGAAATATTCAGATCTGGAAATGGTTCTGATCTGATATGAAACAATAGAATGATCCCTCCAATGGATCTCCAAAGTGAAAGGCAGATCCCCAACACTTGAAAACCAACTCTCCAGATGGTGTGCCAAAAGACCCTGCAACAGTGCCTACAAAAATAATGCAGTCATGGAAGGAAAAATGCGTTGTAGGGTTTAGAACATAGTTGGCCTCAAGCTAATATCTGAAAATGTAGCTCCAATTGTCCAATACTCTCTTGCTAATGGGATATAAGCCTTCCCCACTGAAAAGTAGCACTAGAATGGCATAGATCTGAGTAGATCTAGCCTCCACCTGTTGCAGCTTACAGAAATAACCAAACTCTCAATAGGATCTGCATTTTAGTTGGAAGAAGAAGCTTGGCCTTTAGCTTGATAGTGGACAAGAAATGCAAACTCTTCCAAGATGCCTCTCAAGGAAAGAGGTGGGATTCCCAATCAGGAACACCTATGCTAAACAACACTATTCTCGGCTACAGCAAGGAGAAGGAGAAATGTCTAAACAGACAATATCTTCATAAATAACCTAATCATCAACAACCTTCTCATGTTTCCATCCTCTTCCTTTTATAAGTTGAGAGCTTGCAAGACCCTAAACCACCTTGAATGAAATAGCTCCTTTCCCATGAACCACCTCCATCTAAAACTGCGTTGTGCCTCATTGATGGCCACTCCTCCAAGACAGCGTTGTATATTTGGTCATGGTTGACCCAGTCAAAATGTTTAGCCCCTTTCACACCTAAGGGTGCCTTCTTATTCAGCCAAGATATAGCCTTTTTCACATTTTGCATTGATTTATTTACTATTTTGTAGTTTTATGATCCTCCTTTACAATTTTATTCATGAAACAGAAAAATAAAACAAAATTGAATATTCCCATTAGCTTAGGACTAATTGGGAATATTACAGTCCTCCCCTCCAAAAATTTTCTTGTCCTCAAGCAACCGATAAGGTGAGTACTGCAACTCTTCTCCTTTTCCATTGGTGACACAAACATGTGATAAGCTTCCTTTATAAGCTAAGTGTTCACCAAACCATCCCTCCATGAATTTCTCCTCCAAAGTTCTCATGAGATGCAAATAGCCCATCCCATAAGGAGACAATAGATTACATGAAACAAACATGGTTTGCCCAATGTTCTCCTTTAAATATGTAACATAAGGTACATGGAGAATATTCATCCCATAGGGCACATACATACCTTCCCTCCTCCCTCCATATATCCCCATAAAAATTACAAGTACATCATCAATGTAGGGGATCAAAACAATGAATATGCAAACAGAACTTTGTGCATATGGAGGTGGGTCATAGTCCCACATGTGGAACCAGTGCAATGCATCTCCTGCATGCATCAAATCTAGATGTGGTAAGCATTTTTCCTACCACTTACTTGCTGCCCATACCATCTCACCATAGCTAGAAGTGTGAGATATATTTGGTGCCTTAGGGAAGCACCCATCATGTTGCAAAATCTCCCTTTGTCCTTCAAGGGAGTGGCCAAATTCAGAAATTTTTGTGGCCCAATATTGGCCATGAGGTTTACAAGATAAAACACTCCTCCTTGGAGCCATGGCCTGCATAAACATGGTGAAAGAATGCATACAATCAGAATATAAAACATGTTTTACAAGAGCATGTTCTTCACCAACAATCCTCCTCATATTAATGGAGTGGTGCATAGATCTATCCCCTTCCTCAAAAAGAGAAAGAGAGCGCTGATTTAACTCTTCCATAGAGTTATGTTGTTGCTCCATCTCCACATGCTACATGCATCTTTGACAATGCTGATATAGTTCTTTTTCAAAGACCTCTCAATAGTAGCTCCTCAAGATGATGTTGTTGAGCTTCATGGAATATGTTTGGCTGAAACAAAACTCTTCGTAGGCCCTTTGTAGTAACTTCTCCTTGAGCTTGGAAAATCTAGACAAGAATATCCTACCATGATCATAGGTGACTCCATCTTGGATTGAATAACCCTCATCATTTAGCAAGTCATCAAGAATCATGCATGTGTGAAGATCCTAGGAATATTCCACCAACAGTTGGGATTTCCAATATGGATCTAATTTTCCCAACAATGACAGTGCTGATAATGTGCCAACTGAAATGTATATCATGCTACTGCTCTTATCCTTGACATTTCCCATGCCCAAGGTGTATGTTGGAAGGCCACGCCTCCCATTTTTCTCCTCCTTGATATCTACCATGCCAAAGGTATAAGATTGTTGCTATTCCTTCCTTGCTACCCTTCTTGCATATGCACATGCTCAACAGAAAATGGAAGTTCTTGGAAGTTAGCCTCCCATAGAAGAATTCATCTATCCAAAACCTCCTTGGCCTTGCCAAAGTATGCATGTGTGACCACCATCTCCTATCATGTATGGAAGCTTGCTCTCCA
Source organism: Pinus albicaulis (assembly GCA_034641835.2). Lineage (NCBI taxonomy): Eukaryota > Viridiplantae > Streptophyta > Pinopsida > Pinales > Pinaceae > Pinus > Pinus albicaulis. Next base: position 2,037,877,367 of record CM076575.1, read on the forward strand.
AATGAAATTATCTTATAATTCTTCACAACCAAGGATTGCCTCCCTTGCTCCATGATGGTGTCATTCTTCATCCTTGCAGCATCTTTTCTCAGCGCAGTATGAGATGAGAGAATGGATAATGGTGATAAGGGAAAAATATTTCCCCTCTCCTTGAGCTTTCCCAATACTCTCAGCGCTGTAGTATGGTCTTATAATGCTCCCTTCCTTCTTGGATCTATGAATGGAGAATCAGTGCATGAAACATCTTTCACCAAACTTGAATCAGGTGGTCTCCCAGGTGGTTTACCACAAGATAATGATGTCTCATGGCTCATTCCCATGTGCAGAACATATGGGACCATCATATCATTGCTTCCACTACACAAATCCATCTCTGATTTTTGTGTGGAAGTCTCATGATAATGGGGTATCACTCTTAAGGATGTAGGAGTGCTTCCAGTTGGAGAATTTTCCTCATATTTTCCTCCATGTAATAGTGGATCATCCCTATCATGTTAGCCTTGTGATCCTTCCTCTTTTCTTCTTCTCCTACATTCTGCAAGATTTCTTAGTCTAAGGTGCTTCCTTTAGATGTAGTTAACTCATGAACACCCAACATCTCCTTTGCGCCAAGAGTCTTGATCACAAAGGACTGATATATCATAGTGTGTGTTCATAGTGTGTCAAGGGAACATTAGGCCAAGTTCATCACCCTGTGGGAGCCCGATCGTGTTGGTATAGAAGAAGGATGGGACCTGGAGACTCTATATTGACTATTGGGTGTTGATAAATATCATTGTCCAGAATAGGTATCTGATCCCACGGATTGATGACCTACTAGACCAACTCAAGGGGGCCAAATATTCAACAAGATTTAATTAAATTCAGGTTATCACCAGGTACCAATCGAACCCTCTAATATGTGGACAAATTCGAGTTGACAAATTCCCCCGCAGCCTTCATGAGGTTGATGGAAAACATCTTGCAACCCTTCACTAATTCATTCGTGGTGGTGTATTTGGATGACATCTTGATCTTCATATAGATTTGGGAAGAGGACCTCCACCACATTTGACATGTCCTCCAAACACTATGGAAACACAAGTTGTGTGCCAATTTGAATAAATGCACTTTTGGCATGACCTAGGTTCAACAGCTAGGGTACATCATTGACGAGCAGGGTGTGCATGTGGACCTAGCCAAGAAACAGGTTATTCGGGATTGACCAGACCAAACATATCTAACAAAACTTTTCATCTTTCTAGGTCTTGCAAACTTCTATTGCAAGTTTGTGTTGGGTTTCTCTCATATCAATAGGCCTTTGAGTCGAGTCACCAATGGAGAAGCAAAAGAAAATGTATTTTGGTCTAAATCCCAACAGAATACATTCACTGATTTGAAGCATCGACTCTTCTATGCACCAGTTCTCACATTACCAAACCTGTAATAGCCATTTGGGATCAAGACAAATGCCTCTAACTATGTTGTTGGTGCATTTCTTACTCAGCAGGGGCATTCGGTGGCATATTACAGTGAGACACTTTCACACATAGTTAAAAAGTATCCCACTTATGAGAAAGAGATGTATTACATTGTGCAGGCCTGTCGACAATGGAATAATTACATTCTAGGAAAGGAGACAGTCATCCACACAGACCATTGAACACTGTAGTTCATACAAACATAAGGGAAGTTACAGAACGATCGCCATAAAAAATGGTCCACATACCTTCCACAGTTCCATTTGAACATTAAGTAAAAGAATAGAAGCACCAACAACGTTTCAGACTACCTCAGTCGACCGACAATCGTGGTGTTAGCCACCTATAAATTATGTTATATATTATGGTGGCTATATTAGTCCATGGATTTCCAAAAATAAGATTTTCATCAAAATCTATGAGTTTTGGAAATATCTCTATGTTCATTATCCCTAAGTTATCCATTTCTCATAAAATCTTCAATCAAAGCCTCTAATTTCGCCCTACTGTTGCAAAGAAGAATGTTTCTAAGCCATTTTCTCCATCATCTCACCTCCAAAATCCCTCCATCTCACACATTATTCACCTATCCTAACAAACTAAAAATTCCTCTGAATAAACCTCCATTTTCCTTTCTCCACCCTCTATTCTCCATAAAAAACCCTCTTTAACCTTATAAAATTCCTTTTATTTGGCTTAAAAGCACCTTTTAGCCTATCTGAAACCTCAAAAAGGGGCCTAAAAACCCATTTTTGAGCTTATTTCTGCTCATTTGACAAAAATAGGCCTTAAAGCCCCTACAGGCTTAAGGTCCTCTGCCCTTTTACCATATGACTCGAGGGTATGACCACCCGCTAAAACCCTCAGCTCCTTTTCTTGAAAACCCCCAGTCCTATCCCCTCCGCACAGGACCGACTCCCCTTTCCTTAAGCCCCTTTCTCCATTTTTCTTACACCGCCACTGCTTTTCTTCCAAGCAATCCCAACCATTGATCAAGCTCGATCTAACGTCTATGGAACTCCCGCGACCTTCCTCCCCCTCAACCATTCTCCCATTTGACTACCCCGTGGGGCAATCTCCACCGTGGATCTTCATGATCCGATGGCCATCATCCAAACCCGCCTTTCCGCCCCACTCCCAACCTTTCCGATACCCGAAAAAACTACACATGTCACCGTCAGCCCCACCTTCCACCCATGAAATCATCACCCAATCCCTCTCCACCACCTATCCTCCACCATTCCCCACTGTCGATCATCTTCCCCCATCGCGCTTCTCCTCCACCATTGATCTGGCCTCTCCAGATCCAATGTTTCACATCACAAATCACGTGAAATCTCCCGCTGAGGTTTAACAACCCACTTCCATGCGAAATGGGGGGTTTTTCCCAGGACACGCGTCCAAAGCTGAATGGAATTGTGTTTGTTTCAGAAAAACCCACTTACTTCTCATTGACTATGCGAAAACCACTCAGTTTCGCACAAAACCGCCTATCCCCATCTCGTGCCAAAATTCAAATATTTCCCTCCTCCCACCTGGTTCCGCCTATGGAACCCTTCCCTATGCTTCTCCCCTTCCTCTGCAAAGCTCCTCTGAACGTCGAAAACCCTCAAAACCTCTGAAATGCAGTAAATCCACAACGCGCAGATTTTAAATTAATAGTTTGTTTGTTTGTGCAGGTGTAATGGTGGATAAAGGCTAGCAAGTTTCCCCCACAATCCATAAGGGACGAATTAAGTCCTGGGTGATGATCTGGGGTCTTAAAATCAAACAATGAAGATTAGAGGACACACCCAAGTTTTGATCAGCGATGAATCATGATCATCGTTCGATCATGGACCTTCCCGCACCTGAAAGAGATGATCCCTGCAGACATCAAACACAGTCAGCCAGAAGAAATGATGAAGAAACCAAAAGCAGAATATTAAAGGGCCTAATTACCAATCCGAGGATAAACAAATATTATTCTTTTTTACACAGTGATTAAAGGTTTAAAGGCAAAGACATTAGGGGAATTTTGAGGTCTAAAATGGGCCTCCTAAGGAAATCATAAAATAATAGCTAAACCAATAAAATAATATTTATGAATTTGCAATTCAGTTTTTGCACCAAAATCCATGTAACCATAGTTAAATTCAATTCAAAATTTGTACCAAAATAAAACTAATAAAAAAATTGTATTGATTTTACTATAAATAAGAATGAGTTTTTCAAGAAAAAGTCATTATCATTAAACAACTAATGCATTTGTCCTTTGTACCTAAATAACTTAAAATAAAATATAAATATAAATTTATAAATTCTTAATTAATTATATACTATTAATTAAAATTTATATTATTTAAATTGTAATTAATATACTATACAAAAATAATATAATATAATATAATAAATGTATAGGGATATGCATTGTTTCTTTCAAGAAATATGAAATGACAATAATATTATTTTATTAAAAAAGTGTGAAATGACATTTATTATGAGTACTTTAATTTGACTTTAAAAGTACTTAGAGCACTACCATGGTTAACCATAAGTTTTTATCCACCATTGAGAATGTGACATGTAAGTACCTTTAACTCAAGTAATGCCACCTCAACCATTAGGGATAATGTCACCCCATAAAATGTGATTGGTTCTCATAAAGTGAATTTTGATTGTACATTTTCCTTAGGAGGCCCATTTTAGACCTCAAAATTCCCCTAATGATTAAAAAAATAAAATAGTTGTTTAAAGAGGGCCAAGGATAAAACACAGAAAAATGATCAATTAAAGACAAATCAGAGTTAAAGGCCCATTACCAAGTTTGATGATGAAGTAAAGGAAAGATAAACGTAAGAAGGCCTCGAATGAATCAAACAGAAGCAGTTATTTATCCAAAAGATCTAACTGCCACCTATGACCTACTTTCTGTTCATAAAGGCAAATTGGCAGTTATTACATAGATAGAAGATATTTTAAGGTGTTAGGCATTATTCTAAAAGACAGAGATAGGCTGCAAAGTCAAAATTTTCACCTACCTTTCCTTAGAAATTAAGACAGAGTTATTGGCACAGAGAAGTAGTTGAACTCATTCCTACCTTATGCCCTGTGGGGTTTTCAAGGTTAGGAATGCATTTACTCTGTAATTAATAACATTTTGAACCCTAAAAAGAGTTCCACCTCCTCATTCTTCTATAAATACTCTATGAGGAGCTCTTTGTTAGGGGTTGGTTGTTGGCATTCTAACTCTTTGAAGTTGTACATAGTTTGGCTGAAGATTAAGAAGAAATTGAAGTATTGGAAGATTGATGATGTTTTGACATGTTTTGTTAATGAGAAGGCTCTATCATTAGATCCCTGAGCATGGTTTTTGGTGATGTATTCTAATATGCTAATATTTTTCCTGTTTTCCATTCTGTTCCATCATTTCTTGCTTGCAGTAGAGTAAAAATCTTAGGCTAAGAAATGTCTCCTAGAAGCACCTTAGGCCTGTTTACTCTTCATTGCCTTTATGTTTTCATCTGCTGAAGGTTTTATTGAGTAGTTTGACTACTTTTCAACCCTTATGCTTGTTTATTTCATAAATATTTCAAACAGTTGGTCTCATGAATGATTTATGGTTTTCCTTGCTTACTTGCTGCCACTTGAAAACTGGTTTTGAAGTCTCCCTTTAAAGTACCAGTGTTTATAGTCTGCCAAAGAGGTATGTTTTGATCATACCCTCTGTTCTTGCTGAGATAATTGTTTTGAAGGTATTTATAATTGTAATATTAGATGTCTAGGAGTTCCCTCTTCTATGAATGCAGTTATTTGTGAATCTTGAATGTTTTCTTATCCTTGAAGGTGAAATATTTGGATGAAATAGAGCGTTCCTCGACTCCTAGATTTCATTTGAAAAGTTTGTCTTGAAATTTTTATTCGTTGAAGTGTGATTTCTAGAATTTATGGTTAGCCCTGTCTATGGAATGCCTCTTTATGTTCAAATAATTTTTTAAGTCCCTTTGTTGAGAAGTACATATAATTAAGGATTCTTAATTGCCCTTTGTTCTACTTCTCCTTCTAAATCCTTAATGTCCATTTCATTTCATCCACCAAAACCAAGATCCACTAGCCAAGTTAGATTTTCCCTTTGATATCCCATATCCATTGATTGAGCTTGTTATAACTTCTTCTTGACTCCTTTGCCCAATGGCTCTGATATTTCCCCTTTCTATCAACGTTTCCTAAATCATTCATGTCCACCCAACCAAACCCAAACAAAAAAAACTTGCACTTAATAACTAGCCTAAAATCAACCTCTTAAAAGCATCAAGATATATCCTTACAAACATACTGAGAGATCCCTCTCTGGGACTAGGAGGGCTAGATCCTAGAGCTCTAAAGCTTGGTTTGAATGTTGCCTTGTCATTTGGTTTTCCAATCAGCCAAATCACGGGACCCCAACATTTTGGCGATCACAGTGGGACTTCTGAGTACATAATAGTCCAGCAAGCTCTTATAGACTCATTAGTCCTTCAACAACCATATAAACTCAAAAAACCCCAAAAAAAATTTATATTGGCCTTCATAATAAACATTGGTGGTGGACCATAGAATATTTTACCTCCAAAAGAGCTAAAAATTTCCACCTGGCGACTCCACTGGCCTCCAGTAGGCCTATTACTTCACTATTCCTTGTAAACTCCCCTGGGAATGCATTAAGCAAACCCAATCAAGATTTTGGTGGACAACAAAGTTCAAATATTCCACCTGGCGACTCCACAACCTCCAAAAGACCTAAAGACTCCACTGGTAGAGAACTCTAGACTGGTTGAAAAGATTCAGTGACCCTTTCTGATTTACAAACATGGATCCAAGGATACAAAGGATATATGCTCCAATGAACAAAGATCATATCCCTAGATTCCCAAACAAAATGCCTCAAATAGATTGGATGAATAACCTGCCTTTTTTCAAGATGAAAATTTTGATGACCCTTTGTTACATCTCATCAAGTTTCATATACATGTATGGATGTTAAAAGTTGAATGGCATGAGGACTGTCTTATGAAAATTTTCATGGAAACATTAGAAGGTAAGGCAAGAAATTGGTATGAATGGTTAGAACCTAAGAGCTTGTTTTCTTTAAAACACATGCACCAAGTATTTTATGAAAAATATAAAGAAAACCCTTCATCTTTATCATGGACTGCAAATTGTTGTGATCAATCTCAAAACATCATACAATACTTGTTAGATATTGATGAGGATTTGGTTAATATGCATCTTGAAGATCTCTTATCAGCCATTCATGAATTTCATACACAAGACAACTATCACAAGAACCTAGATGAATTAGTTGAGGAAGAAATCAATAAAGGAATGAAAGACATTCCTCAAGATATCCCTGCAAGCATAAATAATGATTCATCATCCCTTTTAGCTAAGGCTCAAGAAGACATCCAGCCTCAAATTCAGTCTTCACAAGAGAAAGAGGATTGTTGTACTTCTACTCAAAGAAAAATAGAAACATCTTCTCCTTTGACAGAAGAATAAATCGATCAGATTATCAATAAATAGCCAGCCTATAAATTTTTTTGCAAAACAAACACTCTTGCCCATTCACCTAATGAACTTTGTTGTAAAAATTTAGAAATATCCCTTGTAGATCATAATAAAGAAAGACCTGTCGATAATCCAGTATGTTTGATTGGTGACATTACTTACATTAATGGTTTTCCTAATTTTTATTTGTCTAATGATGATGTTCTCCAAACAAAAGTTGATCTTGCAGGACCATCAATAGTATATTTGTGGGAGGAAAATCAGTTCCACCAACTCCGAGAAAGTAATGAGCCAAAGCAGGCTATTTATGACACTGATGAAGAAAACTTTAATAATGCAGTAGAGGGTGAAGAATCTTTGAATCTTTACTCTGCTTCATTACAACTCATCAGTAACAGTTTTCATGTGATTGGGAATCAGTAGTATTTCAGCTCAAAGGTTGAGGATGAAAACAATGAAGAATTTATTGAGCATGATGAATATAAGGAACTTTCTCCTGAGAGGGTTGAGGTAATAAAAGATACCCCTGCTCAATAATATGATGATCTCTTCACAGAGTACAGTTCACTGAATCAGAGCATACCAAGACTACAAGAGGAAAACATTACCAAATATCATGATTCCTCCAGTTCATATCACAATGAAGATGAGGAAGATTTATTTCTCAAAAGAATCTTGAGCTTGATTCAGTGGAGAAAAAAGTAATCCTAGTTGCCAAATATTCATAACCAGGCATTATTTCAAGATCCCTATGCTCATTTCTTGGAGATATTTGAAGAAGGGATAAAGGTTGTTAGAAGCAGTGTATTACCAAAAGCAAGAATATTTTTTAGCACTAATGCTAAAGAACAAGGGAGATGGGAGTGGCCCTGTTTGTCCAGCATGCTCAAGGAGATGAGCAAAGACCAATCATGGAATCATTTACTTGATTGGATATATTGGAAAAGAGAGTTCATCAGCTAAATATATAAATTTTCCAAGTTAGATTAGGTTAGATAGGAATGCAATAAAGCTCAGCCTTTGAGCATTTAGTTAGTTTTTTGTTTTTACTATGAAAGAAAATTGAAAAAATAAAAAAACAATATAAAAAGAGAAAAGAGGACAGATATAAAAGAAGAAAGGTACATCCCCATACCAAAAAAGAAAAGAACAATCTGAAAGTGTGCAAGCCTTAAATGCCACTACTTAAAAGAGCACTATTATTTGGTCATACAGCCTAATCATGACCAGCTAAATTTCAATTTACTGTTGACAGGTTAGTGAAGGAGATTTTCCAAACTGTTTAATCTTGGCTTATCAGTATAATAGATTAGGATAGAAGAAAAAATGGTTCAAACATGCTCAAAATCTGAATCAAAGAATCAAAAGAAAGAAAAGATGGCTCTAATATGATAAAAACTTGAGCCAAAGAAAGAAAGAAAGGCTCGTTCTAAAATGCTAAAAACTTGAACCAGGAAAAGAAGAAGGGGATAGCTCAAAAGGATCAAAATCAGAGTAGGGAAGGATGCTTTTTATTTTCAGATCTTAAGCCTTCACATTTTTTTTTAATTTTCTGCAAATAAAAGTCTATGTGCAGTTGGTTTCTTATGCCATAGACACTACAGCAAATCAGACTATTCAATCCTGGTTTGTCTGTGTTTAAATTTCTGTTTTAGAATGTAGGGAATGAAGATCTGTCAAACAGCTTAATCTTGACAGATAGTAGATTAGGTAGAGAATTAAGAGTCCAACTGTTTAATCTAGACTCTTGGAAGAAATAAGGGTAGCATTAGATAGTTTTATCTTTCTGTTTTCAAAAATAATATGTAAAAGAGATGCCAGTCCAAGTGCACTCAAGAGAAGAAAAAATGCTAGGACAAGTAGGATTGGGTAGGTATTGATGCTACTTTGAAGAATGTCATATGTTGCAGATTGCTGAAATGTTCTCAAATCCAAAGATAGCCAACAAAAGAAAGGAAAGAATGCTACCCAATGGATTAAGACACTGGTCTACTGAAAGCTAGAGATTGATAAACTGAGGTTCTGGATAGAGCAAGTTTTCCTCCCCAAGTGGAGCCACTGTTAGCCACCTATAAATTATGTTATATCTAATGGTGGCTAGATTAGTCCATGGAATTCCAAAAACAATATTTTCATCAAAATCTATGAGTTTGGGAAATATCTTTGTGTTCATTATCCCTAAGTTATCCATTTCTCATAAAATCTTCAATCAAAGCCTCTAAGTTCGCCATGTTGTTGCAAAGAAAAATGTTTCTAAGCCATTTTCTCCATCATCTCACCTCCAAAATCCCTCCATCTCACACATTATTCACCTATCCTAACAAACTACAAATTCCTCTAAATAAACCTCCATTTTCTTTTCTCCACTCTCTATTCTCCATAAAAAACCCTCTTTAACCTTATAAAATCCCTTTTATTTGGTTTAAAAGCACCTTTTAGCCTATCTGAAACCTTAAAAAGGGCCCTAAAAACCTATTTTTGAGCTTATTTCCACTCATTTGACAAAAATAGGCCTTAAATCCCCTACGGGCTTAAGGACCTCTGCTCTTTTACCATATGACCCGAGGGTATGACCACCCACTAAAACCCTCAGCCCCTTTTCTTGAAAACCCCCAGTCCTATCCTCTCCGCACAGGACCGACTCCCCTTTCCTTAAGCCCCTTTCTCCATTTTTCTTACACTGCCACTGCTTTTCTTCCAAGAAATCCCAGCCATTGATCGAGCTCGATATAATGGCTATGGAACTCCCATGACCTTCCTCCCTCTCAACCATCCTCCCATTCGATTACCCCATGGGGAAATCTCCACCATGGATATTCATGATCCGACGGCCATCATCCAACCCGCCTTTCTGCCCCACTCCCAGCCTTTCCGATACCCGACAGAACTGCACACGTCACCGCCGGCCCCACCTTCCACCCACGAAATCATCACCCAATCCTTCTTCGTCAACTGTCCTCCACCATTCCCCACTGCTGATCATCTTCCCCCATCATGCTCCTCCTCCACCGTTGATCTAGCCTCCACATATCCAACAGTTCACATCACAAGTCGCGTGAAATCTTCCGCCAAGGTTTAATAACCCACTTCTGCACGAAATGGGCGGTTTTTCCCAGGACACGCATCCAAAGCTGAATGGAATCACGTTCATTTGGGAAAAAACCACTTACCTCTCATTGACTGCGCGAAAACCACCTGGTTTCGCACAAAATTGCCTATCCCCATTTCACACCAAAATTCAAATATTTCCCTCCTCCCGCCTGGTTCCGCCTATGGAACCCTTCCCTATTCTTCTCCCCTTCCTCTGCAAAGCTCCTCCAAATGCCCAAAACCCTCAGAACCTCTGAAATGCAGTAAATCCACAACATGCAGGTTTCAAATTAATAGTTTTTTTGTTTGTGCACGTGTAATGGTGGATAAAGGCTAGCAAGTTTTCCCCACAATCCATAAGGGACGAATTAAGTCCTGGGTGACGATCCAAGGTCTTAAAATCAAATAATGAAGATCAGAGGACATACCCAGGGTTTGATCAGCGATGAATCATGATCATCGTTCAATCATGGACCCTCCTGCACCTAAAAGATATGATCCCTACAAACATCAAACACAATCAGCCAAAAGAAATGATGAAGAAACCAAAAATAGAAGATTAAAGGGCCTAATTACCAATCCGAGGATAAACAAAGATTATCCTTTTTTACACAGTGATTAATGGTTTAAAGGCAATGAATTAAAAAATAAAACAGTTGTTTAAAGAGGGCCAAGGATAAAACACAAAAAAAGGATCAATTAAAGGAAAATCAGAGTTAAAGGCCCATTACCAAGTTTGATGATGAAGTAAAGGAAAGATAAGCTTAAGAAGGCCTCGAATGAATCAACCAAAAGCAGTTATTCATCCAAAAGATCTAACTGCCACCTATGACCTACTTTATGTCCATAAAGGCAAAATTGTATTTATTCCATAGATAGAAGATATTTTAAGTTTTCAGGCAACTATTGTAAAAGATAGAGATAGGCTGCAAATTCAAACTTTTCACCTACCTTTTCTTAGAAGTTAAGACAGACTTATTGGCACAGAGAAGTACTTGAACTCATTCCTACCTTATGCCCTGTGTGGTTTTCAAGGCTAGGAATGCATTTACTCTGTAATTAATAACATTTTGAACCCTAAAAAGAGTTCCACCTCCTCATTCTTCTATAAATACTCTATGAGGAGCTCTTTGTTAGGGGTTGGTTGCTGGCATTCGAAGTCTTTGAAGTTGTACATAGTCTGGCTGACGATTAAGAATAAATTGAAATATTGGAAGATTGATGATGTTTTGATATGTTTTTTTAATGAGAAGGCTCTATCATTGGATCCCTGAGCATGGTTGTTGGTGATGTATTCTAATCTGTTAATGTTTTTCCTATTTTCCATTCTGTTTCATCATTTCTTTCTTGCAGTAGAGTAAAAAGCTTATGCTAAGAAATGTCTCCTAGAAGCACCTTAGGCCTGTTTACTCTTCACTGCCATTATGTTTTCATCTGCTAAAGGTTTTATTGAGTAGTTTGACTGCTTTTCAACCCTTATGCTTGTTTATTTCATAAATAGTTCAAACAATTAGTCTCAAGAATGATTTATGGTTTTCCCTGCTTACTTGTTGCCACTTGAAAATTGTTTCTGAAGTCTCCCTTTAAAGTACCATTGTTTACAGTCTTACAAAGAGGTATGTTTTGATCATACCCTTTGTTCTTGCTGGGATAATTGTTTTGAAGGTCTTTATAATTGTAAACTTAGATGTCTAGGAGTTCCCTCTTCTATGAATGTAGTTATTTGTGAATCTTGAATGTTTTCTTATCCTTGAAGGTGAAATCTTTGGATGAAATAGAGCATTCCTCGACTCCTAGATTTCATTGAAAAGTTTGTCTTGAAATTTTTATTTGCTGAAGTGTGATTTCTAGAATTTATGGTTAGCCCTGTCTATGGAATGCCTCTTTATGTTCAAATAATGTTTTAAGTCCCTTTGTTGAGAATTACATATAATTAAGGATTCTTAATTGCCCTTAGTTGTTGTTGGTGAGCAAACAGGTCTCGCAGGCAAGACCCAAGTTCAGAGGTTGGGGCCAACAAAGGAATCTGATGTATTCTACAACCATGCTGGCATTATCACCCTACTCCGGAGAGAAGAGAGTCTCACCCGAGGTGTGCCGCAACCACATGCAGAAGGGGAATAGATCGATAGTAGTGAACGGATCCACAACCCATGATTAACATTGAATTGATAGCATAAATATCATTATATACGCAAGAACATTCAGAGAGCGTACAAGTATTAAGCAAATGAAATTTTAAATCATCACAACCATCATGCATGCATATGAATCACATAACAGGACAGCAACCTGCAAGTATATTGATATCTTCAGCCAAACCCTTAGTTACATAGCTTCCGCAAGGAGAGCTTACAAGTCTGATACAGACGCCTTATAGAACAGACAGGTAGATAAGAGAAACCTAGGAACTACAGAGATATCCTACCCAGTCTGTATTCCTGCTGCAACATCCGCTTAATCTCCTTCAGTCACTCTGCATTCCTCTCTCCTGTCGCATTCCTCCTTCTTTCGGCCGGGTGACTGCTATTTATTCACCTGCTATCACAACTGTTAGTTCCTCTCTGCGTTCTTCTTCAGCTGCTTCCGGCTTCTCTCTTGTTGTTTGTGTGTTCTTCTCTCTATCTTATGTTGTATATTCTCTTCGTCTGTACTCATGCATCTACTTTCTTCAGCTATCTCTTGCTTCCTTGCCACCTTGATAGCTCCGCGACTTACTGTAGTTGCGACTTGGTTGCAACTGCCATGTGTCATCATTCCGCAACCTCCAAAAAGCATTCTTTATTCAAAATTCAAAATATTCAAAACAAGTTTTCAAAAAAAGGGCCCCAACAAGCCCCGACAACAATTTCTTGACTCGTCCCCGAGTCAATCACAAATCACAGTCTCTATCTCCAATGCCCCGCTGGACCTCGTGCCCTGTTCTTGCTGTGCGCCTTCAGCCTGTTGTTCAAACAAGGGCCCCAACTCCGGGACTCTGCAGAACGTTGTAGCTTTAAGCTCAGTGAAGGTCGACACAGCTTGCTGCCACCCGTGCAGCATGGAATCTGTTTCTTCGGCAATCTTGGTGACATCAGCCTCCTCTATGTGCATCGGTATAACCCCAAAAACCGTGCTAATCTGGGTTTCGGCCTCGGCGGCTAGATGTTGCATTGTCCTGGCGCTGAATTGAAGGGGCGGGCGGAGCTCACGAATTACCCATTTGGCCATGGCTGAGCTGGCCTCTGTTTGCTAGATCTGCACTTTGAGATCATCTCCCTGGGCATATAACTGGTCCAACCACGTGGTGTCCGCAGTCTCTTGGATTTCCCTCGAAATCTATTGTAGCTGCGCTGAAATTGGCTGCGTTTTGACTGTAAGGGCCAATGAGCACTACTGAAGACCCTTTAGGAGGTTGTAAGCCTCACACGCCGCAGAATGAAGAGTTTCCTACATTTGAGTGGCCTGGCCCTGCTTTGCTGCAACCTGTGCTGAATAGACAACCTCTGGATCGGGCAGCGCTGGCCATGCGACTAACGCTGCTTGAAGCTCCATGTTTTCCCTGTGGAGACCATTGAATGCGATCTGGAGGTGGAAATCATGTGCTACGACACTCGTCTCCATGACATCGGCAGGTAGATGAGTATAATGAGCCCCAACACTCGGCCATAGCTCTAAAAACACCTAGGTGATGTTGTTTATCTGACCTTCCAGCTGCTCCTGTGCCGTTATAAGCTAGTCGTGTTGTTCAGTAAGCGCTACAATTTGTTGTTGTTGCTCATCGCACCTCTAGTGTAGCTCAGAATGAAGCCTTTTGGCTTGCTGGACCACCCTCTGGATAAATAGGTACAGCTGAGTTGTACCCCAGGTTTCTAAATTGGCGATCCCCGAAGTGCCGTAGTCCGGCCTCCTTTCTTACAAGGGTTGCCCGCTGGCAACTGATTGATTAGAATGCTCTAGAGGGGATGGCGGCGGGGTCGGTGGGTGCGCTGAGTCAGCCATATTCAAGTCTGGCCGTTCCTGCTGATCTGTATGGCCAGTTGGTGAAGGGACAGTAGGCTCAGGCTGAGCCTCAGCTGAGTCGGCAACAATGTGTGCCCTTTGGGTAAATATATCAAACAGAGAACCTTGGAGTTCTCCCGCGGGGTCGACCGGTGGTACTACTGCTACAGTACTGGAGTCAACTTCGGCCCCGTGGTCCCAACCAAGGAGTTCCCGGATGATTGGGTCGAACACGGTAGCAGATGAATTGGATGGAGTGGATGAAGTGGTAGGTGGAGGTGGAATAGTGGGTGGAGTGGTGGAGGGATGTGGAAGGCGAATATTGATAAAATCTGAGGGTTCAATGAGGGTTTCTTCCTATATCAGCACCCCTGTGCTCGGTGGCAGTGGTGGATCATCAACAATGAGGTCCACCACCGGATTTGCTTCGGTGGTGCAGGCCCGCTTGGCTTGAGGGGCTTCTAATGGATCTGTAGTCTTGCTCTTCTCTCCCATCAGGGTTATGATTGGGCTTGTCGAAGTAAATAGAACAGTAGGGATGGGGGAGGTGAGAGGAGTTGTATGGAGGTTCCAGGTAGAGCAAGAAAGTGGGAACTCAGAAAATAAAGGGAAAGGAGTGCAACCACTTGAAATAACCTTGGTCGCCGCATTAAAATTGCGTACCTGTGTGTTCAAGTGGCGGATGATGGGGACGAGCAGCTCAGGGAGTTCCTGTGGTGTCGCCTCTGCATCTGTTTTGGCAGGTTGTTGCTATGGTAACATCCGATCAAAGTTGTACTGGGGTACCCCATCCCGGATTTCCATCACAACCCCCGGCCATGAACAGACCTCGTTGTGGAAGGCGGTGTCTTCAAGCTGAAATTTCAACGGCTTCATGCGGAAGGTTTCCTCCGGCACGCAAGTAGGTCAGAGGTAAGTATGCTTGTGACTAACCCCGAACCACACTTGCTCGCTGTAGTCATCTAACAGGTTCCTGGGTACCCGTTGCTGGCTGGTGACCACGTCCGTCATTAACCCGTATTAGGACTGAAATGCCTCTGCATTCACTTGTTTGGTGCTAGGATCAGCTGACACCTTCCACGGAATGAACTTCATCACCAGAGGCTGGCCCTATGGAATTTCCACGAGGAATCGGACAAGGGGAGTGTTCCATTTCCACATGGCAAAGGCAATGATCAAATATTCATAAATGAAGTTGGTATCGCGCTTGTATTTTTCCTCGCACGCGTCAAACAGTTCCTTCAACAAGAAGGAGCACCAATTCAGCTTGGCACCCTGAACATAGTGCTCTGCAATGGAGATAGTGTCCAGAGTGCATTCGCCCTTTGTGTAGTGCCTCATTGTCTTGCTAGCAATGAGGTAGCATACAAATTTGATCTCCGGCTTATTAATAAGCTCCATCTTGGATCCCTTCCCTCCCCGTCGGGTGCCATATTTGACATACAAGTCTGCGTCTCCCGACTTTCGCGCTCGCTTGGAGGTGGTCTGACATGCAGTCGAGACATCCGCACCATTCTGTGAAAGCCCTGTAAGACGATGTATATCCTCAGCATGAATGGGAATTTCCTTATTCAACCATAAGGACCCATTCTGGACGCGGCTGAGTAGGAACCTAGTGCACTGCATTGTTGGTCCTGTGGTCCCGAAGACCGGAATATTTCTTAAGTTCAGCAGAGAAGATTTCTGAAGGCCTCGGAATTCTGGTAAAATTCTGTTTGCTGAGTGCCCAGATGTTGAGTAGTAATGTTCCATATACACCTGCCAGTTGAGTGCCGGGAATTCAGAGGAGTCTGAAAGGTTAGCATCTATCAGGGTCGCATTGTCATATTTCCCTACAAGGGACTCTGTCTTATGAATTTTGCTTTCGAGCTCTAGTTCTAGGACGGCTGGGATGGCCTTCGACATTTTTGCTCAACACTGATAGACCTGTAGAATTCCTCTCAGCGGCCTCTCTTGGTGCTGTGCATCTGGATACTTCTGCTGCTTTGGGTCTGCTGCAATTGCTAATTCTAACTGTTATGGCATTCTCGTGCTTTTGGTTTTCATGCAAGTTATGTAATTACCTGGCACGAGTGGAGTTGATGAGACCCCCTAACGAGTTAATTCTTGCTGGAATTCTTCTCTGCGATAATCGTGCAATCAATTGCATGCCAATGTGTATTCTGACAGTTGCTGATGGTGGCATGGGGAAATGGGCGGACGCGATGGCTGAGGTTATTGCGGATGATGGAAAAATGATTATTGCGAGGTTACTTCCAATTATGGTAATTTATGGTGCAAATCTAGACGATCCTACAGACTGACACAAGTACTGACTGAAATGACCTGGACTGACCTTGACATGTTTATGAATCCTATGGGCATGACATGCTGGACACGCCCCTCCCTGACCACAGTCGGTTGTGGTGCGGTCCTGCAACAGAGCGGTTATTGAAAAACTATGCATGAAAAAAAAACACTTCCTATGCTCATCCCGGTTGCGGGAGAGTTATTCAACTACGCTACTCTACGGGTGCTCTCGGTTGCGAGAGTTATTGATGAAGAGTGAAATAAACTTACTCCTGGTAGGGTTTCAAGCGTGCGCCATTCACCCACCCCGGTAAAATAGTACCATCCAGCTGAGCCAACCGAACGGCTCCGGACTCCTTAATCTCGATGATGAAGTAAGGTCCCAACCAGTGCATCTGTAGCTTTCTTGGGAACTTCTGGAACTTGCTGTCATATAAGAGGACCTTGCCGCCAACCTGGAACATTTTTTTCTTGATGTGGCAGTCATGCCACACTTTCTACGTGTCCTTCTGAACCTTCTGGTGAAATTCGGCCAGGAACTAGGCCTCGTCCAGTTCTTGTAATTCATGTAGGTGCTCCTGGAGCGATGCTTCTTCTGAGAACCTTAGAGACATGGCAATTAAAAGACTTGGTACAGTGAACTCGGCAGGAATCACAGCTTCCTAGCCATACACCAACTGAAACGGTGTCTGATTGGTCAAGTGCTTCACCATAGTCCGGTAGGCCCATAGTGCAGCTGATAGCCTCTCATCCCAGTCGTCCCACTGGGCATTGCAGATCTTTGTTAACCCTTTTTCAAGAATTTTATTAAACGCTTGATCCGGATTTTATGCAGGAACGCAACAGAATAAACACATAACCATAAATACAGAGATGCAGCGGAAATAACACTTCATTTCATTAATATCAAATAACAGAAAGATGCTTACAGACATAATGGAAATAAAGTAGCTAGGGTGCTGGTAGCGAATCTCTGAGAAGAGATGTGGTGGCTACAGACCTCTGAACTGTGTTACAATGAGGCTCGAGGGCCTATTTATTGTTGAGAAACAATGTAGAATCTGAAACGTCCAAAAAACCTAACCGTAGGAGATGAGGCGCCAAAACTGTGGGCGCCCGTTTGGGTAAATTGGTGGTTCAACTTCCCAGGGGCATAACTTTGGCACCCGATCTCCGTTTGACGCGTTCAATAGCTCGTTAGAAAGATCTATCCGAGGACTACAGCTGTCGGGACGAATTTTATCAAAAAATTCACTGGCGCTTTCATACCCAAAAAACGTCGTTTAGGGCCTCAAAACGGCTCCGGAAGTTCAGGACCCGAAAAACTGCTAAAAATAGTAAGTTATGCCGAAACTGAAAAACTGAAAGAGACAATGGTGGGGAGCCAAGTGGAATAGGTGGGTGGCCACCAATATCCACCTGGATCATTAAGCCCCCAAAACGGCTCCGAGAGTGGAGGACCCGAAAACCTGCTAAAAATAGTAAGTTGTGCTGAATGTGAAAATCTGCAAGAATTGATGGTGTTGGTCCAAATGGAATAGGTGGGTGGCCACCGATATCCACCTGGATCAACGCTTCAACAGTACCATTGGCCTGCGGATGGTACGGGCTGCTTTTGTGATGTTGAATCATAAATGTGTCCAGCAGCGACTTGACCGTGTCATTAATGAAATGCATACCCTGGTCGTTGGTTAAACTTCGCGGGCATCAAAACCTGTTGATGATGTGTTGAAAGATGAACCGTGTTGTTGTATCCGCCGTGCAGTCTCATACCATCGCTGCCTCATCCCACCTAGTGAGGTAGTTGGTTGCGGTAATGATGTAGCGGGCCTTGGAGTGCTTGGCGACTGGGGCTATGGGGCCTACGAAGTCGACAACCCACTTCTCGAACAGCCGCAACACATGCACTGGGTGTAGGGGAAGCTCGTCCCTGTGAGAGGGCCTCCCCGTTCGCTGACAGACATCGCATCTCTAAACAAATGTCTTACAATCTGAATGGACCGTTGGCCACCATAGTCCAGCTTGGAGCACCTTCCTCACGGTGGGTTTCTCTCCCACATGCCCTCCCGCAACACCGTTGTGGCATTCCCACATCACAGCTTCGCGTTCGTGGTCAAGTACACATCGGCGCAGAACCTCATCGAGGCCCAGTTTGCATAGCTGCCCCGTAATCAGTTGGTATTCGGCGGCGCGGATGACCAAGTGTCGTTTCTGGAGCGGGGTGTAGTCCTTAGGGCACTGCCCCGTGGTCAGATAGGTGGAAATGTTGGCCAAGTAATCCGGTACAGCTTCGACTCAGAAGAGGTCAGCATCCAGCAGCTGATCATCAAGAGAGTCGTCATTCTCCCCTGTCTCCAACCTGGATAAGTGATCGGGCCCGAAGTTCAACCTCTCGGGCTTGACGATCACCTCAAACGTGAATTCTTGGAAGAGTAGAAGCCAGCGACAGATCTGTCCTTCCAAGACAGGCTTATTGACCATGTACTTCAATGCAGAGTGATCCGTAAAGAACTTGAATTTTCCCCCTAGAAGGTAGTGGCAGAACTTCTGGAGTGAGTATACCATCGCCAGGGCCTCCCTCTCGGTAGTGGTGTAATTCTTCTCCACATTAGACAATTTGCGGCTGGCAAAGTAGACTGGGTGGTCAATTTTCGTCTCTCCGGGTTGCGCCAAGACAGCTCCAAGTACAATACTGGAAGCATCAATATGCACATGGAACTTCTTATCCCAGTCTAGGTGAACAAGAACAGGCACCGTCGCCAGCTTTTCCTTTAGAGTGTCAAGAGCCATTTGACACTCCTCCGTCCACTGGAATACTTCGGACTTCCGCGGGAGCTTTTCTAAAGGGGCAGTGATCTTCGCGTAATTTTGGATAAACCGCCTGTAATATCCTGTGTGCCCAAGAAGTGCCCACAACTGCTTCACCGTTTCGGGGGCTTCCATGTGGATGATCACTGCTACCTTGGTGGGGTCACCACAGACCCCTTTCTTGCACACCACGTGTCCTAACAGCGTGCCAAAAGGAACTGCAAAAATGCATTTCCTCAAGTTCAAGGAAATTTGCAACTGGTGACACCAATCGAACATGATACACAACAGGGTAGCGTGTTTCTTCAGTAAACTGTAGACGGTCCAATCGTCCATATAGACTTCCAGGAACTTGTGGATATACTCTCAGAAAGCGGCGATGACAATCCGAGAAAACACGGCCGGGGTGTTCTTCAAGCCAAACGACATCACGTGGTATGTGAACAATCCCCACTCGGTGGTGAATGTCGTCTTCGTCTTGTCTTCTTCTGCAATGCGCACCTAATGATAACCCGAAAAACCATCAGTGAAGGAGTAAACTTCATTTCCCGTAACATGCTCCAATACTCCATCGCTGAAAGGAGTGGGAAACGGATCATGGATGCAGGCGTTGTTCAGACTCCGGTAGTCCACACAGATGCGTATCTCTGCCTTGTCCTTCTTATTCTGAATGACGATATGACTCACCCACTCTACTTCATCCACAGGAAAGATGAGACCTGCGGCCAGCATCTTGTCAATCTTCATCTTGACCTTTTATTTGATCCTTGGGTTCAACTGATAGGGTCAATGCTTTACAGGCCTACCATCCAGTTTCAGCACAATACGCATTTCTCCGAGGTCACCTTTGATACCCTTTAGATCAGCAACCAATGAAGGGAGTAAGTCTTCGTATTCCTGGAGGAAGCTGAAAATTTCCCTTGTCGTCTCCTCATCCCAGTAATCCCCAACTATAGCCAGTTTGGGTTTTTCCGCTGTACTGATGTTCAACTTCTTTGTCTTCAGCGGCTGTAAATGGATGCCTTCAGTGGTCGGTTCTTCGTTGATGTTCCGCTCGCCTTCCTTCTCTTCGAAATATAGGTGCCTGAGGTCCTCTAGACTGTCATCATCTGGATCGCCATTAATCTGTTGGCAAGCCAACTTGAGCCTGACCTCAGGACGCGATGCAAAGGTGCTCCCGTTGGTCTCTGGGTCGTAGAGAAACAGTACCCCCTTGATAGCTTGTAGTGCTCGGGACACCAGCTCTGTCTCTCCTTCGAACGAGAAGCACCAAAAAAATTTGTTTGTGACTTCCTGCCAGGAGCTGGGTCCTCATTTTCGCTCTTCCTCCAAGTACCAGGCCTAGGGGATGGTATCTAAGGAGTGGATGAACCGATGTACCCACAGGTCTTGCGGGTATCCTAGACTTTGCCACTACTCCTCACAGGTCCTCACGTGGTCCCACGGATCGGAAGTCACTTGGTACCTGTGCCCGCTTTGAGGGCCTTCGTCTTCTTTAAACCGCGCCCTCAAAGCCTTCACCACACAACTGCACTGCAACAGGGTGTTGCGGTGGCTCCTCCACCACCTAGCTGATGTGGACTGTAGTGCGACGTCCAAAAGTGGTATCCTACTTCCTTCTGGTACCATGTCCTCGACCTTTGTAATAAAAGTATTGACAGCTTGCATGTTTGACAGGGTGGGGTATTCTCTGAACTCAGCACCGATCCAACGAACTCGAGAAATGGCGGCACATCTCCGCGTGCTGGTCTTGTACCCACCCTGCTGCCAGTCTTCCCAGGCGAGTTCTGACCCCAGCTCCAAGCTCTAGACACTACACCAGCTGATGGAGCTAGTTGCAGTCGGGTTGATATAGTCCTCCCGCTTCTCTGTAGTCATATGATAAAGGTGGTCCATCATCTGAGCATCCTCCCGGTTGTCCACAGTTTCGGTATATCATGGGCCTTGATACGGGTCGAGGGGCTGAGTGACTCGGACCTCTCCATCTTTGAAGATCATCAGCTCCTTTTTGAGGTCGATTATGGCGTAATTCTCAAAAGCCCAATCGATGCCTAGCAGGGCGGGGTAATGATCCTTGTCTCCCATAATATCAATAACCTTGAAATCCGTGTAAGTCTTCACCCCCACAATTTCAACCTCGACACCTTCGAGTCGGCCGATCGACACAATGTAGTACTGGTTTTCCATTCTGAGTTGGATTGGCGAGTAGGTTAGCCGTGGCCTTCCAAGAGCCTCCCACATCTTCCACCGCAGGATGTTGACGTCAGACCCTAAATCAAGCATGGTATCGCTGATTTGGAATCCCACAACCTGCGTGTTAAGCTGGAACTCTTTTCCCGTTCGTCGCTTGTTCCGCTTGACTCACTGCACATACTGGGGTACTGTGTCCACTAGTCCTCTTGGCCCTGTATTCCCCTACAATGCGTCCTCCAGTGTACACTTCAGCTGGTCCCGCATCGAGGCATTATCAACAATCTTTAGGAACAGCTGAAGCCATTCCTCAATCAAGGTCCTCGTAGTGTTCTGTTCTCTGAAGCCAGTCATTGGGGGTACCTCGAGGCCCCTGGCTCCCCCCATCTGAGAAAAAGCCTCCACCGCCTCCTGGAAGTACCTCTTCTGCGCGTCTAGCCTGATCATTTTTTTCGGGGAGGCAGGCCGAATAGCCCATACCGGCTCCTTTCCCTGAGTGTCCTCTCCCATCTTCTTTCCGCCACGCGTGACGATCGCTACATTCTGTATGGCCAGAGTCGCAGTTCTTCAGGGCTCGGAGTTTACCAAATTCGTGCCCCTCTGTCGTGCCCGTTCCTCCCACTTCTTGATGATTTCTAGACAATCCTCTGTTCCATGGACGTTCACGCGGCACTAGGAACACCAAGGATGTCGGGGAAGGGGACATTCCCGAGCCACGTGACCCTCCTGGTCACAGTTGTAGCATTTCACCGGACCTCGTCCCCCTATGCGGCCTCCGCACAGACTGCCTCCTCTTCCCCTGAAAGCCTCGTTCACCCTATAGGAGGGTCGGTCCAACCGGTCCGCGAGTGCATCAAGATCCCTACACTTCTTAGTGTTGTGATTCGTGGAAGCACAAAACTCACAATATACATTGTTTGGGACATTGGAGTACTTCTGTAGTATCGGGCACATCCAAGGTGGATGCCCCATCGTCCAGAAAATCTCGCAATACTCCATGGCAGTTGGGTTTGGTTGAGATGGGAACCCCGCATAAGGCTATTGCGGCTGGTATACCCCCTGCAAATTCATCCCCGCACCACCCCTCGTGGGTGGACCCCCCTTCATTTCTGCAACAGAGGGTCCCACCCCCGTGCCCCGCAGCCGAGGACACTCGATTGCGATGTGGCCTTCGACCAGGCAGTGAGTGCACCAAACATTCAGCCTGGCTGGTCTTATAGGCTGCATCTCCTTGAGCTTTTCAGTCAGACTAGCGATTTGATGTTGCAGTCCCACCAAGGAAGGATCCTATGGGGCCTTCCCTCCTCGATGTTCCTGAGGGTAGCCCACCATGGCCTCTATCTTCATGGCATGTTCCAAAGCATCCTGCAAGTTGTCAATCTTCTGCTGCGTGAGGGGAGTTTGTGTCAAGGGAAGCAGAGCCTTGATGAACTAGTCCCTCTGATGGTTTGGATCGATCGGGTAACTGAGTTTCCCGATCACGTCCTTGAATCGACGCATCAGCTCCCATGCAGTCTCTCCTTCTTTCTGCTTAATCTACCAAAGCTCGAACAGACCCTGCTGGTCCGTCTGGGGAAGTTTAAATTCCCAGACAAAATCCCACTTTACGTCTGCAATTACTAGGTTGGGATGGGCCTCGGACCACTTGATAAACCATTGCAGAGCCCTCTCTCTGAGTGTGGTTTGGAACTCTATTAGCTTCCCTGCATCTAGCATATACCAGGCCCTCCATATGGCTTCGTAGAGATACCAGTGTTGGTCTACATCATCGTTGCCTCTGCCAGAGAATTCTGGATTCTAGGTGAATGACCCAGCCCTATTTACTTGTGAAGGGGTAACCAGGATAAACCCTCTGGGTCCTGGTTGCGTGACTGTACCGCTGGGAAATGCAATACTAATAGTGATGCTGCTATTAACGTATGTCGCTGTCGACAATGAACTACTGTGCAATTGACTCAATGCTTGTAACTTAACTAAAATATTACTTAAAGGTTGATAGAGTGCCAGGGGAAAGTAGGGATCCTTGCCGTGCAAATTTTTGGAAGTAGGGCTGCCTGGAGAGATGAATGTCGTCTGTTCTTGAAACAACCGCTGCATCACGACGTACCATTCGCCATCGAAATTTTCTTTGGGCCGCACACTTGTATCGTTTTCATCAAACGTCATCTCCCTTTCCCTCTTAGCTAGGCTCCCATGCACCCGCCGTACTCCCGCAGCAGTCCCCTCCCTTTCCAGGGTATCCGCCTAAGTTTCCATAATTCCTATCCTCTGAGGTGCCTCCTCTTGATTCTTCCTATCGTTTTCCCATCATCTTAACTCTTGCATCACCCTTTCTCGCCACTTGTCGGATATCTACGCCCACCGATAGGAAGAATCTTCTAAATCTCCTTGTGGCCTTAGCATCCAACCCCCACTCCCCGCTTCACACTTCACATAGCATCTGTCCCTTCAGCCCTTCCCCCAGCACTGGAGGTTTATGCTTCCATGCTCAACTTTTGGAATTCCATCAGCCCTTCGTCCACCATCAGGGCCTTAATCCACATCGGAATCTCCTTAAGCAGCTTCCCTCTTAGCCTGGAATGGAAGATAGCTTCATCCTTCGAGAAGGATTGGTAGCACTCTGCCACAAACTCCACAATATATCCATCCAAAGTGGTCTCTACCCAAAAATCCACCGCACGGGTCAATTCAGTGTCCAATCGATGTAGAGCCACCTGTTAGCCACCTATAATATTTTGTTATACCAAAAGGTGGCTAAGATCTTTTTTGAGCCTCCAAGGAACAAATTTTATCACTAAAAATTTGTTGGCTCTTGAAGTCTCTTTAAGGCCTCATGCCTCTGTCCCAAATCCTCATTACTGTTCCTATTAATTCTGCTGATTTCCTGTAAGAAACTGCTGAAGAAACCATCATTTTTCCCCTTTCTCCCACTCATAGCTAACCTTCATTTTCTCCCCCTTTTTTCTCCATATTATTCCTCTAATTTTCATAAGTTTCTCCCTCCATTCGTGAAAATCCTCCTGACATGGTTTAAAACTTCTTCTTGAGCTGTGCCGAAACCCCCAAATCCATTTAAAACCTTGAAATTTTTCATAAAAAACAAAGTTTTATTGCTATGGACCTAAGCCCCTTGGGCTAAGTCCTAAACTACTTCCCCCCACATGCCCATGTGTCAAAACCAAACGCCAAAGCTTTTCGGCGCTAATCGCATCGCAAATATCCAAGGGTGCATGTCTTTGAACCATTACAAAACTCCGATTGCGATTAGCCTTTCATATAAAACCCCCGATCATATTATTTTCTCATATAACTATAGAGCCTGCCTTGGCGCTTAAAGCTTGTAATATTCCATTCCAAAGTACAGATTTCCTTTATAAACCCAAAAACCCACTTCCCGAAGTTTTAAATTAAAAACTTAAAATCACGTGATAAATATAAATGGGTTGATTGAAAAGAGCCGATCGCGCAATCGCAATCGGAAACAACACAATGGGTTGATCGGAAAGACCAAGCTCAATGGCCCGATTGCGATTGGCCCTTGTCTTTATACTCCCGGGCATATTACATTCTGTGAAAACCACTGGCCCCGCAATCGGGCGCCTTTTCCCTTTACTTATATATTTTTTCCGCCCGACCCATTTTTACTTGTTTTTATTAAAAACTTTGGTTTTCATATGAATGAAAGGTTTTCCCCCTGTTCCATCTCCACCGTCGATCACCGCCGATCGAAAGGCCATCGCTCAAACGCATCGGCGTTTTCCAATCGCGCCCTTTGTTTCTCCCCTCCGATTGCGATCCCTCCGATTCATTCCCCGTCGTTGATCTGGTCCTCAGATCGACGGCCTGCGCTCAATCACATCGGCGTTTTCCAATCGCGCCCTTTGTTTCTCCCCTTTGATTGCGATCCCTCCGATTCATTCCCCGCCGTTGATCTAGTCCTCAGATCGACGGCCTACGCTCAATCGCATCGCAAACTTTTAAATCGCATGAGTTTTTATTTCACTCCCGATTGACGATCCCCGATTGGTTGTCCGTTGTTGATCTCCTCTCCGCCTTCGAAGATCCAACGGTCCTTATTCCCTCCGATCACAAGTCTTGCCGCCGTTTCAAAACCCGCTGATTCGTTTCCCACCGTTGATCTGATCCTTAGATCAACGGTCATCGCTCAATCGCTTTGACCCTCCCGATCGCGCAATCTCATCGGAGTTTTTCAATCGCGTCCATTTTTGTTTACCCCCCGATTGCAAACCCCGATTGCGACCTTCCAATTTAATCTGGACCGTCCACGTGTCCGGATCGGACGGTCCAAAACCACCCCGCCTTATTTCTTCTCCCCGCTCTCCTTTTCCTGTTTTGCGCTGATCTCCACCGTTAGATATTTTTATCCGACGGCTACGCTCCTCCCCCGCCATCTGAAGCAGTTTTAAACCTATTTTTCGCAGGATTTCTTAATTTTTTTGTGTTTGATGCAGGTGTTCTAAATGGTTTTCCATTGTATCACGAAGAAATGCCAAGGGCTAGGAATGATGATTCTCATGCCCTCGTTTCATTAAAGAGAAGCCATCCATGGGGCTCCATTCCATGTTTCGTCAGTACTCTATGAGTATTGATGCCGTAAAGCCCAGTGCGGGTCTGCACATCGACAAGACATTGTTTTAATTCGAACACAGTTAAAGAGTATAAGTTTGAAGACAAAGCACAGAAGATGAAGATCGAAGACAGTTTACGGGGATTACGGCTAAGACAGTTATCAAAAGCCTAATCCCCAATCTAAAACACAGTTTAAAAGAAAACATAAAGTGTTTTATCAGACAGAAAGCCTCCACCGCTACATCTGAGGAAAATTGATTCCTCAGCTACCACCAAGCCACCTGTTGCCTCAAACCTTTCAAACAGAGGCCGTAGTTATTGAAGAAGATCAGATTTCGCCTCAGAGCAGCTAGGGAGTTACTTCTACGAGGTAATTAATGAAGAAATATCTGCAGAAGTTACTCCCCACATTACACAGAGCCCCAAAGTCAAAATAAAGCTCCCACCGAGCTTTGATATTTATTGTAAAAAGTTAATACAATGATCCACCTGTAAATTTCTCTCTCGAGCCCCTCAAAGGGCCGAGAAGTCTTGAACCTGTATTAATTATCCTGAGAGATATTTTCTCAGATCGCCTCCTCATTCTTCTATAAATGCCTCAGAAGAAGATGAGAAATTGTTGGTTGCAGAACTTTGAAATACACTTGAGCTCGAAACTTCTATTTGTACATAGTGTTCACTGGCCCTTGAAGCTCTGTTTGTGCTAGAGTAGTTAGGTTGAATAGTGAAGATGATTGCTGAACTGAAACATTGGACTTGAAGATTGTAACTGGTTTGACATAAATATAAAAGCTATTTCTTGGGATCCCGGTCTTTATCACTGGTGAAGTGCTTCTTTCTTTGTTAATCGTTTTCCTTATATGTATGCCATATTGTTCATTTTCCCTCTGTAAAGAACAGTTTAAACAGGGTTAGGATTTTCTGTATAGCAGTAACCTTCTCTGGCTGAGAAATATTTATCTTAATGTTTTCTTCAGATTTGTTTATTTAAGAATGATTCAATACAGTTTAAATAGTTAGGAATGTTGGCGTTCCCTCGTCCTTCTGTTTGCTCAAACATTGTTCTCGAATGTTATTTCCATTATTTGCTATTAAAGTTAGACTAGAGAAGATATGGTTTGCCCTGATTCCTAGATTCTTTCTCCAAAGGCAGATTCTGAAAGTTTCCCTTGGTGTTGACTGAAAGCAGACTAGGTTTAAAAGTACTTTATCTGATCTTAAGTTACACTCTGTTTTTCTTATGTGTTTTCATACTTTCTGAAGGTAATTATGTGGATTACTGGATTGTTTGTCAATTAAGCCGCTTTAATAAGAACTTGCCCAAGAAGTCTATGGTTAGCCCTGTCCTTGGTTGGTTTTAAAACAGTTACTTAAGAGGCTTTTCTTGTTTGGACTGACTATAAATCCTCTGAGAAATTATTATCAGTTTCCACCCTCCAACATTTTAATGTTTCCATTTCATCATTTTAATCTCAATAATCTTGTGGTATAGATGACTTGCCCCTTGGATCACACTTGATGTTGTTGTTCAATTAAAGCCCAGATATGACTCCATAGCCCAATGGACTAAAACCAGCGTTATATCTATCTATCTGCCAAAACTGTTCTATTTTCTTGCAACTTCTCACTTTTGAAACTTTTTGCACTTAGGACTTTCTCCTCAAGTAACATTTCATGCTCAACCATCCAAAACAAAACAAAACCCTTGGCCTTCATAACTAGCCTAATATCATTACCTTAAGTTTTTCAAAGACAATATCCATCTTTGTACATATTGGAGAGATCCCTCTCTGGATTCAGGAGGGCTAGATCCTAGAATCCCAAAGTTGGTTGAAATGATGTTAACTCTGTGATTGGACTCTCCCAATCTTGCTAATAAATTACAGAGACCTAACACCACCATATCCCCGTGCACCCACTTGCGGTTTATCTTCCGCGAGCTATCCCTAGGCACCTTCGTCTGTAACCTCTGCAACCAATTGTAGAGGTCGCTAGGGAATTTTCCCCAAAGGATCTCGTAGGTATCACTGGCTGAATCTGAGAAAAGAATGAGATCCTTAAGCACCCTTTCCTTTTGATTCGTCAACTCCGCTTGTTGAGCAACGAACTGGTCCAGATGGTTATCCCACCATCTCCGTATTTCTCCTTTGAAGATCCTTGATACCATGATCTAGTTCCCCTCATACCATGCAGGTCCCGGAAACGAAACCATTTTTTGGCGAGGAAACAAGTCTCGCAGGCAAGACCCAGGTTCAGGGGTTGGGGCCAACAAAGGAATCCGCTGTATTCTAGAACCACGTCGGCATTATCACCCTACTCTGGAGAGCAGAGAGTCTCACCCGAGGTGTGCCGCAACCACATGCAGAAGGGGAATAGATCGATAGTAGTGAACGGATCCACAACCCATGATTAACATTGAATTGATAGCATAAATATCATTATATACGCAAGAACATTCAAAGAGCGTACAGGTATTAAGAAAATGAAATTTTAAATCATCACAACCATCATGCATGCATATGAATCACATAATATGACAGAAACCTGCAAGTATATTGATATCTTCAGCCAAACCCTTAGTTACATAGCTTCCGCAAGGAGAGCTTACAAGTCTGATACAGATGCCTTATAGAACAGACAGGTAGATAAGAGAAACCTAGGAACTACAAAGATATCCTGCCCAGTCTGTATTCCTGTTGCAGCATCAGCTTAATCTCCTTCAGTCGCTCTGCATTCCTCTCTCCTGTCGCATTCCTCCTTCTTTCGGCCAGGTGACTGCTATTTATTCACCTGCTATCGCAACTGTTAGTTCCTCTTTGCGCTCTTCTTTAGTTTCTTCCGGCTTCTCTCTTGTTGTCTGTGTGTTCTGATCTCTATCTTCTATTGTATATTATCTTCATCTGTACTCATGCATCTGCTTTCTTCAGCTATCTCTTGCTTCTTCGCCACCTTGATAGCTTTGCGACTTACTGTAGTTGCGACTTGGTTGCGACTGCCATGTGTCATCATTCCGCAACCTCCAAAAAGCCATTCTTTATTCATAATTAAAAATATTCAAAACAAGGACCCCAACAGTTCTACTTATCCTTCTAAATCCTTAATGTCCATTTCATTTCATCCACCAAACCCAAGATCCACTAGCCAAGTTAGATTTTCCCTTTGATATCCCATATCCATTGATTGAGCTTGTTATAACTTCTTCTTGAATCCTTTTCCCAATGGCTCTGATATTTCCCCTTTCTATTTATGTTATCATTCATGTCCAACCAACCAAACCCAAACAAACAAAACTTGCACTTAATAACTAGCCTAAAATCAACCTCTTAAAAGCATCAAGCTATATCCTTACAAACATATTGAGAGATCCCTCTCTGAGACTAGGAGGGATATATCCTAGAGCTCTAAAGCTTGGTTTGAATGTTGCCTTGTCATTTTGTTTTCCAATCAGCCAAATCACAAGACCCCAACATGTGGCACTGACCATTGTGCTCGACTCTTGTGGGCATGAAACTTTGGGTGGCCACATCTTTACAAAATCGATCTAGAATTTTGCAACACATACCAGACACTCCTAGAAGGAAAGAAAGTTCCAAATTTTCACCTCCACGATGCACTGTTATGCCACCTAGGACACCTATGTGTTCCTTCAAGTGAAGATTCCAAGATGATTTGGGAAGCACACTAAAGTTGGTTCGCTGGACATTTTGGGGTTAAGAAAACAGTGGTAGTGCTACAGAAGTATTTCTAGTGGTCGAACCTTTGACATGATGTTGGGAAGTACGTTAGATCCTACACTGCCTACACCATTTCCAAACCGACCATCAAGAAGAAAGGCCTATATACTCTACTTCCTACCCCTAGTCGACCTTGGGAATCCATCTCCATGTATTACATGTCAAGCCTTCCTTCTACCAAGCATGGAAAGTACTATGTTTTTGTGGTCTTCGACAAATTCTCTTAGATTTCCATTCTAGTGGCCTACAAGAATAGTATCACAGAATAAGCCACTACTAAACTCTTCTTTGAATGAGTGTGGGTGCACGTTTGGATCCCACATTCCATTACCTCAGATTAAGACAGCATGTTCCTAAGTAAATTTTGGTCAAGTATTTGGTTGATGTTAGATATCAATATCACTAAGTCCATGGCTTTCAAACCCCTAAACTGATGTCCAAACAGAGGTTGTCAACAGGATGATTATGCATTTTGCGCATGTAAAAATCAAAGAATCCTTGCACATGGGATGAGAGCCTCCCTTATGTCTAGCATAGCTACAACTGAGCTCTCCATAGCTCAACTGGCCAAAACCCCTTTCAGGTGGTGTTGGGATTTCAACCACTATGTCCCATTGATGTGTCCATACCATTTACATCTACTCAGGAAGATTCGTCTCATGTCAAATCCGAAGCTTACAGGGTGAAAAACTTCATTGAGTGCATTTAGTGCATCCACCAGTAGGTCCATGACATATTGGATAGATCCAATGTTAACTACAAGCGATGACATGATCAACATCTGGTGTCACACAAGTTCCAAGTGGGTGACAAATTTTGGCTATATTTTTAGAAGGAGCACCTCGATGAACCTGTTAGCCACCTATGATATTTGATTATAGTAAAAGGTGGCTAAGACTTTTTGAGCCTCCAAGGAACAAATTTTATTACTAAAAATTGTTGGCTCTTGAAAACTCTTGAAGGCCTCATGCCTCTGTCCAAAATCTTCATTGTTGTTCCCATTTTATACTCAGAAATTCTGTTGATTTCATGAGAAGAAACTATTGTAAAACCATCATTTTTCCCCTCCCCCTCTTCCAAACTTACTTTTTTTGGTCCCCATTTTCTCCATAAAATCCCTTTTGTTTTCATGATTCCTCTTCTTCCCCTCATGAAAATCACTTTTACAAAGTTAAAGACTCACTCTTTAACCTTACCGAAACCTCCAAAATCCATTGAAAACTTTGAAAATTTCATAAAAAACAAATTTTTATTACTATGGACTTAAGCCCCCTTGGGCTAAGTCCTAACCACTTCCCGCACATGCCCACACCCTGGAACCAAGTGCTAAGCCCCTCACGGCGCTTATCGCATCACAAATGTTCAAAGTACGCAAGTCTTTGCCATGGTCCGAAAGTTCCGATGCGACTAACCTTTCTGTTATAAGACCCCCGATTATATTATTTTTCATATAAACCATAAAGCCCGCCTCGGCGCTTAAACCTTGTGATATTTCATTCCCGATCCATTTTTCTTTTGTAAAGTCTTAAAAACCACTTTCCCAAAGTTTAAACTAAAAAACCAAAGTCACGTGTTTAATATTTAAATGGGTAGATTGAAAGACCGATTGCGCAATCGCAATCGGAGAAAAATACAATGGGTTGATCGACAGCCGATCAAGCGGCCAGTGCTCCATCGCATTGGAGTTTTGAAATCGCATCGCATTTTTACATCACATCCACTTTTTTCTCCCGCCGATCATCCTTTTCCCGATTCACTTTCCGCCATTGATCTGATCCTCAGATAAACGGTCCACGCAAACTCGCATCGCAAATCTCCATCGCATGCATTTGTTTGTTCCCCTGATCGGCCTTTCCCCCAATTTATTTTCCACCGTTGATCTAATATTATATCGACGGCCTGCGCTTCATCGCATCACATGTTTCAATCGCTCCATTTGCTCGCCACCCCCGGTTGTGATCCCCGATTTCGATCCTCCGATTGAATCCAGACCGTCCACGTGTCTAGATCGGACGGTCCAAAATCACTCCACCTTATTCTTCTCCCGCTCTTCTTTTTTCCTTTCTACGCAGATCCCCACCATTGGATGCTTTCATCCACTGGCCATGCTTCTCCCCGACACCTCCAACGCAGTTTAACCTAAAAACGCAAGATTTCTT
This sequence comes from Pinus albicaulis, assembly GCA_034641835.2. Lineage (NCBI taxonomy): Eukaryota > Viridiplantae > Streptophyta > Pinopsida > Pinales > Pinaceae > Pinus > Pinus albicaulis. The sequence continues at coordinate 2,037,909,194 of CM076575.1, forward strand.
ATTGTTTTGTTTGTTTCGCAGGTTTTTCCCATACTGCAAAGGAAAAGAAGACCAAAGGTCACGATCTTCTGGCCTATGGTTATCAAAGGGAAAGGGATTAAAAGGGCTCCACTCCAAATTTTATCAACGCTTTATGGGCGCCGATACCATAAAGAGCCCTGCGCGGCCCTGCACATCGACAAGACACTGTGTTTAAAACATGATTTAAAAGAGTATAAGTTTGAAGAACAGAGCACAGCAGAGAAGAAGATTGAAGATAGATTTGGGGAATTACGGCTAAGAATAATTATCAAAAGCCTAATTCCCTGGATTAAAACACAGTTAAAAGAAATCATAACTGTTTAACTGACAGAAAGGCCTCCACCACCATATTTGAGGCGAATTGATTCCTCAGCTACCATAAGTGCCACCTGTGCCTCAAAGTATTCAAAATAGAGGCCGAAGTTATTGATCAAATGAAGATATTTTCCTCAGCGCAGCCAGAGAGTTACTTCTGCAAGGAACTTAATGCAAAAAATATCTGCATAGTTACTACGACATAACACAGAGCCTCAAAGTCAACAAAAGCTCCCACCAAGCTTAATTCATAAATGTAAATCAATTAATACAGTAACACACATGTAAACTTCTCCATCGAGCCCCTCAAAAGGCCAAGAAGTCTTGAATCTGTATTAATTTCCTTGAGAGATCCTTTGTCAAATTTCACCTCCTCATTCTTCTATAAATACTTCTGTAGAAGATGAGAAATTGTTGGTTGCAGAACTTTGAAATACATTTGAGCTTAAACTTCTGATTGTAAATAGTGTTCATTGGCCCTTGGAGCTATGTTTTTGCCAGAATTAGTTAGGCTGAATAGTGAAGATGATTGCTGAACTGAAACATTGGACTTGAAGATTGTAACTGGTTTGACATCAATAAACAAGCTCTTTCTTGGGATCCTGGTCTATATCACTGGTGAAGTGCCCCTTTCTTTGTTATTTTTTTCCTTCTATGTATGTCATATTGTTCACTATTCTCTGATAAAGAACAGCATTTATAGAGTTAGGACCTACTGTACATCAGTAACCTTCTCTGACTGAAAATATTTATCTCAATGTTTTCCTCCAAATTGTTTATTTAAGAATGATTCAATACAGTTTAAGCAGTTAGGAATGCTGGATTTCCCTCGTCCTACTGTTTGCCTTAAACATTGTTCTTGAAAGTTATTTTCCTTATTTGCTTATTAAAGTTAGACTAGAAAAGTGATGGTTTGCCCTGTTTCTAGCTTATATTCTCCAAAGGAAGATTCTGAAAGTTTCCCTTGATGTTGACTGAAAGCATATTAGGTTTAAAAGTAATTTATCTGATCTTAATTTTATACTCTGTCTTCTCTTATATGTTTTCATACTTTCTGAAGGTAATTATGTGGATTACTGGATTGTTTGTGAATTAAGCTACTTTAATACAGACTTGCCCAAGAAATTTTATGGTTAGCCCTGTTCTTGGTTGGTTTTAAACGGTTACTTAAGAGGCTTTTCTTGTTTGGACTGACTATAAATCCTTGGTGAAATTATTATCAGTTTCCACCTCTCCAACACCTTATTGTTCCCATTCCATCATTTAAATCTCAATAATATTGTGGTGTATATGACTTTCCCCTTGGATCACTCTTGATGTTGTTGCTCAATTAAAGCCCTATTATGACTCCATAGCCCAATGGACTAAAAACCAGCATTATATCTATATTTTTAGCCTAGCTGTTCTATTCACTTGCAACTTCTCACCTTTGAAACTTTCTGCACTTAGAACTTTCTCCTCAAAATAATAATCATGCTCAACCATCCAAAAACAAAACAAACCCTTGGCCTTCATAACTAGCCTAATATTATTACCCCAAATTTCAAAGACAAATCCATCTTTGCACTTATTGGAGAGATCCCTCTCCGGATTCAGGAGGGCTAGATCCTAGAATCCCAAAGTTGGTTGAAACGATGTTGTTTTTGTGATCGGACTTTGCCAATCTTGCTGATTACAGATTCCTAACATTTCTGGAAACTCCACTGGGGAACTACTTCCCTTAAAATAAATAAAACTTGTGAGTTAAAGGCAGTCTTTTCAAGAACTACCAAGAAAGGTAATCATGATAGAACTTGTCTAAATCAATGACAAACTAGGTAAAACCTAGGATTACCTTAAGACTTTATCTAACCTTGAAAGATCAATTGGCTTAGCCATAAGATTAAAACTGTCTTTGTCTCATAACCATAGCTAAGTTTTGAAGCAGAGTTAGGATATTCTTAAAAACCATACAACTGAAAAATAACTCGAAAAAACCTAAAAATATTTCAGGTTGGTATCCAATAAACATGGTGGTTGACCATAAAACCTTTTACCTCCTTAGAGGCTAAAAACTTCCACTTGGCGACTCCACAATCCTGAACAGAACTTAAGACTCCACTGGGAAGAACCCTTACCATTATAATATCTTTCAAACTCATTCAGAAGACTATAGGATTAAAATTTGTGTAAACAGATTGGTTGACCGCTCAAAGATTGTCATACCTGGTTGAACCTTCCTTGTTTTATTTGGGTCTGAAAAACACAGCATAGTGGCTCCTAGAAAGATTCACACCAGAGCCTACCCTGACCCTGATCCACCTGAGATAGTTGATAACCCAGAAATTATCCTTAGGAAGTCTCCTAAGATTAAATTATCAACTGTTTTCATATCACCCTTGAGAGCTAATTCAGTTCCTGAAAATATTTCAGATCTACAACAATCTCAATTTGACTTAGTAAATCCATTTAGAACTAGGTCTCTTGCTGATTTAGATCAATTAGATTCTGAGTCTTCACTATCATCTCCTGAAACAAGTGAACCTCTTGGTAGTAGAGAAACAACACCTCCTGATTTACATTTCCTTCCCAACTTAGGTGTCTCTCATCCAAGATCAGCTCAACAATCTATTCCTGTTCCATCCACTTCTGCTCACCCTACATCCACTATTCAAACCACTCCACTTCAGCCCACTTTTCCTGTTGTTAATCCACTCCCTGTGAATCCACCCCCACCACATATCATGGCAGCATGGTATGCTCTGTTAGTCCTTCCTGCACCATTATTCAATCTTCCACAGGACTATCAGTCCAAGATTCCATTGTGTGATGCTAGCAATGCTACAACTGCATCACAACATGTGGATAAGATGAATGACTACTTTGACAGAAATGAAATTGATGATGATTCTGTCAAGCTTAGGTTATTTTCTCAGAGCTTAGGGGGAGAAGCAAGAAAATGGTTCAAATGCCTAGCTCCCCATATTATTAATGATCTCCAAGCCTTCCATCAAACATTCCTCAACAAATGGGAAGTAAAGAAAAACCCTCTTCAAGTCCTTTCTGATTACAAGAACCTCCATAGAAATGATGGCGAAAGTGTGCAAGCTTACTGCACTAGATTCAATAATGTGTATAATGTGCTTTCACCAGAACTAAAACCTCCACAGGGCTCAGCTTTAAACAAGTTTCCTAAAGGGTTTGACTCTAACATGACCTATCAGCTGAGAGAGAGATATTTTGCAACTCTTGAAGATATGCAAAAAGGTGCTCTTTCTGTGGAAGTCAACTTAATAGAGAAGAGAGCAAGAATGAAAACTAAGAAGAGAGTATCTTTTAGAGAGGAATCCACACCTTCTACTTCGAACTCAAAGATGGAGAGAATGATGGAAGAAACGATGAAAGAGATGAGAATAATGAAGAGAGCACAAGAAAATCAAAACCAAACTGCTCCTCAAAATAGAATCCAGAACCAAAACCAGAATTTTAGAAGAAACCAACCTCCAAACAGACCTAGGGAAGATGATCAGCAGATCACTCCTCCTTTTCATCAAAACTATGTAAGTGAGGTTGAGGAAACAGATGAGATAGTAAAGGAAGAAGATATCAACATGCAAGGGGTAGATAATGATGACTTTGAGATTCATTATGATAAAAAACAAGGTCTATACACACCTTATGATGACAAAAGAGATGATGATGAAAATTGTTATCAAGACATGGAAAATGTCATCATAGAGTCTCAAAGAGAATATGACCTTAGAAGCAAAACCAGTCAACAGACCCCCAACAACAAAACCTCTGACAAATCTTCACAAAACAGCACTACAACCAAGCCTAAATTTGTCAAACAAAAGGATAAAATAGTGGTTGTAAAATCTGATAAAGGAAAAGAGAAAGGCACTCAAAACAATGAAAATCAGAGTGCAGACCTTAGTAGTACTAACATTTTAGCTAGTACTCCTGTGAAAACAATTTTTTCAAGTGTAAATAAAACAAATCAGCAATCTAGTATTGCTGATAAAGTGACAGCTAATAAGGCTGAAACCAGCACTTCAAAGAACCAATTTCCATTCAGCCTTGAACAAGAAATTTCAAAGATCAAAATCTCTGTTCCCTTGACCAAGTTAGCTGCCCAACATGTATATAGAACCCAGATTTCGAAGGCTTTAAAAATAGAATAAAATGATGATACAGTCAATCTTAATGATGACCAGCCAGAGCTTATTTTTGGTCCAAAGATTGAACGTAGATATCAAGAGGGACCTGTTCCTCCCTTTTATGTGAGTTTAAACGTTCATGAAAAAATTTTGCATAACGCTATGCATGACTCCGGGGCCTCTCATAATTTAATGCCTAAAGCTATGATGGAGAGCCTGGGTCTAGAAATCACCAGACCTTACAAAGATCTGTACTCCTTTGATTCCAGCAGAGTAAAGTGTTTAGGATTAATCAAATACCTCTGTGTTAACTTAGCCCAAATTCCAGCCAAATGTTTAGTCATGGATATTGTTGTGGCTGATGTGCCCCCAAAGTATGGAATGTTATTATCAAGATCCTGGGGGGCTAAGTTACAAGGGACTATGCAAATGGACATGACCTATGCGACTATCCATGTTTTCAATCAGAATAGAAGACTTTACAGGGAGTCCCATATGAAATTCACAGTTACAAGTCAAGACAGACCACAAAACTCTCCCCTGTATTCTGTAACTACAGGCCTTGATTATTTTATTATGTTTAATGATGAAACAATTGGTGAACAATTCACTTTAACAGGATTAACGGCCGACAAGGAGGAAGAGGAACACAATGCAGAAATGTTAAAACAATTTGCTGCGTTTGAAGACGTTAGCAAACTAAACAAAGGTCTTGAACTACAGGTCATGCGTCCTTTTCTTTTAAACCTGGACACTAAAGAAAATGACCCTCAAATAAACACAAATGTTGGGGAATCAAAACAAATACAACTAAGTGTCGAAATTCCACAACAATTAGAAAGCATAGTAGTTGAAGAGGACGGTAACCAGGACGAAACTGAGAATAGTCCTCTGTGGAGTATGTATTTTGATGGATCCTGCACTAAGAACAATGCTGGTGCAGGTGTCTGGATTACCAAGGCTTAAAATGACCACATAGAAATCATTTCCTGCAAACTAAACTTTCAGTGTTCCAATAACATAGCAGAATATGAATCCCTTCTTTTAGGCTTACGATTGTTGAAGAAGTTAGGAGCCAAAAGAATTAAAGTTCACGGGGATTTAGAGTTAGTCATTAGGCAAGTCAATGGGGAGTATAATGCAAATCATCCCAAACTTAGGGCCTACTAAAACGATGTCATGGACCTTTTAAAAACATTCGAGGAGTCCAAACTGATTTTTGTCCCGAAAAGAAGAAATATTGCAGCCCACAATTTAGACTTTGCAGCTAGAACATGCTTAACGCGATAAACACCAAAGACTGCACAACTCAGATAAAATTTAGACCAGCTGTGCCTGATAATGAGAAGTATTGGGAGGTGTTTGACAATGACAAACAAATAGAAGACTTCATGCAATTCAAAAATGAATTCGAACTAAACGGTTCGGACTCAGACTATGAAACAGACTACAAGGAAGAAAATTTTCTTGATGAAGAAGAACCGTCTCCTAAACTTGCTAATATAAACCTGTTATCTAGCAAACTTGAAAGCAAAACAGGAATGAATGCAGAGTTTGAAACAGAGGAGTTAGAAACTCTGCACTCTAAAGATTAAATTTTGCCTAAGGGTCTGGCCCCTTTAGAAGAGTTGTTCGATTTTAACGATGTGGCAAATAAACCAAAACTGGAACCTGTAGAGACTGAAGTGGAAGAGTGTAATATTTGCAGCAAACTTAAACCGAAAATGATTAAACTGTCCAAGACTTTACCGGCTCACATTAAACTTAAATACATCGAACTGTTTAAAGAGTTCTCTGATGTTTTTGCATGGATTTATGAAGATCTTAAATCCTACGACACTGAAATAATACAGCACAAAATTCCCCTCAAAGAAAACCAAAAACCATTCAAACAGAAACTGCGTAGAATAAACCTTGTTCAGTTGCCTTTGGTTCAGAAGGAAATCATGAAAATGTACGATGCTGGTATTATTGTCCCTATTAGATATTCTGAGTGGGTGTCTAATCTGGTGTCATTTAGGAAGAAAACTAGAGAAATCAGGCTTTGTATAGACTTTAGAGACTTAAACAAAGCTTCATTAAAAGATAACTACCCTTTACCTAAGATGGATCATATTTTACAAAGGGTGGTGGGGTCTAAAAGAATTTCTTTCCTGGATGGCTACTCAGGGTACAATCAGATCTTTGTTTACCCTGCTGATCAATTAAAGACAACCTTTACTACACCATGGGGCACTTTCATGTATGTGAAAATTCCCTTTGGTCTAATGAATGTTGGAGCAACTTTTCAAAGAGCCATGGACATAGCATTCTCAGAGGAACTGGGCTTCTTCATCATTATCTATCTTGATGATGTTACTGTGTTTTCAAAAACAGATGAAGAGCACTTAGAACATTTAAGAAAGGTTTTTGAGAAGTGCAGGAAGTTTGGGATATCTTTAAACCCTAAGAAGACACTATTTGGTCTCCAAGAAGGTAAACTTCTTGGGCACATTATTTCTGAAGAGGGTATAAAGATAGATCCAAAGAGGATTGAGGCCATATTACAAATCTCTCATCCTCGAAACATTAATGAGTTGCAGTGTTTCATTGGAAAGATTAACTTCTTGAGAAGGTTCATCCCCAACTTGGCTGAGCTCCTTAGAAATATCACAAATATGTTAAAGAAGGAGCAAGGGGTAAAATGGACCTTGGAAACAAAGAAGTCCTTTGAACTAGTGAAACAAGCGTTAACCAAAACACCGGTTCTTATAAGTCCTGATTTTTCAAAAGATTTTTATGTTTTTTCATTTACATCAGAACATACCATAGTTGTTGTCCTTTTGCAGAAAAATCCACAAGGACAAGAGCAGCCCATTGCATTCTTTAGCAAGGCATTGAGGGATGCCCCTTTGAAGTATAATATTATGGAGAAGCAAGATTTTGCTTTGGTTAAAGCTTTAAAAGACTTTAGAGTGTACATTCTTCACTCACACATCATTGCCTTCATCCCAAATTCAGTTGTTAAAGACATTCTAACACAGGACCCAGATGGTAAGAGAGGTAAGTGGATTGCTATTATTCTTGAATATGATTTAGAGATAAAACCCACTAAACTCATCAAAGGCCAAGGTCTAGTTAGATTGATGGTTGAATCCAATTTTGAAGTTCTTGATATTAATATGATTAATGCTTTGGATGACCAATAAGAATTCTCAACTCCTATAGTTGAAGATCATTTTATGAATTCTCCTTGGTATGCTGATATTATTTATGTTTTGCTTAAATTGAATACACCTCCTGGTTTGACAAAAACAAAGGCAAGGTTCCTAAAGTTAAAAGCTGTAAACTATTGCATTATAGATAAATGTCTTTATTGGAAAAATGAAAGTGGTGTATTGCTTAAATGTTTCCCTGAGTTTGATGCGGAGAAGGTTAAATTCAGTTTCATGAAGGAGAGTGTGGAGGTCATTTGTACTGGAAGACAACAGCCAACAAAATTTTGAGGGCTGGTTTCTATTGGCCTACTGTTTTCCATGATGTGCACAAAATTATCATTTCCTGTCATAAATGTCAACTTTTTGAAGGCAAAAGAAAGCTGCTACCCCTGCCTCTGCATCCAATTACTGTTGAAGCCCCTTTTCAACAATGGGGACTTAACTTCATAGGAGAAATCCATCCACCATCTTTTGCTCAGCATAGATGGATTCTCACTGCCACAGACTATTTCACTAAGTGGATAGAAGCCATACCTTGTAGGCATGCCAATGATTTAGTTATCATAAAATTCATGGAGACTAACATTCTCTCCAGATTTGGCTATCCTACCAAGATTATCACTGATAATGCAGCAGCATTTGGATCAAAGAAGATGGTTGAGTTCTGTCATAGATATCACATAACATTGGGGAATTCCACGGCCTATTACCCTCAAGCTAATGGACTTGCAGAATCCTCAAACAAAAGCTTAGTGAACATAATCAAGAAACTGTTCGAGGACAAAAAGAAGTCTTGGCACACCAAGCTGGTTCATGCACTCTGGGCTGACAGATTGACTTTGAAGAAATCTATTGGTATGTCACCCTTCCAGCTTGTGTATGGTACTGATGCAATATTTCCAAACAGTTTTGGTGTACCAGTGATGAAGTTGATTCAAGAGTTGAAAACTAAATAAAATGACATGATTAGAAGAATAAATCAAACCATTCATCTTCAGCAAACTAGAGAGGAAGTTTATAACAAAGCATTGCAGAAACGGGACAGCATTAAAAAGCTTTTTGACAGAAGAACAAAGGCCAACAATTTCAAGATTGGTGACAAAGTTTTAAAATGGGATTCAAGAAGGGAAGACAAGGGCAAGAATGGAAAATTTGACAACTTATGGCTTGGCCCTTACTCTATTCATTCAGTTGCTGGTAACAATGCATTTTTCTTGCAGGAGTTGAATGGATCAGAATTGTTTGGGGTTCCTGTCAATGGCAGGATGCTCAAGCATTACTTCTCTTTATCAATGCTATGTTTTGAAGCCTTTTTATCTTTTTCATTATAAATATCTCATCCACCATTGCATTCAAAGTTAGAAAAATCAAAAATACAAAAACAAAGAAAGAAAGAAAAGAGGGAAAATTGTGAAAACAAAAAAGGTATAGCCCCATACCAAAAAAAGAGAAACGAAGTCTGAAAGTGTGCAAGCTCAAATGCCACTCCTGAAAAACACACTTCTAGTTAGTCAAACAGCTTAATCTTGACTAATTAGCTTTAAATTTTCTGCTGATAGGATAGTGAATTCGATTTTCCAAACTGTTTAATCTTGGCTTATCAGTAGATAGTTTAGGCTAGAAATTAAAGGTTCAAACATGTTCAAAATCTGAACCTAAGGTTTCAAAAATAAAATGACTCAAATCTGATTCAAATTCTAAGTCAAGAGATGTAAAAATCTGGTTCTAATCAGCTCAAAATCTGAACCAGAGAAAAAGGAAGAAAACAGCTCAAACAAGAGCCAAAACAGAGCTGTAAAAAGAGAAGGCCATGATGAGAAATTTTCAGTTCTTAAGCCTTCCATTTTGATTTAATTTTCTGCAAAATAAATTTCTGTGTGCAACTTTTTTTTATGCCATAGACCAGCATCAAGTTAGACTGTTTAATCCTGACTTGAATGCTTTTTAATTTTCTGTTGTAGAATTTAGAGAATAAAAATTTGTTGGACAGTTTAATCCCAACATATGGTAGATTAGGTAGAGAATCATATGGGCTCAACTGTTTAATCCGAGTCCATGGAGAAATAAGAAGTAGAAATAGATTAGATTTCCTGCCTTCAAAAGAATAAAATGTTTTGAAAAGAGTTTGGCAATCCAAGTGCACTCTAAATGAAGAAAAAATGCTAGATCAGTAGGATTGGGTAGGTAGAAAGCTTGTTGATGAAAGGTCCATTGTTTTCATAGCTGCTAAATAATTTTTCAGAGAACATCATCCCAGCAAAGGAAGGGTAGCCCAATGGATCAGGCAACTGATCGGCCTCCCAGAGAATGCAAGTCTAAAGTTCTTGATGCCTTCAAGAAGGCACCATCCCCAAGTGGACCCACTGTTAGCCACCTATGATATTTGATTATAGAAAAAGGTGGCTAAGACTTTTTGAGCCTCCAAGGAACAAATTTTATTAATAAAAATTGTTGGCTCTTGAAGACTCTTGAAGGCCTCATGCCTCTGTCCAAAATCTTCATTGTTGTTCCCATTTTATACTCAGAAATTTTGTTGATTTCATGAGAAGAAACTGTTGTAAAACCATCATTTTTCCCCTCCCCCTCTCCCAAACTTACTTTCGTTGGCTCCCCTTTTTCTCCATAAAATCCCTTTTGTTTTCATGATTCCTCTTCTTCCCCTCATGAAAATCACTTTTACAAAGTTAAAGACTCACTCTTTAACCTTACCGAAACCTCCAAAATCCATTGAAAACTTTGAAAATTTCATAAAAAACAAAGTTTTATTACTATGGACTTAAGCCCCCTTGGGCTAAGTCCTAACCACTTCCCCCACATGCCCACACCCTGGAACCAGGTGCTAAGCCCCTCACGGCGCTTATCGCATCGCAAATGTTCAAAGTACGCAAGTCTTTGCCATGGTCCAAAAGTTTCGATGCGATTAACCTTTCTGTTATAATACCCCCGATTATATTATTTTTCATATAAACCATAAAGCCCGCCTCGGCGCTTAAACCTTGTGATATTTCGTTCATGATCCATTTTTCTTTTGTAAAGTCTTAAAACCCACTTTCCCAAAGTTTAAACTAAAAAACCAAAGTCACGTGTTGAATATTTAAATGGGTAGATTGAAAGACCGATCGTGCAATCACAATCAAAGAAAAATACAATGGGTTGATTGAAAACGCCGCTTCAAAATTTCCGATGCGATCAGGACTTATACGTATAAACTCTCCCCCCCGCCTTTTCATTTCATATGGCTTTCCACCAGGGACCAAGTGTTAAAGATCCCGGGTGCCAATCGCATCGCAAATATGAAAATGGGTTGATTGAAAGACCAGGCCCGATTGTGATTCGCCCTTTTGTTTTATGTACGCCCCGGGCATATCACATTTCGTAAAGACCACAGGCCCCGCAGTCGGGCGCCTGTCCACCTTATATATATTTTCTGCCCCATAAAACCTTTGTTTTATTCCAAATTTTGAGTTTTCATATATCGCAAAGGTTTTTCCTCCAGTTCATTCTAAAACAAATCCCCGCCATTGATCGACAGTCGATCAAGCGGCCAGCGCTCCATCGCATCGGAGTTTTGAAATCGCATCGCATTTTTACATCGCATCCACTTGTTTCTCCCACCGATCGGCCTTTCCCAAATTCACTTTCCGCCATTGATCTGATCCTCAGATCAATGGTCCGCGCAAACTCGCATCGCAAATCTCCATCGCATGCATTTTTTTGTTCCCCCGATTTATTTTCCACCATTGATCTAATCTTAGATCGACGGCCTGCGCTTCGTCGCATTGCATGTTTCAATCACTCCATTTGCTTGCCACCCCCGGTTGTGATCCCCGACTACAATCCTCCGATTGAATCCGGACCGTCCACGTGTCCAGATCGGACGGTCCAAAATCACTCCGCCTTATTCTTCTCCCGCTCTTATTTTTTCCTTTCTACGCATATCCTCACCATTGGATGCTTTCATCCAACGGCCACACTTCTCCCCGACACCTCCAACACAGTTTAACCTAAAAATGCAGGATTTCTTAATGTTTTGTTTGTTTCACAGGTTTTTCCCATACTGCGAAGGAAAATAAGACCAAAGGTCACGATCTTCTGGCATATGGTTATCAAAGGGAAAGGGATTAAAAGGGCTCCACTCCATGTTTTATCAACGCTTTATGGGCACCGATACCATAAAGAGCCCTGCGCGGCCCTGCACATCGACAATACACTGTGTTTAAAACATTAATTAAAAGAGTATAAGTTTGAAGAACAGAGCGCAGCAGAGAAGAAGATTGAAGACATATTTGGGGAATTACGGCTAAGAATAATTATCAAAAGCCTAATTCCCTGGATTAAAACACAGTCAAAAGAAATCATAAGTGTTTAACTGACAGAAAGGCCTCCACCGCCATATTTGAGGCGAATTGATTCCTCAGCTACCATAAGTGCCACCTGTGCCTCAAAGTATTCAAAACAAAGGCCGAAGTTATTGATCAAATGAAGATATTTTCGTAAGCGCAGCCAGAGAGTTACGTCTGCAAGGAACTTAATGCAAAAAATATCTATAGAGTTAATCCGACATAATACAGAGCCTCAAAGTCAACAAAATCTCCCACCGAGCTTAATTCATAAATGTAAATCAATTAATACAGTAACACACCTGTAAACTTCTCCATCGAGCCCCTCAAAAGGCCAAGAAGTCTTGAATCTGTATTAATTTCCTTGAGAGATCCTTTATCAGATTTCACCTCCCCATTCTTCTATAAATACTTCTGTAGAAGATGAGAAACAGTTGGTTGCAGAACTTTGAAATACATTTGAGCTTAAACTTCTTATTGTAAATAGTGTTCATTGGCCCTTGGAGCTCTGTTTGTGCCAGTATTAGTTAGGCTGAATAGTGAAGATGATTGCTGAACTGAAACATTGGACTTGAAGATTGTAACTGGTTTGACATCAATAAACAAGCTCTTTCTTGGGATCTTGGTCTATATCACTGGTGAAGTTCCCCTTTCTTTTTTATTGTTTTCCTTCTATATATGTCATATTGTTCACTATTCTCTGATAAAGAACAACATTTATAGAGTTATGACCTGTTGTACATCAGTAACCTTCTCTGACTGAAAAGCTTTATCTCAATGTTTTCCTCCAAATTGTTTATTTAAGAATGATTCAATACAGTTTAAGCAGTTAGGAATGCTGGATTTCCCTCGTCCTACTGTTTGCCTTAAAAATTGTTCTTGAATGTTATTTTCCTTATTTTCTTATTAAAGTTAGACTAGAAAAGTGATGGTTTGCCCTGTTTCTAGATTCTATTCTCCAAAGGCAGATTCTGAAATTTTCCCTTGGTGTTGACTGAAAGCACATTAGGTTTAAAAGTACTTTATCTGATCTTAATTTTATACTCTGTCTTCTCTTATATGTTTTCATACTTTCTGAAGGTAATTATGTGGATTACTGGATTGTTTGTCAATTAAGCTACTTTAATACAGACTTGCCCAAGAAATTTTATGGTCAGCCTTGTTCTTGGTTGGTTTTAAACAGTTACTTAAGAGGATTTTCTTGTTTGGACTGACTTTAAATCCTTCGTGAAATTATTATCAGTTTCCACCTCTCCAACACCTTATTGTTCCCATTACATCATTTAAATCTCAATAATCTTGTGGTGTAGATGACTTGCCCCTTGGATCACTCTTGATGTTGTTGCTCAATTAAAGCCTTGTTATGAATCCATAGCCCAATGGAATAAAACTAGCGTTATATCTATCTTTTTAGCCTAGCTATTCTATTCACTTGCAACTTCTCACCTTTGAAACTTTCTGCACTTAGAACTTTCTCCTCAAAATAATAATCATGCTCAACCATCCAAAAACAAAACAAACCCTTGGCCTTCATAACTAGCCTAATATTATTACCCCAAATTTCAAAGACAAATCCATCTTTGCACTTATTGGAGATATCCCTCTCCGGATTCAGGAGGGCTAGATCCCAGAATCCCAAAGTTGGTTGAAACGATGTTGTTTCTGTGATCGAACTTTGCCAATCTTGCTGATTACAGATTCCTAACATAACCCCACCGCAAGCTTCGTCCACTCTGATATGGGCCATATACCATCACCAAGGTTGTAGGAGATAATTCCTTCGAGCTCATCATCCCACTATTCATTGGTTTGTAACTAGTGTTCAATGTGGACCGCCTCCGGCCATACTTTCCACCATTACTAGACACATCCGACATTGCAAAACAACTCACGCCCATGGAATTAAATCCAAACTACATGGAAAATGCCACAAATTATTGGATCATGGACACACATATCAATAATACCCACCAACAGAGGATCCATTTATATCGAGTTGTCAAATTAGGCCAACTCCTTCACCAAGGCAAGTGGTTCACTAGGGACCAAGTTCAACAGTAATTTCCTCACCTCATGGAGGCTCTGTACGTGATGAGGACCATTGATTCCTAAGGGGTGAAGACTGATATAGGTGTATATTGGTGGCCGCCCACCTATCCCAACTAGACCCCTAGTCAGTTTCATCATTTTCCTTGTTTATAGCAACATTTACTAGATTTAGCAGTTTTTCGGGTCTTGAACTTCCAGAGCAGTTTTGACCGCCTAAATGACCTATGTAAAATCATGTATTAATTGGATATATATTTACGACAAGGTATTATACATGTCAAACAGAGATAATAAGACCAAGTTACGGCCTTGGAAGTTGGTTTCCCAACTAACCCCAACGCGGCCCACAAACTCTTGGCATTTCATCTCCTGGGGTTATGGTTTTGGTTTTTTATGGTTTTCCCTTGTTGTTCAATAATGTAATATTCCTAATTATATTTTAGCTAATTATAATATTATTTTGTGTTTTTTTCAACAATATAGATGAATAAGAGGGTAGGGACCCATAAATCCCTTTAGTAGGAATAAAACCACTTCTTAATGTGATTGTGGATCAATGCATATAGATAAAGTCAAGATGAATAAACCACTTCTTGGTGTGAATGTGGGTCAGTGCATGTGGATGGTGTCAATTTGACCAAATCAACAGCGCCGTCATGGAGGTCGTGGAGACAATGGAGGACAATGCAGTCATAATGGAGGTTAATGGCCATGTGTGTAGCATCATTATTGTGTGGGGCCAAGAGGTTGAAGGCTCACAAACATATAAGGAAGGGGATGGCAGCCATAGAAATAATTATGAATATTATTTACGAATTTCTGAACACTTCAGTTGTTTAGCTAAGTTTGTTGTGTTTTTTAGCACACGGGTGTTTCCGAGTGGAAATCCCACCCTTATCCTAGGGGGACTTTGAGTGCCCAATTAGGAAAGGTTCTTGAGCTAAATTTCATCATCAGGCATCAGGCCAATCTTCAGCCCCTATCAACAACGCATTCTCCTTCAGGAATTGCGCAATCCAGGAGGGCAGATATATTGGAGGAGAAATAACCCAAGTTTCTTAGCTTGGCATCTAGTGAGGGGAGCAATCCTTCATTCGGGATGTTGATTGGGAGGAGTAACAACAGATCTATCATCAGTTCATCCACCTCCCAGAAATATCACAGTTTCAGTGCATAAATCAACCCTAGGGCTGCATTTTCAGTTATTATCATTTCCGGAAACCCTTTCAAGTTTATCTTGGAAAAGTGCCAAAAAGCTCAAATATCTGAACCTGACTGTTTTTAGCACCCAATCAAGATATCTACACATACCTATTTTCTGACAGCTACATTTCCTAGAAGGAATGTGCAGTGGCAGCATTCCAATAGTTATTGCAGTAGCAGCATATCATGTGTTGAGGTTTAGGGCCATTTCGGGCCTTTATGTCTAGCTTGAGTGTCTTTTCTTCAAGAAATTTGTACTTAATCTCTACTATTGAATGTAATAAAATGACTCAGCTGATCTGCTCATATTTTTGATGTAATGTTGTTTACTACAATTTCCAGTTTATTGTTCAATATTCCTGTTATTTCTATTTTGGGATATTACAGTGGTATCATAGCATAATCTTGACTCAACCTGTGGGGAATTTACATCTATGACATCTAAAGAAGAACCTATTATAGACTGGGAGAAGCGGTATATTAATAGAGGTCATAAATTTGATTATACAACCAACAAAGAAGACCACATCTCAGAAGAAATAGAAGACAATGGAAATTCTCCAATGTCGGGAGAAATGGATGAGAAGGAGTTTCCAAAACTTCTTCTCCAATCTATGCAGGATCTCGCTAGAGAGATCAAGGAGGTGAGAGTGGAGAGAAAAAGGGAAACCCCCAAGAGGGTTTCAAATGGATAAAGTTCTAGTATTTCACATCATTGGTGTGAGCAACCGATAGTGCAACAAGCTTCACAGCGCTCCACTATGCCTACCTTCCTAGCAGTAGGAAATGGGGCTGGAGGACCACAAGAGCAGGAGGCTCTCAATGATTATTTTCTCGAATATGAATCTCAGTCTTAAAGATTCAAAGAACATCTTAACTTCCAAGAGTTATGTCATATCAAAGATAACAGAAGACCCCATAACAACAATAGAGGTGGAGGGTACATGCAGAACAATGATCTGCAGCGTAATATGGGTAGATTCTTTCTACCTTCATTTAATGGGTCATCCAAGTGCACAACAAAGGCTTGGGTGGAAAATTTAGAAATTTATTTCCATATGAACCAAGTATCAGAGATTGAAGCTATTAAGATAGCAACGCTGCACCTTGAAGGTGAAGCACATGAATGGTGGTTCCACGGACTGTCTACATTGGGACATGCAGGTGTGACTACATTTGCAGATTTCATTCAGAGATTGGTAGAGAGAATTGACCAAAGATATCTAGAGGTGCACTTTGTTGAGCTAGCTAAGCTCAAACAGTTGAAAAACTCGTAGACTTATATCTCTTAGTTCCTGAAACTTTCCTTCATGGTGTCATATATGTCCGCAGCTAGAAGGGTATACATGTTCATTAATGGAATATCGGAACCTTTGCATGGGTTAGTAAAGTCCACTAGACCAGCTACATTCCAATATGTCATTGAGTGGGCTAGGGATTTACAAAATTATTTGCCAAGGGCAAGAGCTACATTCTAGAAAAAAACCACATTCCATTCAAAGGGGAAAGATATGAAGGTTCCACCCCCAAAATGGAACCAAGGCAAAGGACCTCTTAGTGATGATATCCATAGAGATTTGAGGAGGAGGAAGCTTTTCTTAACTTGCTAAGAACCATGGCCACCAGGGCATCGATGTGTTGTTGGAAAGACACATTATATTGAAGTGTTCTTTGATAGTGAAGAGGAAGCAGAGCAGGAGCTGGAAGGGGACACCAACGTTGTGGCACCAGGAGATATTCCACCACCACCAGGAGGTGGAAATGGATCATTTTCTCGAACTAGAGGGGCCCTTGCAACTTTGCAGGGAGTTCCCAAGTATCTGACATTGATATTTTAAGGCACAGTTCAGGGGCAGCGGGTGTCAGTATTGATAGACAGTGGGGTTACCCACAATTTTATGGATACCCAACTAGTGTAGAGGAGAGGCATACCCACGGATGATTTTCAAGGATTCTCAGTTTGGTTTGAGGAGCTAGAACCATGCAATGTGTGAAGTATGTTCCAAAATTGACTGTAACTTTGGGGACATACACATTGACAGATCACTTCTTTGTGGTCAATATTCCTGACACCAATGTGATATTGGTTGTACAGTGGTTGATCACACTGGGAAAGGTCACCACGGATTGGGAGACCTTGGAGATGGAATGGACAGATAAGAAGAGAGGTAAGCACCAAATGATCAGGGGAATGCACACCTATCCACCTCAGGTAGTCTCAACAAAAAGGATGGAGGCTAATTTGCGTAGAGGAGACATATAATGGGAAGGAGAACTGTGTATGTCAGAGGCAGGAGGCAAGGACAAATCAGTCCACTCTGATGTGCAGTCTATTCTAGACCGTTATTCTACAGTATTTGGGGACATTCCACCAGGAAGGCCACCAGACAGGGGGTTTGAACATACTATTGAGTTTGATCAGGGGATCCAAGCAGTAATCACCACACCCTATACGCACCCAAAATCTTACATGGATGAGATTGAGAGAGATATTCAGGAGCTCTTGGCTTTAGGACATATCCGACCTAGCACCAGTCATTTTTCTTCTTTTATGGTCTTGGTGAAGAAGAAGGATGGTACCTTAAGGATGTGCATTGACTATAGAGCCTCGAATAAGAAGACAATGAAGAATAGGTACCCGATTCCCAGGATCGATGAGCTGATGGATGAGCTAATGGGATCAAAGTTCTTTTCAAATATTGATTTGACGTCGGGGTACCATCAGATCAAGGTAAGTGATCAGGATATCCCCAAGACTGCATTTAGATGTCATTATGGCCACCTTCAGTTCTTGATGATGCCCTTTAGGCTGACCAATGCTTCGGGTACTTTTCAGTCTTGTATGAACCACACCTTCTTTGGTCAATTGAGGAAATTTGTGTTGGGTTTCTTTGACGACATTCTCATCTACAGCCCCACATGGGAAGAGCAGTTGCCCGCATATTAAGGCAGTATTACGCATTCTGGAAGAGCAGAATTTCTATGCCAAGCTCTCCAAATGTGATTTTTGGCTCACATAAATGCTTTATTTAGGCCACATCATTGGAGTGTGTTTTATCTCAAGAAACAATCCCTTGGTTGTGGTAAGGAATCAGTGCTTAAGGCATTTTATAAATGTATGTCACAATTACGATATCAAATGGCCTATGTTTAACACCTTTGGAATTTAATTACTTAATACCCTCGATAATCTAATATAATGAAAGCCTTCACAATGCCATAAACTGATGATACTTGAATGAAATGAAAAGAAGAACTGTAAGAGAAACTCAAAATGATATGCTGAGAAACTGAATCTATCACTTTTAAGTTTCAAAGGGAATCATGGAGAGAGAGGAAACTCAAAATAATATATTGTAAACACATAATCTATTACTTTAAAGTTTCATTAGGAGTTTGTGAAAAGAGAAGAGATGAAGTGAAGGAGCGCAAATTAAGGTAATTTAAATCTTACTCGCAGATTTAATTAAGAGACTGACTGCTACATTAATTCACTTCATTCAAAGACGAATAAACATAGAGTGAAAACTGGAAAGACATATCAACATCAACAGGTGGAGGAAATTTGATCTTCTTTCATTAATTTCTCATAAAATTCAGTACAAAATTAACAGTCATCCAGAGGTCCAAAACTCAAAACCCTTTTTCTTTATTTCTATCTACTTAAATAAATCAAAGTAGTTCATAACTATTGAACTTCTTGAAAATATTAGACTACCTAAATTGTTAAGATTACTTATGCAATCATACAGAGAAAAAAAATAAAAACTAGGAATATGGTTTGTTTTGTTGAATTTGATGTTGCTGATGCATCCTCACGAAGTTCTGAAGTGTCCTTTCTAGTTATGATACAACAGTTGCATAGTTCTGTAATGATGCCTTGGTGCCCGACTTGACCCAAATTTTGTGCTTCCCACGATGCCACTATACATTCTTCTGCCAAACTCTACCTATGCCTCTTTATTCATTGGTCACCCCTTTGCATTACCTTATCACATACACAGCTGCAACTTTATACAAACCCCACAAACCTCTAGTTTACTGGCCTAGACACGACCTGACCAATCAAAAGAAATTGCACTTCGCAACTTATTCAATATCGCCCGCCGAAAACTATAACAAATAGATTAAATGGTAAACAATAATAATGTCGATGTGTGAAACCACTATGTTTGCGATTTAACCTCCACCGTTGATCTGCGCCCCAATCCAACGGTCCCGCTGTATTGTCTTACAACGCCATCTCTTGTTTTTTGCATCGCAACCAAAATAATTTTCCTTGAAAAGACTTAATGCTAAACTCTAAACCTGCTGATATGTGATATGCATTGAATCATTGTGCCAACACGTGGCTCCTCCCTTTATCTCATCGCAAGTTTCGCTTCTTACCGCATCGCAAGTTATTTTGTTTAACTTGTGAAGTCCTTAATGCATAAACTAAATAATCGTTGATGCAAAAACATGTTATGCTGACACGTGTCCACTTTGCAACTTTTCAAACCTGGTCCATCCATCTCTCACTTTAATTCTGCGATTTAATCCTCGCCGTCAAATCGTCTCCTCTGGGAATCTTATAAAGGTTTTCTGCCTTAATCGATTTCTCTATTTCTTCAGTTGTTGTCGCTCTACAGCTCCATCTTCTCCATGCTACTCCCTGCAATAGTTAATTCAATGAACTCGTGCAAATCCATCTTTATCCATGGTGTTAAAACCCTCCTGAGCTTTATTCTAGTTATCCAAACCTTCAACCTATTTCTGGGGCACCATTCTTTCCAAGAGATCTCTCACCCCTACTTACCTTGACCCCACCTCCATGTTCTCCCACATTGCCAAGTTGTATGACATCCCTGAAAAACCCCTCATTTAGGTGGTATCCCCCCCAACCACCTGTCACTCCTTCTCCGACAAAGATATCAGAGAGGAAATCTGGGCAATGAATAGCAGCAAAGCCACAGACGAAGAAGGCTTCCAGTCAGAATTCTTCAAACTTGGGCTTCATCCTCTGGTTGGTTACCTAGTGGATCTCTTCAACCATGTCATTCGAGATGGCTTCCCTGATGGATGGTCCTGCCACATTATCTACCCCATCATAAGGAAGGTCCTACCTCTGACCCAAAAAATTACAGAACGATCATGGTCAGACACGAAATTCTCCAAGTTGTATGCTACTACCCTCCACAGAGGTCTCTCCATCTTCTTGGCGCAGAGACATCTCAGGGCTAGGGGGGAAGCTAGTTTCAGGCTGGATCACCAGACCACTGACCATATCTTCACCCTTCGGGCGACGATCAAAGAAGATCGGCATCGGTCCTCCAAGGTGTACTATTGTTTTGTAGATTTCAGGAAGGCCTTCGATTCGATCTCTAGGGAGGACCTTTTTCAAAGGCTGAGAGATATTGGCATCTCATTGACTCTTCCGATTGCTATTATGCGCCTCTACGAGTCCGTCCTTGGCCGGCTCCGCACGGTTGGAAGAATTTCGGAGTTCATCCGAAGCACTATTGGAGTCAAACATGGTGCCCTCTTTCCCCCACTCTTTTCGAGATATACATTGATGAGCTAGAATCTTTCCTTCGAGAGCATATCCAAGAATCAGATGGGTGCCTTCTTCACCGTGTCTTTATCTTCGTCCTACTCTTTGCTGATGATATTGAGCTCATAGCCTCCTCCCCAGAGGGCTTATAAAGACATTTGGATGTTCTTGTAGCCTTCTGTGATCTTCGGTACCTGACGGTGAACCTGAGAAAAAACAAAGTCATAATTTTCAATGGGGTGAATAAGACCTCAAGTTTCCGCTTCCTATTCAAGGGAGAATAAATCAAAGTCGTCAGCAGTTACACCTACTTAGGAGTGTAGTTTACGGGTCCCCGGTTCAGCCTTCGGTCAGCCCTTTAGCCTAGGATAAACAAAGGATATGGTTCTTTGGCCCTTCTTGAGAGACAGTGCTTCCGTAACCAGTTCCAGGACATTTAGTCCAAGATGAACATCATGGATTCCTTGATCCGCCCCACAGTTCTCTATGGATCATAGGTTTGAGGCCCCTCATTACTAGAGTCAGATTGGGCCTCAGCAGAGCGAGTCCAGACCTTTCTCTTGCATCGCTTCATTTGGTGCAAGCAGACAGTTCCCCAGAGCATCATCTTAGCAGATTAGGAGGTAAGCCCTTCTGTCTAGAAGCAATATTCAGGATAGTCTCCTTTTTTCATTAGATCTATGGGCTGGCAGACACGAGAGAGGGTAGAGGTAGGTACCCATACTTTTCCTATTGCTCCTCGGAGAGAATCGCTCATACACAGATAGGCCAAACCAAATGTTGGTTCACTGGGGCGACAGAACTCCTAGGTATTATAGGTATCACCTCCCCCCGTTCCAGTCTTCACTGAACACTCCAGGGCACCTTTTTCAAAACCAGCAAGAACTCAACAAAAGCATCAGAGAGGACATCTACAGGTAGTACATTCAAACTACATGGATCAATCCTCCGAGCAGACTATGCCCAAAGATGGCCTTCTACGCTGAGCACCTTCTGGAGATCAAAGAAGGACTCATTATTCGACCCCAGTACACCCTCCAGCATTGGATGCATGCTATTAGGATCCCTCTTAGGTAGTTCAGGGTTGTATCGCACAGACTTCGAATGGAGACAGATCATCATATTTGTTATCACCCAAAAATTTTAGCACATTATTGTGACAAGGTTACAAAATTGCATGGTTCAAAATTGGGTTTAAAATTCAATTTAGGATTTGATCAAGGGTAGGTTTTATATTTTTATATTTTAAAGCCCATCCTTGGGTTATGATAAAGTCTTATTTTAAGTCCCTTCATGTCAAATATCCATCATTTTTATTTGTGGGTCATTTCCTAAAAAATTTAGTGTCAAAACTGTGCAATTAGCCAAGAAACCTTGTTTTTGTAGTGCCACTAGTTCAAAAAATTTGATTTGCGCTACAAAAGAACTAATAGTTTCATAGCGCAAACAGGAAAAAATACACTGCAGGCGCTACGAAAGCACAGTTTCTAAACTGTCTTGTCATCTGAGCTAGAAAAGGTCAGAAACCATTGGGAAATGGTAATTTAGTGGTATGATGAGTCAGTTAATGATGAAATTCAATGTACTTACCCACGTTTCAGTCATTATTGTCATGATAGGGTATGAATGAGGCATTATTCAGTTATGAGATCACATTTTAAATTCAAAATCTTGCCTGATTGGTCATTCTCATTTCCTTTGCCTCCATTTGAGATGTTTGAGCTCTGAAGTGTTAAAGCCAAACTTGTGACTATTTTATACAAAAGTTTTCTTCACCCCTATCAAGCGAGGTTGATATAAATTAATCAAGTGAGGCTACTATTTCACATATTCAAGTGAGGCTAATTCAATTTATCAAGTGAGGCTGACAGGATTTCTGAGAAGCATGGCAGAGGAAAAGAAAGTACACAGAGGAGGTTATGGGAGACTTAAAGACCAGGTGAAGGATTTACAAGAGCAGCTTAAAATGATTCATGATGAACTAAAAAGAAAAGGTATGAAAATGACAGTGGTTGAAGAACCAATATGCCAACCAATTGTAAATGAAGAAGAAATACCTCAAGGAGCCTAAAATCCAGTTGGTTTCGGATTAATGGATGATGAAGAAATATTGGCCACAAGTTTTTCCACTTACAGATTTCAATTTTAAAATTTGTACAAAAAATCTGCATCTACGGCAGTTTCGTAGCTCCTTTCGTAGTGCATCTAGTGTAAAAATGGCAGAAAGCGCTACGAAAACACTGAAAGTTATGAAGCAAAAACTTTGTTTTCTGGTTTTGAGCAGTCAACTTCAAAGGATGTTTTTGAGCAAATAGAAAGGTATTTTAAGGCACTGAGAGAGGTTATTTTTAAAAACGTATCAAATAACAATAACCTCTCTCACGTTTCTGACAAGTGTTATCAGTTTGGAGATATAAGGCTTTCTTTGGAGCCCTATTTTCAGAAACAGATTTTTCTTGTTTTATACATGTTTTTCAAAGGTCGTTTCTATACAGCAGGAGATGTGTTTCAAAACACCAATAGATTTTTTTATTCAAGACATAATGGCCTACAAAAACCTCCTTCAGTTTCTCAAATTACATCATTTATTAGGATATATAGTCTTTGTCTCAAGACCTATTTTTCAGGAAAAAAACAGGAGAAATCTGGAAGAAGTTAAGAAGTTATGAAGGAGAAAGCTAAAATGAAGTTGGTTTATGGTTGATATGGTTTTTTAAATTATGGAGACAGGTATATTTCAATTTTTGGGAATAACTACAGTTGACACTTTGAAAATTTTTGACAAAACCGCACACGAAACACTCAGAAATTTCGTAGCGCATTTAGTGTAAAAAAGAAGAAAAGTGTTACGAAACTATTGTAGCAACTTTTCTTGCTCATTTTGATCCGTTACTAAAGGGTTGAAGGATGAATCAAGGATTTAAATTGCTATGGCGGATGTATTAAAGGGTAATTGAAATTATGCAAGTGGAAATAATTCAGTTTTTGGAGAATTAAGACTTAAAATGGCAGCATTACAAAGGGCATTACGAAACTGTTGTGTTTTCATAGCGCAAGATATTACAGCCTTTTTGAACAAGTTCAGAAGTGTTTTTGGACAGCTGGAAGCTAGGGATGAGTGATGAAACATGTTAAGATAATCTCCAATAGCCAAGGACCACAAAATAAATTTTAAATGATGGTCAGAATGTTCAAAGAAGGAAAAGAATCTCATGCCTAAAAAACAGGGTTTGGTTTCCTGCTTTTGTGGAGGTCAGCAAAGTGGTCATGAAGAAATGAAGCCCATCATCCAAATTCAACCATGTGATGATACACTTGGAAAATCATTTAATTTCAAATAGATAAGGTTGTTAGGATAAGGTTGTTAAAGATAGTAATGAAGATTTTGAGTCCTAGTTGAAATTGGACTGTCAAGTAGGATAGGTGTCTGTTTTTCATAAATTTGATGGTTTATGGTTATGAAAGGTGTCAAGATTTATAAATTTGATTTATCTAGCCTAAGATGAGGTCATCTCATGTTTTAAATGGTCTATTAAAGGCCATTGGGTCGCATTAGCAAAGGGTTGGACATTTTTAGCAAGAGACTGTGTTTATTGTAAGTGACTGGTTTTCAGCTTAATACAAAGATTTCTACTTAGCCAACTTGAGATTCAGAAATATTTCTAGTGTGTTCTTGTTCTAATTTTAATATTTTTACTATCCTCTTACAGTGGTGTTTTTCTATGTTACTCAAAATTCATCTATGATTCTTTGACTTCCTATATAGGCAAATTGATTGTGTGTTTTGCAGTTTCACATGTGTATCTCTTAACTAGAACTCTGATATGCCTCAATTTCCATGCTAAGTAGATTGTTTGTTTTTTTTCTGAAGCTATTTTTGACTCCATAAGCCCAATGTTCACTTGCTAATGTTATTTGCAACCAATATCTATCATTTATCTTCTTATTACCTCACATAGAGTTAGCCATCTATATTTCTATCAAAAATCATTAACCCTTGAGAGAGCCTCTCAGGTTGAGGAGGCTAAGCTTCAATCAAAAGATTGGTTTGAAATAGTTACATGAGATTGATTTGATTAGCAGACTATCAGGTCTAATTTTGTGATAACAATATTGACAGGACGGGGAGGATCTGTCAACTTTTTCACTTACAGGAGGTGGAGACTGAGATACATTTCATCTTCAGATGCCCAGTCTACTATGAGATCTGAGGACTTTTTCATTGCTTATTCAGGGGCCCCTAGAGCCTTGCTAGCTTCCTCACATACCCTGACCAGATATTCATGGCACTTTACCTTCAGGATACCTTTAGGCACCGTTCGCTTCTGCTCTAGCCTCCTACAATTCCGGACACTACACAGAGGATCATAGATTTCTTCAAGCCGCTCCCATCATCGTGGGGCACCAAGAAAACCACCGACCGATCCATAGATCATGATTCTAGATCAGTGTGGATCCGAGGGTCTTGTCCCACTAGACCCCTGCAACACTCTAGGACCAGACCCCCCCTCCAAGAGACGCCCCAAATCCCCCAGACGACAGCTGCAGTAGTCCAGTTCCTCCTCAGGGCAACAGACTTTGACAAGCTTCCTTCAGTCCTCTTCTATCGGCCTCGGATGCTAGGAGTAGGAGTCTCTCCCCCCCCTTCAGGAGGCTCCTCTTTCTCCTCCATGACTTCTTCTTCGTAGCTCATTGTTAATATGTTGTAGTAATCTAGCTTTTACTTTACATATACACTCTTTAGTTTGTGTTCCTTCTTTTATAATGAAAGGGGACCGTTTGTTCCACTGTCTAAGCATGTTGTAATCATTGTAACCGGCAGTCCCATTGACCTTATTGTGGTCATTCATTGTACATTAATAAAATTATCTTATCTTATCTTATCTTATCTTATCATCACTAAATTTTAATGTACTGACATATAAATAAAAATTATTCTTCGACATAAAAACTTTTACATTTTCTAACATATATGCTTTTTTGGTGTTTTGAAAATTATTTCAAAGGTAAATGCAAATGAGCCACAACATCTGGCTACACCTGGGGATAGTTTTTTTTTCCACGGAAGCGCTAAGAACAGCAGATTAGTGCCTTATACATTGGGAATGGAGTCAAATATTGCTTCGTGACATATGAAAAATGAGAAATCTGGTAATTACAATGGTGGAATGATGACTTTTAATGCTAGAAATAATGCTTTAGATACTTCCCGTTCACAGGCAATTGTACTGACTCTCCATCTAGATCTTCCAGAATGAATGTGTTATTTGACCTTGCCTTAGAGATTTTGTATGGACCATACCAGAGAGGTTCAAATATACCATGCTTCCCCTTTTCTTCTCATTTTGTTTCCCATATTAGTACCAAATCTCCTGCTTGAAAGAGAACTTCTTTTGATTTTCTGTCAAATATAGACTTCATCTTTTCCTGATAAGTAATAAGTTATCCCTGGCTTTGTTTCTATTTTCACTTTATTCAATTATCTTGTTCAATATTCTTACCAGAGCATTAGGTTCTCCCTGAGCTTCTTGAAGGAAAGAAATCACTGGTTTGGCCATCTAAGTAGGAAGTAATGCTTGAGTCCCATAACCAGTTCATAGGGAGACTTCCCTATAGATCTCCTGGGGGTGACTCGAATTTCCCAAAGGGCGAACTTCAACTTCATATCCCAATCCTTTTGATTCTTGGTGATTGTCTTCTTCAAGATTCTCACCAATGTCTTATTTGAGGACTCTGCCAATCCATTCCCTTGGGGATGATATGATGTGGAATGTGATAAAATTATATTATATGTTTGAGAGAAATTAATAAAATGAGCAGAGTTGAATACCTGAGCATTATTAGTTACAATTTTGATTGGACATCCGAATCTGCTGAAAATGTTTTCCTCCAAAAACTTCATCACTACTTGGTCATTCGCCTTCTTAGTGGGTATTTCTTCAACCCATTTTTTAAAGTAATCAGTGGCAATCATAATCCACTTGAAATTTCCACTTGATGGTGGATTCATCCCTCCAATAAAATCCAATCCCCATTTCCTGAAAGGTTCTTCAATAAATACTGGGATGAGAGGTAACGGAGAAAGTTTTCTCTTTTTAGCAAACAACTGACACTTTTAACAACTTCTAACCAGTCTATAAACATCTACAAACAGGGTTGGCCAATAGAAGCCTAACTTGAGAATTTTATGAGCAGTGACCTTCCAGCTATAATGTCCTCCACACATAATTTCATGATATTGTTTGGTGACTTCAATAGATTCTCCTTCAGTTAAACATAACAGCAAAATACCAGCAAGAACTTTCCAGTATAGGTTTTCTTCTATGATAACATATGGCTTAGACTTGAGCTTGAAAGCTCTTTATTTTGTTTTATTTAGTGAATTCGGACAGAAAAATAAACACAGGTAATGCACAATATCTTTATACCAATCAAAGCAAAAAAAATTGTATTGAATACCTATTTTGGACTTGTTTTGACCTTCTTCATTAACAACCCCATCCACTGGTGCCAACAGATTGATTCCCAAGGCTTGAAAATTTGTTTCTGTCAACAACTTCGCTAACCCCTATCCCTTGACTAGATTGGTGAGTTTGATGTTAAAATCATACTCTTGTATTTTTTCTATCCACTTCCCCCTTTTTCCATCAACATCGCTTTGGACCAGCACGACTTTCACAGTAGAATTAGGAACATAAGTAGTTATTTGGGACTGTAACACATAAGTCGTGAAGGATTTTAATGCTTTGACCAAAGCATATACTTGTTTCTCCATAATATTTTATTTTAGCTCAGCATCTCTAAGAAATTTACTGAAAAATGAGACTAGTTTCTCCTTACTAAATTCATTTTTCTTCAACAACACAACGGAAATAGTAGTGAGGGATGCAAATGAGAATACCTGAAAGGACTTTTGATAGTCTGGACTAATCAAAACTGGAGCTTCCTGCAGTGCTTCCTTTATTTTAGAAAATGCTTCTCTTTCTCCCTTGTCCCATTTCACTTCTGCATTTTTCTTCAACATATCTGTTATACTTCTCACAATCTCAATAATTGTGCACAAATCTCCTCAGAAAGTTTGTTTTTCCCAGGAATCTCTAGATATATTTCTTGCTTGTGGGTAAAGGAATAGTCTGAATGGCTTCCACCCTTGCTGGGTCAATCTTTACTCCTTGTTTAGAAACTATGTGACCCAATAATTTACCTTCTTCTAAGGAAAATAAAAATTTCTTGGGATTTAATGATAGACCAAACTTTCTGCACTTTTGAAGATTTTTTCCAAATGCTCCAAGTGTTCATCATTTGACCCTGAGAAAACAGTTACATCATCCAGATATATAACTACAAACCTATCACCAACGAAGGATATGTTCATGTCCCTTTGAAATGTTGCACCTGCGTTCGTAAGGCCAAATGGCATCCTTGCATACATGAAGATGCCCTAGGGCGTAGTGAAAGTAGTCTTATTCTGATATTATTTTTCTACTGCTACCTGATTATACCCAACAGATCCGTCAACCATAGACAACCTGTGAGCTCCTGTCACCTTCTGTAAGACATAATCCATTTTCGAGAAAGGATAATTATCTTTTAGAGATGCTCGGTTCAAGTTCCTAAAGTCTACACACAATCTTATCTCTCCATTCTTCTTTCTTATAGGGACCAAATTAGAAACCCATTTTAAATATCTGAGAGGGACTATAATTTTCGCCTACAACAGTTTCTTCACTTCTTTTTCGATTGGAGCTAACAACAATGGATTGATATGTCTAAGCTTTTATCTGTGCGGTTTGATTCCTTCCTTCAATGGAATATTATGTTGAATTATGCTTTTGTCATATTTTTTTAGGTCTTCATATGACCAGGAAAACACATCCATATATTTCTTAAAAAAATCAATGTATCTTTCTTTGTAGTTTTTGGGAACACCTTTAAACAATGGGTTCCTGCTGAGTTCCCAAATCACAATCTTCCATCTCTTCTTCTTGATGTGTTTTCTTTAAATCAATAGAAACATCATTAGCATCGAATAATATTCGAGGGGAACCAACCCTTTGGGGAGCACATTATCTTTCAATTCGATAATATTATGTTCACCTATTGACTGCTTAAGGTTTCTTATTTCTGCTTTCTGCTTTGTTTGTTCTTCCTCTTGGTCTATCTCAGCATCTTCAAAGTTTCCAATTATGGTCATGAACTGATTTCTCTGTTCATCATCATCAAACACCTGCCAATGTTTCACATTGTCAGTGTTACAAGACAAATGACCTCCTCATCAGCTACAAGGAGAAGGTAACATGGAAGGAAGAAAATTACCTAGCCAAGACCCATTCTTTCCAAGCTAATGCACCCCAGAAACATCTAGGTAGAGTTATAATGCACCTGAGCAATGCAAAGGGAGCATTAATGCCTAGGGTAATGCTCTGTATTGCCCAAGGGGTAGTGTTATCCGTGTTTTAATGTGAAAAGGGAAATATCTTGCGGAAAATTGACTGGCATTTCCAGATTTTTCTCAAAAAGGGTCAGTTCAAAATGGAAAATAAATGGCACAAACCTTTTATTAGGCGTTTCCAAACACAACTCAACTCCTATGGAAGGAAAAATCAAGGAAAAGCAATGACACATCTAGATCTTTCCCGATTTGAACTGGTTGAAAGAGTTGGCAAGGTTTGTCCTCTCCATCTCCTATAAATTGGAGTTGTTGGCTCTTGGTCTAAGGTCGTGTTACACTAAAATTTGTCACCATGACGTTTTAGTGTCTATATGGGTTCATCATTACTCATATATTACTCCCTTAGAAGTCTACAACATCAAAGTTCTTAAAATCAAGCCTTGAAATTGAGAGAAAAGCCCATAAAATTCTTAAAAACACTTGTACCGCACTTTCTCTTAACATTGCCTGCGGTGCCACACCTATTTGTTCTAAAGCATGCGGAGCTAAACGCACTTTTGATTCATTAAAGGTGCGGACCCCTATAAAAGGTAAAATGAAGGTGGAAAGTAACATTTAGAAGCCCAACAGTCAAATCTGGAAGCTTCTAGAAGAAATTATCTGGTCGAAGGTTCGCTCCTATCATGTATTTTCATTCCTCCATTATGGGAGCCTACCCCTTGGTTTATGGAGCTCAATCCCTTCAAAAGAGGATTCTATCCCCTCTTATGTGGAGCTGCAACCTCTTCTCTTTTCCTATAAATTGAAGCCATAGTGCAGCCTCAAAGGGAGTTATACTTTGAGAATTTTTTAGGAGAAATGTTGTAGAAACTCATATTATCTTAACTAATCATTATGTGGGAATGATTACACACCCACGTTAACTTTAGCTGAGAGAGTGAAAAGCTTGTCAGAGTATAGGAAACTCCTATTCCAAACCATAGAAAGACTGGTACGACATCAAGGCAGTAACGGTTGTAAGGCTCTTTCTTCGTCAAAGATAATACGAATGGATCCTGTTTTCTCAATGATTTCTTTAATTAATTAGCTTGTTTCTTGAATTCCTTGATCATCTTGATAGATATATGATTTGTGAGTTATTTTATACTATGCAAGTGCTATTGATTTTTTCCATGTTTGTGATTGCAGATCTTTGAAGACGACCCTTTCAAGCAACTGGAAAGAAGATCATTAGGAACAGTGTTGGACTATAGGTAGGTATTTAAAATCCCTGTTGTACCTAATTCTGAGTCGAATATTATCTAGAGAAAATAGTTTTTGTTTTCAGTTTGTTGCTAGTTGTCCATAGGACACTTGGGAGGTCTGTCTTGTCAGCAAGAATGACTTATCTGTCTAACAGGTCAAAGGTTTGATTAAATGTGGAGCAGAATTTCATTGTTGTAGTCTGAGGCTTGAATATCGGTGAAGTTCATTGAGAACTTTCTGCCTTGAGCATCATCACACTCGGAGATAGAGAAAGAGAGAGAGGAATTTGAAGATTGAGGAGGGCTTGGTGCAACTGACGATTGTAATCCTCCTTTTCATAAATCAATAGAACTGTATCTGTTTTTTCCATTCAATGCATCAGTGTCACAATTGTTGTTCAATCATCTATGTAGACTGATATGAGTGGCTTAGATCTGCATTGTTTCATGTTTATTGTATGCTAGTTTAATTGATAGAAATCTATACTATTGTAGAGATTACAAGAGTGCTTTGATTGGTTATAGGATCTGTATTTGGAGCCAGTGAAGAAGGACTTCTACTTTGCTGCTTGGTGTTCTCCATAGGATCTTTCGTCCACAAAGAGGTAATCCTTTCAATCTTTTTTTTTCAATTATATATATTAGTATGAACATGTATGCAGTTTCTTTGGAACTTTACAGCTAATCTTATAGTCTGCCTCGGGCACTGGAAAGCCCTGAGAGGGATACCCAATAACCACCACCCAATCATATTACCCTATAGTAGAAATTTCGACTCCCGTGGGGAGTAAACCCAAGTTTCCAGGTTGTTCCTATGACTTTACCTTTTTTCCTCTATTCACATATCCTTCCAGCCAGTTTATATGCTTCCTAATCATCTAAAAAGCTCAAAGAGTCCAGATTAGACCTTTCTTAGCCATCTATGCAACTTTTCCCTGAGTAACGCTCCCTCTAAGAGTGTTTCATTGTGTTATAAAGTTTATTATGCCTAGATACAGTATGTTATTCTCAATATTAACGCTCTGTAGCCTCCTCTTGCCAATGTTACCCAACCAAAATATGTTGTTTACACCTCTATTGTGTTTCCCTTTGGCTGTGGAGTTATTGGCCACTAGATTAGCTTCTTTTGCTGGATCCCTGTGCTTGATTACCAGTTAGCATTTTTGTCTTTAGTTATTCTTTAAAAAGTTAATGTTAGTAGCATCTACTTTTTGAAGAAGAAATTTTTTTAAGTTTTCTGAACTTAGCTGAATTAATTCTGAAAAAATTGGTTAAAAATTTGTTAAGAGAAGATAGATAGATGTATGAATCTTTAAATTTGAACTATGTTATTTGAATGTTTGGTGCACGGATGTTGAAAGAATATCTCCTTGTATAATAACCTCTTCATTGAATTGAATATTTAGAGCATGTTTCTGCATGGTTTTTGAGTCAGAGTTTCATCACATTTCATATGTCTGCTCCCCTTCCGCAACACAAATAATCAAGTACAGTAAGAATCAAATGATAATAAAATTAATCATATAAATTTTTCTGAGCTCACACCAACAGTATTTCAGGCTATGATCTTGGGGTAGGAGAAGTGAGAAAATCACCCAAGATCTCAAAAATTGAAACTAGAGTCATTAAAAAGTGAAATCCTACTACACGCATATTATCGGGACCACTCCACTACCACCACAGTTATGCATGAGACAACACCAAGGTGCATGAGAAGGTATCCCACCTTCGAGTGCATTCAGTGGGCATGCTATATATTTGGGTTACCTTCGGGGATGTCGAAAATTGATCGGGGATCTAGGTGTTATGCCCATATAGCGTGTTGTCTACGACCGTGACCCCCCTGATGATGTCTGTGATTTGAGGTATCTTTAGTTGCAAAAATTTTTAGGGACTCACATGAGGTGACTGGGACGGGTTGTCCTGGTACCTAAAATAAACAGACCTACTCTGTCTTCGGTCTTTGGGAGGGTACTCATCTTCACGAGAGTTCTTACACCTATTGTTTGAGGTTTAGGTGAAGCTCTAGAGTAACTGTAAATATGTTTATGACCAACCCTCTCTGTATTCTATTGTGATATTGGGTTTCATATCCAACAAACGATAGTACTCAGATAGGACCACCCTATTATGGTTGCTTGTTGATTGATTTTAGAAATTCCTTTCCTTTTTCTTTTTTTTCTATTTTAGGTGTGTGGTTACTATCACTGAGAATTTATAATACATCACAAATAATTAAAATTTTCTAAAAATAAATAGGTCACCGTGGTGTCCTTCGACCCTCGTCGTCTGTCTCTACGACAGCGAGGTCTCTCTCCATTAACACCGAAGGAGGATTCGAGTCTTGGTGAGCCAGTGCCTTCTTCGAAAGAGTAGTCTCTAGTGACAACCCCTGATTTTCACATAGCCCCATATCATATAAAGTTTCCAAAGGATCCTTTTTGTTAGTCATCAGTAATTTTTACTTCTCATGGATGACTAAAATACTTATCCTAGATTTCTAGAAACAAAGTTCATGAACATTATGAATTCTAGAAATCTCACAGCCTTCATTACCCTTAGGATAATTTTTTACTATTTTTTCATCATCCTATCTAGTCATTACTAGCCCACCACTCCTAAATGACCCATCCTGGGTTCTGTTAGTCATCAGCATTTTTTCCTGTTTTTGATGACTAGATTCCTTGGCTGAGTTTTCTAGAAGCTAATCTCAAAACTTTCAATTGTTCATCTAGAAAACACCTCAAAAAAAAATTTCTTTCCTCCCCCTTTTTTTAGCCTATGATTGAAATGGTCTTCAGTTTCCATACCCATCATGTTAGCCAACTATAAATTTTGTTATACCAAATGGTGGCTAAACTTATTTTTCAAGCCTTCAAGAGATAGTTTCCTTTGAAAACCTATCATATTTTGAAGTCTTATGATGTTCTTTATCCTTTGAATTAATCTTCACTGTTGTTTCACTATAAGCCCTCAAGTACCTGCTGATTACCAAGAGAAAAAGCTGCCTATGGAGGTCCATTTTCACTACTCAACTCTCCATTTCACTCTCACAAAATTCCTCTATAAACCTTCATTTTAACCTCTAAATCATCCTAAACGCCTTTCAAACCTTATATTTCCCTTTATTTGGTTTAAAAATCCTTTCTTTTATCTATCCGAACCCTCATTTTGGCTTTAAAATCCATGTTTTAAGCCTAAAATCAGTATCTTGCACTATAAAGATGTTAAGCCCCCGAGGGCTTATAGCTTTTTAGCCCTTTTCCTCATATATCCTTAGCCCCGCAATCAGGCGCTTAAATACATAAATCTCCTTCAAAACCTTTCCTTCTGTCTATTTTTACCATTTCCCGACGTTATGATTTAAATAGATGTGAACCGTTAATCTCTGCAGATCAACGGCCCTCGGGTGCTCATCCTTCCGCCCTTTCATCTGTTTTCCCTTCCTCACTCTCAAACTCTCTGCTTCATCTTTTAAATCTCCACCATTCATTTCGGAAATCCAATGATCGGGACTTAACCTGATAAAACCAACTTTTCACTCAAACTTTTACCCCGCTACTTACTCTTTCCACTACACGACAAAACAAATGTCGGGCCCCACCATTTGTTCTGCCCGCATCTCTATGCCTATCGCACGCAACCCGCACCGTGTAGAAATTTGAATAACTGATATGTTATCCACCGATATTCTCCTGATCACACAGTATTTTAACTTCATGCACAATACAAAATCTCTTCTACCATTGATCATTAATTGCGGAAATAAAAACAATCGCATGCGCACATTAAAACCATAAACAATCACACATATGAACACAGTATTTCATGGGAAAGATTAAAGCTGAAAACCCAAACTATCTGTATATTATATGCCATAGAGATCATGTAACAATAATTATACAAAGCTCCTCACAAGCTCTCAATAAAATCTCCAATTTCTACACACTAATCAAGCTAGATCTAGCAAAACACGTGCTCCAATCTCTGCCACCTGATAGCCTGCCTCTGTTGCGTAATCAATGCTAAAGAATGGCTCATAAATAACTTCGAACCACCTGGCTTGTACTGCGCAATCCTCATTGGCATCTCCAATCACTGGTTGTTGCAAATCATGCAATAGTATAGTCACAACTGATAGTCACACTTCTCTTTCACCTATCTCTTAACTGGTCTCCACCAAAACTGTCCATGCACTAAAGTTAACTGATGTATTCTTTAGTTGATTAATGAGTTTATAATTAGTGAATTAATTAATAATTAATTCACACCACTCTCACTAGTGTATCAATCAGTTAGACTAGATACAACTAACTCAACTATGTTTAGATTAGTTAAACTGAACACAACTCCATTAACTTCCTCAATCAACTCCACCAAACTCTCTCACATGAGTTCTAACTGAAGTATCCATGCAATAGCTCCACTTAACCCTCAGGAATAGCGTAATTCCTTCTGTCAACTTCTGTGCCACATCTGTGCACTTAACTGAAGTGCTCCAAGAGAATAAGATAATGTTTAGAGTCCAAATATTATTAAGAGCTAATAATATTCGACATATCTATTTTTAGACTGGCAATCTAAAAATAGATTCCGCCCAATATGTCTAAAAATAGAAGTCCATCTATTTTTCCCGACTTGACCAACCATCCACAAATAGCATCCTGGAACTCATAGAACATGATCCATATGTCTAAAAATAGACATAGTCTAAAAATAGACTTTGCGCCAAAAATAGCCTGCGGGCCCACTTAGTGAAGGCGACTTCTTTCCACTAAGCTCATCATCTTGTTGCAATCTCAACACTTCCTCTCAACAAGATAAGGATTATCTGCCACCCCTATCCTGCCTTTGTGGTATTCGAATTTGTTCCTGGTGAGCGCCTTCGTCAAGATATCAGCATCCTGATCCTCCGTGGGAATGTATGAAAGTAACATGATCTTACGCTGCACACAATCTCTGATATGATGATACCGGATGTCAATGTGTTTAGATCTATCATGAAATACTGGATTAACCGAGAGTTTAATGCAACTCTGATTATCACAATATATCATAGTAGGATCTAAGTGTGAACCGAACAACTCGACCAGGATCTTCCTCATCCATATAGCCTCGCATGCAGCCAAACTTGCTGCCATGTACTCGGCCTCCACTGAACTGAGTGCCACAGATCTTTGCTTCCTGCTGTACCAAGAAACTGCTGTCGACCCGATATTGAAAATCCCTCCAGATGTGCTCTTTCTGTCCGTTGGGCTCCTTGCCCAATCTGCATCCGTGAAGCCACACAGCTTCACCTCATCCAACTGTCTGTACCATAATCCATATCCCGATGTGCCTCTGAGATATCTCAATACATGCTTGCCTGCCTTCCAAAAGAGCTTGGTAGGCTTAACCATAGCTTGTGAAAGCTAGTTAACAGCATAACATATGTCGGGTCGTGTATTGACCAGATACATAAGCGACCCCACCAACTGTCGATAAACAGTGGCATCCACTACCTCTGCCGAAGTAGCATCCTCCTTCCTCCAACCACCAGGAAGAGGAGTATCAACAAGCTTGCAGCCATGCATGTTGAACTTCTCCAGTATCTCCCAGGCATACTTGCCTTGAGAAACAAACATTCCATCACTGCGCTGCCAAATTTCCAATCCCAGGAAATAATGAAGGAGGCCCAAGTCCTTCATCTCAAACTCCTTTGCAAGATCAGCCTTGCATGAGTGTATCAACAGTTCATCACCTGTCAAAATCAAATCATCTACATAAAGTACAATGATTAGCAACTTACCCTCCACCACAATCTGGTATAGGTTAGGATCTACCTCACTCTTGGAGAATCCAAGTCCGGTGAAATAACTGTCTATCCATGTGTACCAAGCACGAGGTGCTTGTTTCAACCCATACAGCACTCTCTTGAGCCTGCACACATGCGACTCGCTGCTGAAGATCTCGAAACCTTCGGGCTACTCTATGTACACCTCCTCCTCAATGACTTCGTTGAGGAACGCAGTCTTCACATCCATCTGATGAATGTGCCACCCCATCTGCGCTGAGAGAGCAAGAATCGTCCGTATGGAAGAATACCTTGCGACAGGTGCAAAGGTTTCCTCATAATCGATCCCCTCAATCTGTGAGAAGCCTCGGGAAAAAAATCTTGCCTTGTACTTTTCCACACTCCCGTCAGCTACTTGCTTCACTTTGTTGATCCATCTCGAACCCAACACTGATTTCCCTTCCGGCCTTGGGACTGTTAGCCCCCCTATGAAATTTCTGACAAGCAAATAGGGGGCTAAATTGTTCCTGAGTCTTCAAGGAATGCATTTCCTCTGAAAACACAGTCTCCTTGAAGCCTCTATGTGTCTTTTATCCTTTGATAAAATCCCCTCTACTGATTCCCCTTTCAAATCCTCTCTATTTGTGACGAAATGCCCAAAGGCCCCATTTTCCCTCTTATTTCACCCCCACCTAGCCTCTACTTCGTTCCCCTGTCTTCCCCTTATTTTCCCCTTCTTACCCTTTGAATTTCCCCAAAATCCCCTTAAAATCTTTCCCCTCACCTTTGTTGGCCTTTTTTCCCCTTCATCCCTCTATCGTTTCCCTTTTGAACCCTCAAATTCCATTAAAATGGGTTAAAACCCACTTTCCGACTATATTATAGGGCTTAGCCCCTTTTCCGCTAGCCCCTTAACCACTTCCCCACATGTGCCCCAGCGCTGGGACCAAGCGCTTAAGTCCCAGGTGCTAATCGCAATCGAAACTATCTGCGGGAGGCAAATCCCTTTGTAAAACTCTAAAACCCCGATGTGATTCGTTTATAACGTTAAGTCTCGCGGTGCATTCTGCACCGTTGATCTTCCGCGGAGATCCAACGGCGGAGCGCCAATCGCAGACCCTCGTCGATCGCAATCGCAAGACTTCCGCCCCGACCCCCGATCAATCGCAAGCCCGTCTCTCCGATCCCCGATCGCGTCATCCTCCCGATTGCATCGTAGCCGTCCATCCCTCACGCGATCTGACGGCCAGTGCTCAATCGCTTTTCCCCTCCCAATCGCTAATCGCAAGTTCCAATTCTCGATCCCCGATCGCGCCCTCCCTCCGATTAAAAATGAGTCGTTGATCCGGCCCCCAGATCTAATGGCCAGCGCTTAATCGCACCCTCCGCCCGATCGCGATCGCATCCCCTTCTCTCCGCCTCCCGATTCAATCCCGTCCGTTCATTTCCCCGTTGATCCGACGGTCATCGCTCAATCGCAAATCCCCCCCGATCGCAATCGCAAGTCATATTGGCGCCGCCCCGATTGAAATATTCCGATTTGATCCTGGCCGTCCATCCCCTTTCTAATCCAACGGCTCAGCGTTGATCGCATCATCGCCCGTCGCCCCTCTCCATCTCCCTCCGATTAAATGTGGACCGTCGATCTGATCCCAGATCCGACGGTTGGTGTCTAATCGCAACACCCCTCTAATCGCAATCGGAACTTTTTGAATATGTGTTGCGATTGACGCTCGCTCCGACCTCCGATTGCGATGGTGCCGATTGGATCCTGGCTGTAGATCCTCCCCGGATCCAACAGTTCTGATCTAATCGCCCTCCGCCTCCGCTGGGTCCCACATCCAAGGCTCCGCCCCTTGTTTGTTGGCTTTCTTCTTTGTAATTCGCCCAAAGCTAATTTTTGGGCATTTTTCACTATTAATCATTTCTCCGCCGCTATGTGTTCTTTCCACCATTCTCCACTGCTCCGCCACCTCTCCTTCTGCCTCCACAGCATTCCTCCGCCACCACTGCACATGTTTGTAGCAGATTCATTTTACTGTGCAGATGGCACAGAGAAGTCTTTCAACAGTTTCCAGCGAACCAGCAGAGAGTTTCAAAGGGGGTTAATGATCCCTAATGATATAATTAAGGTTAACCCCACAGTTCAGAGGCCGGGCACAGTTTGAAGATTCAAGCGCATTGTAAAGTCTTATCTGTGTTAAATATCAGCAGAGTACATTCTCTCCAGACGTACACCATTCCTACAACGCTCTCCGTGCCTCCTCGAGCCCTTAAACAGATTAATTGCACTGTTTGAAACCCATTTAAGACAGTCAGGCAGCAGTTAGGAATTATGGAGCGATCTGCAGATTTTCATCCAGTTCACTTATTCCAGAATGGCAGCACAGATACCAAACACCAGAAGGACTTCACGAGCCATCTGAGGTCGATCTCGGCCTGACAGAGACTCCCTAGACAGATTACAGAGTACACATAGCGATGCAGAAAGCCATTAAGTGGTATGGGCATGAACACTTCCGCCTTACTGACTTAATGAGATTCATTCAATGTTCATCTACTTCTGTTTCTTCCGCTTCTCCTATATAAAATCCCTGAGAACGAATTGTAAAGGTTTTTGTTGTTCAGTTGTTGGGCATATTGCTGTTAGAGGGATTCATTCGACTGTTAGAACAGTTTTGGGAGGGAATAGCAGAGTAGTTGTATGTAATAGGCTGGGAGGAGAAATTCTGGACTGTAACAGCCATTGAGCTACATTGTACATGACTGGTTTTGCATCATTAATCAAGCACATTTCACAGGATCCTGGTCTATTACTATTGGTGATGTTTTTCTCACTCTGTTTATTACATTTTCATATTGTTCCATGTTCTTCTGGTAAGCAACAGAAGTATAACATAGGATTCACCCCTGTTAGGTGCCCTATGTTTCCTGCTCTCCCTACCTTTATGTTTTCTGCCTTATGCGCTATCTGAGAATGGTTTTCAGTTGATTTAACCAGCGCAGTGGATGTTATTGCCTGCTGGCTGATGTATGAATTAGTTGAAGCTGCTCCTAGATGTTCTTGAGGGGTTTTAAGCTGGAAGGTTTGGGAACACTAGGCATGAGTGTTAGCCCTGTCCACTAGGATCCTTGCGCGATCAGCTTACCTTTTGTAAGATCCCTTTGTTTATCTTATCTTTTTTTTCCCTTGGAGTTGCTAAAGCAGACCTGGAGTTAAATGACCTCTGGTCCGATCTATAAGCAACCCCTTTGTCCCTTTGAGAGCTGCCCTAGAGTATGTCCAAGCAGGTCTGGAGTTAAATGACCTCTGACCTGATCTATAGACAGAAATTTGGTTGTCTTTCCTTCTTCCACTTTCCTTCCTTAATGTTCCATTCCACCATCTGCCTAAGAGATCCTTTAGTGTAGATGACTTGCCCTTTGAAAGCCTTGACTAGTGGATGCAAGTAATTCCCTTTTATGACTTCATAGCCCAATGGATGGCACTTTCTTGACCCATCCTCCTTGCTGAAACATCCTGTTGCTTTGTTCTTTTTCTCCCATTGCTTTCTCAGCCTATGATCTCCTAACAAACCCAGCAACCAACCAACCAAATCATTTTAAAACCTCCTTTCATGCTTCATAACTAGCCTAACATTTCAATCTGAGCTTTCAAAGATTTATCATTCTTTGCTCTATTTGGAGAGATCCCTCTCTGGGTCTAGGAGGGCTAGATCCTAGGGCCCCAAAGTGGTTTGATGTTGTCTCATCTTTTGGTATTGCCAAATCTGCCAAAACAGGGGAACCCCAACATAATGGCGACTCCACTGGGGAATTTCTGAGTACTTTCATCTTGTTGCATATCCAAGCCTCAGAAAACCTAGAACCTATGTTTAGGTTGGAAGTAAAACACTCATCCTTCCTATTCCATTTACCTCTAGTGTGTTTTACCCCTTACTCTCAGACAGAGCCTGGTAAGGGCCAGGTAGCCTCCGGATCTCATCCTCTTTAGGAGGTGACATATCTGGTAAATGCCCTCCCAGTCCATCTCTGGTTTGAGTTTGCTGTGTTTTGTGGGATATTCCTGAAAAGGATATTTCCTCATCACTGCGGTGGACAGTGTACCCCCTAGAAACATCCTAAACCTTCCACCTGGCGACTCCATTGTTCCCAAACGAAAAGACTCCACTGGTGATCAGTAGGCCTGCTGATTACCTTGGTTTCACATAAGACTCCACTGGGAGACCAAATTCAAAGCATAATGAAGGCTCCACTGGGGGACCAGCCCTGAGACAACATCAACCACAGCAGAAATAACTAGTAGGGTTAAGTTGCTTGGCTAAAAATTACACTCTGGCTCACAGAATCATTCATACAAGAGCTTTCCCTGATCCAAACCCACCTGAAATAGTTGATAATCCTGAGAAAATCCTTAAAAGAACACCTGCAAGTAGGGGATCAACCATTTCCAACAACATTCATAGAGCCAATTCTACACCAGAAGATCTTGCAGCTCTATTAGACCCTTTCTTCGACCTAGACCTTCAAAACAGATTACCTAGAACTAGGTCATTCAGTGTTTCAGACCAGCTGGACCCTAGGGACAGTGAAACCCCTCCTTCCACACCACCTGATCTCCACTTTCTCCAAAACTTGGGGCTTTCTCACCCGAGATCTGCTCAACAGACTTCTGCTGGTCCAAACATCCCTGTCATCCAAATACCAGCTGCTCAAGCCAACCCTATACCCCACCAGAACATCATCATGGTAGCCTGGTATGCACCTCTAGTCCTACCTCGGCCTCTACTACCCTTACCGAATGATTATCAATCAAAGATCCCGCACTTCCCTGCTAAAGAGCCTACAACAGCACAACAACATGTAGATAAAATGGAAGACTCTTTTGACTATATGGAAATTGATGATGAAACAATCAAAATGAGAATTTTTGCGCAGAGCCTGGGGGGAGAGGTTAAAAAGTGGTTTAAAAACCTACCTGCTGGTAGTATCTAAGATCTCCCTGCTTTATACCAGACTTTCATCAACAAATGGGAAACTAGAGCAAACCCTCGCCAGCTCCTAGCAGAATACATGTCCCTTAAGAGGAACGTAGGAGAGAGTGTTCATGATTATACCACTAGATTCAACAGTATTTATAATGCTCTCCCTCCACACATGAAACCTCCACAAGGTATGGCCCTAGCAAAATATCCTGATGGATTTGATGCTGACATGGCCTATGAGCTTAGAGATAAAGAGTACACC
Source organism: Pinus albicaulis (assembly GCA_034641835.2). NCBI lineage: Eukaryota > Viridiplantae > Streptophyta > Pinopsida > Pinales > Pinaceae > Pinus > Pinus albicaulis. The sequence continues at coordinate 2,037,950,647 of CM076575.1, forward strand.
ACCCTGGAGGATATGCAGAAAGGGGCAGTAAACATAGAGGCAAATTTGATTAAGAAAAGGGCCAAACTGAGAGCTAAGAAGAGAGTAACATACAAGGATGACACTATAGCCTCCACTTCAGATCCAAATATTGACAAATTGTCTAAGAATGTGGATAAGCTATACCAAATGATGGAAAAGACGGTTGTCACTCCAAACAGGAACCAAAATCAAAACTTTAGAAGAAACAACAACACTCCCAACAGACAGAAAGAGTCAGATCAACAAATCATTCCCCCGTTTCAAAAATTCCTAGATGAGGATGAGGGAATCATAGAAGCGTCTGAAGGGAATACTATTAACATGTTTGAAACAGAGGACTCAATTCTGAACTGTGACTCAGAGGAATATCAACCCTCATCTTCATGTTGGGATGAGGAAAGATTAGAAACTGAATAGTACAGACTTGGGTTCCAAAATGCCATGTTACAGGTCAGAGAGAAATATGAGCTCAGGAGCAAAAAGAACCAAGACACTTCCAAAACCAAAACTCCTGAGGTTACCATCAAGAAAAGGCCTGAAAAATCTTCTAAAGTAACTGTTGTGAACGACAATTCAACAGCCAAGAGTTCTGAGAGTAACAAAGAAAAGGACAACCAAAGCATGGAAAAACAGGGTCAACAAACCAGTAGCACTAGCACCTCAGTTAGTGCTCCTGATAAAATTGTTTCTACACATGTACATAATGAGAAAACACAAACTGATTCAGCCACTAAAACAGTGACAAATAAAACAGAGTTGAACACTTCCAAGAGTCAATCCACTTTCAGTTTAGAAAGTGAGATTGCAAAAATTAAAATATCTGTACCATTATCTGAGCTGGCCTCTCAGGATGTATATAAAGGCCAAATTTTTAAAGCATTGAATTTAGGGGAAAACACTGATTCTGTAAACTTGAATGATGATCAGCCTGCCCTCTTGTTTGGGCCTAAGATTGAAGGTAAGTTTCAGGAAGGGGTAGTACCACCTTTCTATATTAGTCTCAACATTCATGATAAAATACTTCACAATGCAATGCATGATTCTGGAGCCTCACACAACCTGATGCCAAAGGTAGTTATGGAGAGGTTAGGCCTAGAAATCACCAGACCCTATAAAGACTTGTATTCTTTTGACTCGATTAGAGTAAAATGTCTTGGCCTGATCAAAGACTTGTGTGTGAGTTTGACTCAGATTCCTGCGAAATTTATGGTCATGGATGTAGTGGTGGCAGACGTGCCACCCAAGTATGGCATGTTATTATCTAGATCATGGGGAGCCAAGCTGCAAGGCACCATGCAGATGGATGGCTCATATGCCACTATCGCTATATTTGGCCAATTAAGAAGACTATATAGAGAATCCCAAATGAAATTCCTAGTCAGCAGCCCCGAGAAACCTAAAAATTCACCATTATATTATGTACATACCGACCTTGACTCCTTCATCTTTTTTAATGATGAATCCTTAGAAGAGCCAGAGTCCCAGAATAGGCATACAAATGAGAACACCGAGCCTATGGACCTCCACATAATGGCGACTCCACTGGGGAACGAGACCAGTCAGCTTTGATTTGGTAAACCACTGTGGTGGACAGTAAGTTGTACATCATCCACCTGGCGACTCCACATTTCCGAATGATAAAAAGACTCCACAGGTGATCAGCAGGCCACTGATTATCTTGGTTTCACGAGACTCCACTGGGAGACCAGTCGCAGTACAACATCATCCCTACCAAATTGAAGACTCTGAGTTGAGCCCCCTTGAAGAGTTTCATTGTGGAATATCAGATATACTGGCTCGACTCAGAAGCGAAGATCTTCCAAAAGTCTTTCGTTCCAGCTCAAGTTTCAATGATCGACCTGAGCTGAAGAAATTTTTTTTAGAAGTGCTGGCGGAGAGATATGAGGCTGAGATTGAACTTTTGAACTCACAAGAAATATCATACGAGTTCAGAGACCCGAGAGCCTTTTTGGAAAGTCTCCCTCCCCCCAAAATAGAAGATATTCCGCTGCTTTTCGAAGTAGAAGAAGAAGATGATCCGGTTCCCAAGAGCCCCTTTGAAGATGCAGTGGAAGATGAAATAATCGAAACTGCCCAGGACGTAAACAGCCTACCAATCATGGAAGGCCTAAGTGAAGAAAGTGTACATCAAGTGTTCGTTGATCATGTGGCAGAATACATGGAGGCCCTGATTAGCTCAAATACTCCAGCATTGATTTTTAGCACGGGCCAGATTCATCAGGAATGGTCACTATTGATGGTGACCACAATTTTGAAGAACCACACGCAGAGCACCCTGTGGTTATCTCTGACAGGCAGCCAGTGCTCATATCCTTTTTCACTACTGCTTGATTGGCTGCATTGGCATTATTGTATCACCTAAAGTATCAGAGATTTCCAGTTAGAGTAGGGTAGGTAGGAAAAGCTCAATAAAGCTCAGCCTATGAGCAAGTAGATTAGTTGTTTAAATTTTTGTCTTAGAATGTAGAGAAGAAACCTGCTAGACAGTCTAATCCTAGCAGGTAGTAGTGTAGGTAGAGAAACATGTGAGACCAACAGTCTAATCTGGCCTCATGGAGTAATAAGGGTAGAAATAGAATAGGTTTATTTTTCCTGTTTGTAAAAATTGATGATGTAAAATGGTCTGCAAGTCCAAATGCACCCAGAAGAAAAAATGTTAGGACTATAGTGTGGGTAGGTAGTTGTTTGGGAGAATTTTTATTGCTGATATGATGTCTTCATGAGTTGTGGCAGCTAAAATCAAAGAATAAAAGGATGGTTCAAGCAGCAGGCATCTGGCCTACACCAAGAGATCAATTTCTGGATTCTTGACTCCTTCAAGAAGAAGCCATCCCCATGTGGAGCCACTGTTAGCCCCCCTATGAAATTTCTGACAAGCAAATAGGAGGCTAAATTGTTCCTGAGTCTTCAAGGAATGCATTTCCTCTGAAAACACAGTCTCCTTGAAGCCTCTATGTGTCTTTTATCCTTTGATAAAATCCCCTCTGCTGATTCCCCTTTCAAAGCCTCTCTGTTTGTGAAGAAATGCCCAAAGGCCCCATTTTCCCTCTTATTTCACCCCCGCCTAGCCTCTACTTTGTTCCCCTGTCTTCCCCTTCTTTTCCCCTTCTTACCCTTTGAATTTCCCCAAAATCCCCTTAAAATATTTCCCCTCACCTTTGTTGACCTTTTTTCCCCTTCATCCCTCTATCGTTTCCCTTTTGAACCCTCAAATTCCATTAAAATGGGTTAAAACCCACTTTCCGACTATATTATAGGGCTTAGCCCCTTTTCCGCCAGCCCCTTAACTACTTCCCCACATGTGCCCCAGTGCTAGGACCAAGCGCTTAAGTCCCAGGCGCTAATCGCAATCGGAACTATCTGCGGGAGGCAAATCCCTTTGTAAAACTCTAAAACCCCGATGCGATTCGTTTATAACGTTAAGTCTCGTGGTGCGTTCCGCACCGTTGATCTTCCGCGGAGATCCAACAGCGGAGCGCCAATCGCAAACCCTCGCCGATCACAATCGCAAGACTTCCGCCCCGACCCCCGATCAATCGCAAGCCCGTCTCTCCGATCCCCGATCGCGTCATCCTCCTGATTGCATCGCAGCCGTCCATCCCTCCCGCGATCTGACGGCCAGCGCTCAATCGCTTTTCCCCTCCCGATCACTAATTGCAAGTTCCAATTCCTGATCCCCGATCGCACCCTCCCTCCGATTAAACATGAGCCATTGATCCGGCCCCCAGATCTAACGGCCAGCGCTTAATCGCACCCTCCACCCGATCGCAATCGCATCCCCTTCTCTCCGCCTCCCGATTCAATCTCGTCCGTCCATTTCCCCGCTGATCCGACGGTCATCGCTCAATCGCAAATCCCCCCCGATCGCAATCGCAAGTCATATTGGCGTCGCCCCGATTGAAATCTTCCGATTTGATCCTAGCCGTGCATCCCCTTTCTAATCCAACGGCTAAGCGCTGATCGCATCATCGCCCATCGCCCCTCTCCATCTCCCTCCGATTAAATGTGGACCATCGATCTAATCCCAGATCCGACGGTTGGTGTCTAATCGCAACACCCCTCTAATCGCAATCGGAACTTTTTGAATATGTGTTGCGATTGACGCTCGCTCCGACCTCCGATTGCGATGGTGCCGATTGGATCCTAGCCGTAGATCCTCCCCGGATCCGACGGTTCTGATCTAATCGCCCTCCGCCTCCGCTGGGTCCCACATCCAAGGCTTCGCCCCTTGTTTTTTGGCTTTCTCCTTTGTAATTCGCCCAAAGCTAATTGTTGGGCTTTTTTCACTATTAATCATTTCTCCGCCGCTATGTGTTCTTTCCACCATTCTCCACTGCTCCGCCACCTCTCCTTCTGCCTCCACAGCATTCCTATGCCACCACTGCACATGTTTGTAGAGATTCATTTTACTGTGCAGATGGCACAGAGAAGTATTTCAACAGTTTCCAGCGAACCAGTAGAGAGTTTCAAAGGGGGTTAATGATCCCTAATGATATAATTAAGGTTAACCCCGCAATTTAGAGGCCGGGCACAGTTTGAAGATTCAAGCGCATTGTAAAGTCTTATCTGTGTTAAATATCAGTAGAGTGTGTTCTCTCCAGACGTACACCATTCCTACAGCGCTCTCCGTGCCTCCTCGAGCCCTTAAATAGATTAATTGCACTGTCTGAAACCCATTTAAGACAGTCAGGAAGCAGTTAGGAAGTATGGAGCAATCTGCAGATTTTCATCCAGTTCACTTATTCCAGAATGGCAGCACAGATACCAAACACCAGAAGGACTTCACGAGCCATCCGAGGTCGATCTCGGCCTGACAGAGACTCCCCAGACAGATTACAGAGTACACACAGCGATGCAGAAAGCCATTAAGTGGTATGGGCGTGAACACTTCCGCCTTACTGACTTAATGAGATTCATTCAATGTTCATCTACTTTTGTTTCTTCCGCTTCTCCTATATAATATCCCTGAGAACGAATTGTAAAGGTTTTTGTTGTTCAGTTGTTGGGCATATTGCTGTTAGAGGGATTCATTCGACTGTTAGAACAGTTTTGGGAGGGAATAGCAGAGTAGTTGTATGTAATAGGCTGGGAGGAGAAAGTCTGGACTGTAACAGCCATTGAGCTACATTGTACATGACTGGTTTTGCATCATTAATCAAGCACATTTCACAGGATCCTGGTCTATTACTATTGCTGATGTTTTTCTCACTCTGTTTATTACATTTTCATATTGTTCCATGTTCTTCTAGTAGGCAACAGAAGTATAACATAGGATTCACCCTTGTTAGGTGCCCTATGTTTCCTGCTCTCTCTACCTTTATGTTTTCTGCCTTATTTGCTATCTGAGAATGGTTTTCAGTTGATTTAACCAGTGCAGTGGATGTTATTGCCTGCTGGCTGCTGTATGAATTAGTTGAAGCTGCTCCTAGATGTTCTTTAGGGGTTTTAAGCTGGAAGGTTTGGGAACACTGGGGATGAGTGTTAGCCCTGTCCACTAGGATCCTTGCGCGACCAGCTTACCTTTCTAAGATCCCTTTGTTTATCTTATCTTTGTTTTCCCTTGGAGTTTCTAAAGCAGACCTGGAGTTAAATGACCTCTGGTCCGATCTATAAGCAACCCATTTGTCCCTTCGAGAGCTGCCCTAGAGTATGTCCAAGAAGGTCTGGAGTTAAATGACCTCTGACCTGATCTATAGACAGAAATTTGGTTGTCTTTCCTTCTTCCACTTTCCTTCCTTAATGTTCCATTCCACCATCTGCCTAAGAGATCCTTTAGTGTAGATGACTTGCCCTTTGAAAGCCTTGGCTAGTGGATGCAAGTAATTCCCTTTTATGACTCCATAGCCCAATGGATGGCACTTTCTTGACCCATCCTCCTTGCTGAAACATCATGCTGCTTTGTTCTTTTTCTCCCATTGCTTTCTCAGCCTATGATCTCCTAACCAACCCAACAACCAACCAACCAAATCATTTTAAAACCTCCTTTCGTGCTTCATAACTAGCCTAACATTTCAATCTGAGCTTTCAAAGATTTATCATTCTTTGCTCTATTTGGAGAGATCCCTCTCTGGGTCCAGGAGGGCTAGATCCTAGGGCCCCAAAGTGGTTTGATGTTGTCTCATCTTTTGGTATTGCCAAATCTGCCAAAACATGGGAACCCCAACAGGGACAATCTCCCATGCATTGTTTCTGACAATCGAATCATACTCTTCCACCATGGAATCTACCCATGTGGGATCCTCCACAGCTTCCTCAAGAGAGGATGGCTCCATCACGATACACTTGCTCATAAGAGCCATGTATCCAGTGTACCGGTCAGGTGACTGTCTCTATCTGCGTTGTGATGTAGGTGCTCCTACAATCCTTGCTGCATCTTGAGCCAGTGGCTCAGCTTCTATAGTGCGCTTCTGCCCTCTGATGGTTGGCGCTACATGAGTGGTCTCTTCCACTCCATGAACCTCATCTTGTGGCTGATCCACATCCTGAGACTCATCCTTAGGAACTAATAGCTCCTCATATACATGCACGTGTGGCTCCCTCTCAAGCGAACACTTCATGGCTTTCTCCTCATGAAATTTGATATCTCGTCGCACAACAGTCTTGCGACTGTCTAGAAAATACACACGATAGTTGTGGGGCGTATCAGTGTACCCCAAAAATATCCCAACCTCTGCAGTCAGCTCTAGCTTCTTCCTGGCATCCTTTGTCACATGAATGTAAACAGGTAAACCAAAAATCCTCAAATGGGAAATATCAGGCTTCTTACTAGAAAATGCCTCCTCGGGTGTACTCATGCCAAGTATCCTATGAGGACAACGGTTTTTCACATATACTGCAATATTGCATGCCTCATCCCACAAGTGTATGGGAAGGCCCTAATCATGCAACATCGCCCGTGCAGCACCCATAATCGTTCTGTTCTTCCGCTCAGAAACCCCATTCTTTTGTGGGTTATGAGGTGCCATGAGCTCTCTTCGAATTCCTCCTGCGCTACAAAAGTCCTTGAACTCGCCAGAGATGAATTCACCACCATTTTCACTCCTAAGAGCCTTCACCTGCTTCCCCGATTATTTCTCAACCAGTGCCTTGAACTCATAGAACTTTGAGTATGTCTCACTCTTCTTCTGCATGAAGAAGATCCATTACTCTGAGAAAAATCATCAACAAATATCACGTAGTACCTGTGCTTTGCTTTCGAAGCTACTGAGAAAGGTCCACACACGTCTGTGTGAATTCTCTCAAGGATCTTCGTGGAACAACTATCCTTCTCATGAAAGGTGGCTTTCACAAATTTTTCCAAGGTACATCCCTTGCACTGATCTGACTGTGCAAGAGTGCCCTTAGGAAGCCCAGTATAAATCTGCTGCAGTATCTTCAAAGCTCCATGGTGAAGGTGGCCCAATCACTAGTGCCACAACTCGCCATCATCCTGGCTCACCACTCCTTCTGCCTTGCCTTCCATTGTTGCACAACTATCTACTTGCAATTGATAAAGGTTCTTAACTCGAACCCCTATCCTCTGAGTCTCACTAGTTACCTTACTGTGCAGGAAAGCCTTTCCCTCGCTAAATACAACATCATATCCCTTGTTTTCTAACATCGCCACAAAGATAAGATTCTTCTTTAATCCTGGAACATGCATCACTTCCTTTAATATGAAGGGTTTACCAGACTCCCTCTCAAAGGAAATGGTACCGATACTGGTCGCACTGTATCTACCATCATTTCCCATCTCGATGTGCACTACAAGATCTTTCTCATCCAGATCAGTAAACAAATCTCGATCTCCTGTCATGTGAAAAGACGCACCACTGTCAAGAAACCACACTGAACCCATCACACTTGAGACCAAGCATACGATCAGCAAAAAATCTAGCTCAAACTGCGAGGCTAAGGCCTCTCCAGAGCACCAAATCAGCCGGCTTCCTTATTTTCTTATTGGACAATTGGTGATGTAATGATGTTGGTAAGATAATGGTGGCCTTCACCAGACATCACTGCTTCTTTGACTTCCATATAGGATTGAGAAGCATGCTTCTTGATCTTCCCCTTCCTTGCTTTGGTAGCCAAAGCACAATTTTCTTCATCTGAGTTCTTTTATGAAGATCCATCCGTGTTACTTCGCCTTATCTCCTCTTGTACAAGATCCGACCAAATATTCCCATCCACAGGAAATTTCCCTCCCGACCATTGAGTCATTAGGAATGCCAGAGAACCAAACACCAGGAGAGCCTGCAGCTCACCAGTTTCTCGTCATCAACGGTAACCCCACACGTCCCAGCTCATCTCTACATTGGATGAACTTTGTGAGGTACTTGGGCATACTGTCGCCTTTCTCCATTTTTATGTTCCTGAGTTTATCCTTGAGCGCCAACTTCCTCTGGTCGCTCTTGCTTTGAAATAAATCTATCAAAGCTTTCCACATCAAGAATTGAGAAGCCTTACCATGATGGCTAGACACTATGTGATCCTTCACACCTTCCAACAGAATCCTTCGACACTTTGTTGTCTTCTTTTGCCATGCGTCAAGTACGACAGCATCACTAGAAGTAGGTTTTGGGATTTTTGCATCTATGAACTCCTTCAACCCATTGTCATCCAACACCGCCTCCATCCTGTCATTCCATGCAATATAATTCGAGCTTCCCTCAAGGGCATACTCCAATCGCAATCCGTTGAAAGACATCTCAACTTCGACACCAAGAAAACACTGCTGCAAATTCGAATTCCACCAGCTCAAAACTCAACCGCTTCAATGTTTTGCAATTGCTCCAATGATCAATATCGCTCTGATACCATGTAGAAATTTGAATAACTGATATTTTATCCACCGAAATTCTCCTGATCACACACTATTTTAACTTCATGCACAATATAGAATCTCTTCTACCATTGATCATTAATTTCGGAAATAAAAACAATCGCATGCGCACATTAAAACCATAAACAATCACACATATGAACACAGTATTTCATGGGAAATATTAAAGCTGAAAACCCCAACTATATATATATTATATGTCATAGAGATCATGTAACAGTAATTATAAAAAACTCCTCACAAGCTCTTAGTACAATCTCCAATTGCTACACACTAATAAAGCTAGATCTAGCAAAACACATGCTCCAATATCTACCACCTGATAGCCTGCCTCTATTGCGTAATCAATGCTGAAGAATGGCTCATAAATAACTTCGAACCACCTGGCTTGTACTGCGTAATCCTCATTGGCATCTCCAATCATTGGTTGTTGCAAATCATGCAACAGTATAGTCACAACTGATAGTCACACTTCTCTTTCACCTATCTCTTCACTGGTCTCCACTGAAACTATCCATGCACTAAAGTTAACTGATGTATTCTTTAGTTGATTAATGAGTTTATAATTAGTGAATTAATTAATAATTAATTCATACCACTCTCACTAGTGTATCAATCAGTTAGACTAGATACAACTAGCTCAACTATGTTTAGCTTAGTTAAACTGAACACAACTCCATTAACTTCCTCAATCAACTCCACCAAACTCTCTCACATGAGTTCTAACTGAAGTATCCATGCAATAGCTCCACTTAACCCTCAGGAATAGCGTAATTCCTTTTGTCAACTCATGTGCCACATCTGTGCACTTAACTAAAGTGCTCCAAGAGAATAAGATAATGTTTATAGTCCAAATATTTCGACATATCTATTTTTAGACTGGAAATCTAAAAATAGATTCTGCCCAATATGTCTAAAAATAGAAGTCCATATATTTTTTTCGACTTGACCAACCATCCACAAATAGCATCCTGCAACTCATAGATATGATCCATATGTATAAAAATAGACATAGTCTAAACATAGACTTTGCGCCAAAAATAGCGTGCAAGCCCACTTAGTGAAGGCGATTTCTTTCCACTAAGCTCATCATCTTGTTGCAATCTCAACACACCATCCGATCAACACCTCATGATCAGATGGCTGACACTCCATATCGCAATTTTTTTATGCACGAGGATTAACGTTTCAAAACTTTGTGAAATAGGTGGTTTCAAGAATCCATGTGTCACCCGGTGTATGGAATCGCGTTCCAAACACAAATTACCGCCTCCCCCCATTTTGCTATGCAAAAACCATTCCCAGTTTTCTGCCATACCGCTACCCTCCGCAACGTTGCCATCAGTTTTAATCCTAGCCATCGATCTCTGAGATCGCACGGTCCACGTTATATCACCATCTCAATTCTTTTGCCTCCCATCTCTCTCCCGAAACACTCATCGAGAGATCTCCACCATAGATCATCCTGATCTAACGGCCCACGTCCCCTTTCACACTCAGACCTCCATCAGACCTGGTCAGCTGCTCTGCCAGGGATTCTTCCATTTTTCCACTGCATGCGCCACCTTCTCACTGCTCCTCCACCACCCCAGAGCCTCTGCAAGCAGTCTAAACCAAGCCCGCAGGATTTCATAATGAGTTTTTGTGTGTTTGCAGGTTTAAAGAGTAACTCTGTTAGCATTTTTTCTCCTACATTCACAAAGGTGACACAAAGGCTCAGATAGCAATCTCAGGGCCAAGAATCAACGTCAAAGGGAACCAAAGCAGAGGGTGAGGTTGTGTCAATCAATGGATCAGATCCATGAACCCTTAGTGACCCTCCAGCTCAGCGAAACCCTCCACCTGTACACAGAGCACTCAGAAATGGTGAAGATCACATATCCAATGGCAGAAGAAAAGGCATAGAAGATTAGTAAAACCTTTGAGGGCATCAATACAGAAGCAGTTCAGGAAATCAACAAAGATAAAGCATAAGCTAAGCTAAACAGTTTTAATTATAAAGAAACAGAGCAGTTATTAGTGCAGAATGTTGAATGACACAGACATAGCCCATCCCCATGATCAAAGGCCTGCCAAGCAGTTATTACACCAAAGAAGCTACTACAAACTGTCAAAAGCAGTTATTTAGAAGTATGGGAGTCCTCAAAGCCCATTCTTCCACTTAACTCACTCCTAAGAAGATAACAGTACCACTCCAGATGGTTTTTCCTCCCAAGGACACCCTGTGGGTGATTTCTGTCATATCAAAATAGTCTCAACAAGCAACGGGGTTACTAAATATGTCTAGAATTTAATGTTATGTTTATGACACAGGATGGAGCATTCGAATGCCCTCTCCTGTCTCTGATGATCATTAAAATTTCTTCACCTACCTTTCCCCATTTTCTCTATACAAACTCTTTTAAGTCTCATTGTAAAAAGGTTGGCATTTGGTGATTTCTAAAGTAATACATAGATTGCTGCTTTGAAGAAGCATTGGTGTTCTGAAGGAGTGTGGAAGTCTCTGTTTTTTCTATTGATGAAGGAGGTTGGACCATTGGATCCCTGAGCCTGGTTTTGGTGAAGTAATCTCTTATTGTTGATGTTGTTTCTTGTTTATCACTTTGTTCCATTATTCTTTGAATTACAGTAGGATAAAAATTTTAGGCAAAGAAATGTATCTTAGAAGCACCTCTGACTTGTTTATCCTTCACTGTTTATATGTTTTCCACTACTCAACATGATAGGGTAGTCTAATAGCTCTCTTGAATATTCAGTTTGTTTTATTTCAGAAATGGTAAATTTAGTTGTGTTAAAGACTGTTTAGGCGTTCCCTTTTTCTTTGCCACTGAATATTGTATCTGAAATCTCCCTTTAATTATTAATGCTTGCAGTTTGACAGAGACACCTGTTTCAATCATACCCTCTGTTCCTTACTGTAATTATTGTGTTGAAGGTCCATATAATTGCAGTCCTAGTTGTCTAAGGCATTCCCTCTTCTTTGAATGCAATTGTATGTCTTGTTGACTAATCTCTCAACAGTGGACTTGTAGGAGGAAATAGGGAGTTCCCCGAATCCTATTATTCATTTAGAAGGTTTTAGTCTGCATTTCTCCTTTCTTTGAGTGTTTATATTGATTAATTCCAAAACAGTGAGCTTACTGGAGGAAGTAGGGCGTTCCCCGAATCCTTTAAGTCATTGTGAAAGGGTTTAGTTTTATTTTCACTCTTAGTCCTTAATGTTCATCTCATTTCACCTATATTATTCAACAGATCCTTGACTGAGTTAGATTTTCCCTCTGGTTTCCCTTCCTTCTTGATCAGAACTATTTGGACTTTCACATGACTCCATTGCCCAATGGCTTGTAAATTCCCATGCTCTATCTATTCTGCATCAAATATATTTGTCCAACCAAACAAAACAAACAACACTACACCTCATAACTAGCCTAAAATCAACTACCAAAACTTTCAAGACACATCCTTATAAAAATATTGAGATATCCCTCTCTGAGAATAGGAGGGCCAGATCTTAGAGCTCTAAAGCTTGGTTTGCATGTTGCCTTGTCACTTGGCATGCCAATCTGCCAAATCACAGGACCCCAACACATCACAATTTAGCAAAGCCTCCCTGTTTATAACTATCATAGCTTTGTTTCTCTGCTATCATTTTCCCTTGTTTTCATGCATCTCATTGCCCATCATTTGAAAAAGGGTCTGCCCCTCTCTCACTGATCATTCAATCATTATGATAACCTGATCATGACTAAGGAAATATTCAAAATTTGTAACAAGGTCTGTAGGTCTAGGTGGTGGTGTTTAGGGAAATTTTCCTTGACAAAGTTATCCTAAGCCAAAAATCCTGTGTCTAGTACCAGTCAGCCATCAATTGTTTCTTATTCTGCAAAACAACACATTGGTTTAGCCTTAGGTCATACACCACTAAATGGTTACTTGGTTTCATGCTAGCAAGGCTCAGAAACATCCATTCCAAGAAAAGAGTAGGTTTCTAAAAAGTTTCATGAATGAAAGGGAGTGGTCATTTCAAGCCTAATTTTATGACACACTGCTAAGTTCTCCAAAAATCAAAGATCATCTACCAAATACATCTCTGTAGGGGTATATTCAATGATGACACTATGTAAATAGGAGTAAAAGAGCAAACTCAACAAGGTTACCATTTTGTGACAGTTTGCCATCATGAAGCAGATGAGGTGCCGTAAGTAAAAGACAGCAAATGTACATGGTTTTAAATCCAAAAAGCTCCTGAAGGCAATGATCATTCATCAAGACAAATGTATACAAAGGATTAAGTGATGCTTATCATCAATGCTCCATGACTAACTACAAAGTTATAGCTGCATAAGTCCTCAAAGCGTGACCTAGCCCTGCAAATCATTCTTTTTCAGAGGAAGATAGTCTTTGACAAAATGAGGTCTAAAGCAAATAAGGCATTATAATGAAGGTGTAAGAAGGAAATCCGCTCCTCATACCTTATCATGCACCTAAAATCTGAAAATCAGTCAAAGACATTTTCACTATACCTTATGAAAGCACAGTAAGGAGTAAGGATTCATTTTAGGATTACACACAGGGAGCACTTACCATGAACGAATCACATTTATTTTGGTCTAGATTTCATAGTGATGTTATACAAAAGGGATATACATTACAGACAGGGCCTCATAAAGAAAGAGGGCATTAGGTTCAAATGATTTCATCAATGATAAATTTCAAAGTTTCACATTTGCTTCTATTTGTAGTTTTCAAGCAAACAGACAAAGGGCACATTGTTGAGATGGATGAAATTTCATGTTCTGAAGGCCTCCTTCATCATAAGAAGAGGGTCCAACAATGGTTTTGAATGACCTGAGTGGATACATTTGCAAGGACCTCCTTCATGACAAGTAGAGGGTGAAAACACAGTCAAGGGAAAGTGTTAGTTCAAAGATGCCTAGCAGTAAGTGCTCACCATTTACCAATCATGTTATTTACTCCTGAAGCTTCACAGTTATTTTGTGACAAAGACACTTACCATAAGAAGAGTCACATAGGAAAGAAGACAGTTGGTTAAAAGGGACTTCACCAGTAATAAGCGAAAAGGCTCACAGCTTTTTCCCATTGGTCTTTTTAAAAAATAGATAGACAGAGAGCACAATTTGGATAGGAGAAGATTTTTTGGATTTTTATGAGACCTCCTTCATGATAAGCAGAGGGTCAGAAACACATTTTTATGGCCTCCTTCACAAATAAGCAGAGGGTCAAGTCTCCAAGTGTTAACACTGTGTTTAGGAAAAATTGTCAGTAATGGGCATATTTGAGAGATAGTGTGTTTGAAAGAGTGCATTCACCGACAAACCAAGGCTAAAAACAGTGTTGTGGCATGTTTACCCTAAATTTCTAAGCAACAAATATATAGCTCATACAGACAGCTGGTTCAAAAGGCAAACCTCTAAATGTCAACAAAGGTAAAAAGAAAAGGGGTCTTTACCAAAAAGCACAGTAAAGATCATTGTGAAAAAGGAATTTCTCTTTTTACTTCCAAATACAAATACTTAGGCAAAAATAGAAGATTTTTCAAATTAGTAAAGGGAGGGAAAAAGGTGTTTTGAAAACCTCATAAGGTATAAGGGGGCTCGAGAAAAAAATTTCATTTGTCATCGTGCAAAAAATTTCCCGGAAGAGAGAACATTTTTAACGAGCATTTACAACTTTTCATGAACGTGACGCACCTGGAGATTCACGCGGTGTGCCTGTAGGTTTCTGCAGAAAGATTTTCTAAACGGTGCGACGTGCCTGTTGCTTCACGTGGCGCACCTGTGCAGTGTCCGGCGCCCAGGCTTGCACGCGACGCGCTGCCTCCGGCAACCCTGCCCGGCCCAGCGCCTAGGCCCTTAACCCTGCACCTGACGCGTTTTCTCCCAAAAAAAAATTGCCTCATGCCTCTTTCCCTTGCATCTTCCACCCTTGCCCTTGCACCTTCCATTTTTGCCTCCCCCAGGCCACTACTGCCCTTGCCAGCCCATCTTCTACCTCTGAATGGCCCACCGCCCGGGCCACCTCTGAACGGCCCACCGCCTGGGCCACCTCTGAATGACCCACCACCCAGGCCACTTCTGAACGAAGGTTTGACTGCCCGGGCCAATGCTAAAATGAGTTTGAAACAGCTTGCAAAGAGCCCTCAAAGTTGCTAAAAAACCAGTTTTTTCACAAGGAATTGTCTTCAACGGCAGCTAAGACATTATTTAAAAGGTATTTGGGTTTCTCTTTACCTAAGTTTTTTATTTGAAAGATATTTTAAAATCAAACTGTGAGGAAGAAGACACAATGTTTTAAAGGGCCAAGAAAATCTATTTGTAAAAAGGCATAAGTCATTTTGAAGGCATCTTTACTCAGTGACAAGGAAAAATACTATTTTAGAGAAACAAACTGATCTTCATCAAAAAATAATTTGTTTGCTCGCCAAGGAGGGAAAACAATGATTTTAGGAAGAATGGTAGACTTTGTTTTATAAATGTCCAGTTTACTAAATGAAAGAGAGAAGCATTTTTTGAAGAAGAATACATAGTGACAGTTTAAAGCTTGTTTTAAATCAAGTGCATGAAAGGTAACACATTCTATAAATAGAAAACAGAGGTTGCTTTGAAGGCCCCTTTTCTCAGTCACAAGGAAAAACACAGTTCGTAGGAAGGAGACTTGTTTTCATTGATCAAGAACTGGTTTGCCAACTAAGGAAGAGAAACAGTGTTTTGAAGAAGGGATCTACTTTCATTTCATTCAAAAGTATCTTCTGATAAGCCAGTGAAGGAAACCTAAAGCAAACATGCCTCCAAGGAAAGCCAACAAAGGTGGATATCACAATAGGTTTGAGCCTACTACAACTCAAGAGATAAATGAATCCCATTCAGTTCTTTTCAATTTTCATGAGGTAGGGTGCCTTGATTTTTGCCAAAGAATCCAAGAGGTCACCAATCACCCTCCCTTGACACAGTTGTTTGCCCTGAGGCTGCAAGGAGAACATGTTCACACAGCAGGCCTTGATTTTGTGCTCACCCCTAGATCAGTTTCAAAGGCAACCAAGATTCCCTATCTTGGTGAGAAATGGTTCAAAAAATCCTATTTGGACCTAGACCACTACAAGCCCTTCTTAAAACCAGCTTACCAAAATGAATGCAAGGCTATCTTCCCCTTTTCTCATCTATTGAATAGTTATGCGCCTCTAATGAAGGTCATCATGAAATACTTTACATGTGAAGGGAGATATTCTCGAGTCTATTCATATCATGTCCGACTGTTGATGCACTTCACTCGGACTCAGCTATTGAACCTCCCTTTATTCCTCTGCAAGAGCATTGACAAAATGGTCTCATTTGTCCAAAAGAAACCCCCTACTCAACAAAAGGCTAGCTTATTTCATCATTCTCTCATAAAAATTCTCATCCTCCATCAACTTGAGCAAAAATGAGTTCCTTGGGAATCCTTCATATCCCATCCTGATTTCACCACTGCCTCTTCATCCCATGGTCCATCTCATGCACCTTCCTCACCATCCACTCACTATGTCTCCCCTTCTTCTAGTCAATCTACCCCTCAAAAGCAAAAATCCCCTATGATTGAGAGTGAAAAAGAAAATTCTAATCAAAACAGTGATGATGAAGAACAGAGTGGCACTCAGCATAGCAGTAAACATGATCAGAGTGGTAATCAGCTTAACAATGATCAAGAAAGTAGTGATGGGAGGGAACATAGCAGTCCTCAAGAAAGCAGTGATAAGTAGGAACAAAACAGTCCTCAAAAAAGTCCTGAAAGAAAACAAAGTGGCAGTCAGCATAACAGTGATGGAGGAGATACTAATGATAAAGAACATAAAATCCCTCAGCATGAACTGAGTGATGATGATTATAGTGGCAGTTAGCATAACAGTCATAAAGTAAGCAGTGATGAGCATAATGAAAGCCCTCAAACAGCTAGTGAGGATGGTTCCTATTAGCTCCCCGTAATTTGGCAGATTTGTGAGACCAAAAATGCGGAGAGGACACTTGAGCCACTTCGGGATTCTAGGATCTACCCCTCCTGAATCCGGAGAGGGCTCTCTCCAATAAAGTGCAAATATTGATTTATCTTTAAAGCTTTTGGGTAATGATATTAGGCTAGTTATTAAGAGCGGGGGTTTTTGTTTGTTTTGGATGGTTGAGCATGATTATTATTTGAGTGAAAATTCCTAAGTGGAAAGAGTTTCAAAGGTGTGAAGTTGCAAGCAATTAGAACAAGCTTTGGCTAAAAAGATAGATATAACGTTGGTTTTTAGTCCATTGGGCTATGGAGTTATAATAGGGCTTTAATTGTGAAACAATTTCCAGAGTGGTCCAAGGGGCAAGTCATCTATATCACAAGATCTTTGAGATTAAATGATGGAATGGAAACAATAAAAGTGTTGAAGGGGTGGAAACAGACACTAATTTACAATAGGATTTAATAGTTTGTCCAAACAAGAAAATCCTTTTAAGCAACTGTTTAGAACCAACCAAAGGGTAGGGCTCACCATAAACCTCTTTGGACAAGATTTTATTAAAGCTAACTCAATAGACAAACAATCCAGTAATCCGCATAATTACTTTCAGAAAGTGTGAAAACACATAAGAGAAACAAAGTGCAACTTAAGATCAGGTAAGATACTTGTAAATCTAGTCTACTTTTAGCATACACTTAGGGAAACTTTCAGAATTACCTTTGGAGGAAGAAGCTAGAAAATAGGGCACACCATCACTTTTCTAGTCTAAATTTACTAAGAAAATAATGAAAATAACATTCAAGAACAATGTTTAAAGTAAACAATAGGACGAGGGAATGCCAGCATTCCTAACTGCTTGAACTGTATTGAATCATTCTTAAATAAAATATTTGGAGGAAAACATTGAGATAAAGCTTGTCAGTCAGAGAAGGGTACTGTAAACAGTAAATCCTAACTCTATGCTTGTTGTTCTTTATCAGAGAATAATGGACAAAATGGCATACATGAAAGGAAAAACAATAACACAGAAAGAAGCACTTCACCAGTGATATAGACCAGGATCCCAAGAATCAGCTTGTATATTGATGTCAATCCAGTTACAATATTCAAGTCCAATGTTTCAGTTCAATAATCATCTTCACTTCTCAGCCTAACTTATTAGATCACAAACAGAGCTTCAAGAGCCTTTGAATACTATTTACATGTAGAAGTTTCGAGCACAAGTATATTTAAAAGTTCTGCAACCAACCCTTTACAATGAGCTCCTCAATAAGATTTTATAGAAGGATGAGGAGGTCGAAAGAGAGAAAAGATCTTCTGAGTTCAATTAATATTGTTAATGCTTCTTGGCCTTTGAGGGGCTCAATGGAGAATTTTACAGATATTTCCTTTGTATTAATTGTTTTACATTAAGTATTAAGCTTGCTGGAAGCTTTTGTTTGACTTTTAAGGCTCTGTGTCATTTTTGCAATAACTCTGTTTGGCTTGGAATAACTGTTCGGTTGTATTGAGGAAAATATCCTATGTTCTGGTCATTACTCAGCCTTTATTGAATGATTTGATGCTACAAGTGGCATTAGGTAGCTGAGAGGAATCAATTAGCCTCTGATGTGGCGGTGGAGGCTTTCTCTGTCTGATAGATATTTTTTATTTTTCTTTAAATAGTGTTAATTTGATTTGATTCTGTGTATTAGGCTTAATCAGGCCTAAAATCTATCTTCTTCTCTTTAACTGTGTTTAATTTAGTGGATTAGGCTTTTGATTTTCGATCTTAGCCGTAATACGCCCCAAACTGTATAATCAACGTTTAATTCTTCATCTTTGGCTTGATTCAATCTTCAACACTGATACTCTCTATTTTAATTATGATTTGTTGTGTCTTGTTGATGTGTAGGTGTGACAGGTGATTTATAGAGCTGCTAGAGTTCATGAAACACCGGCAAACATGGTGTTGCAACCCTGTGGAACAATCCCTTTGATAAACAAAGGCATGGGGGATCGTCATCCCCGACCTTTGGTTTTACTTTAATATGATGGAAAAAACCATTGAAACCTGCAAAACACACAAAAACGTTATAAAATCTTGCGTAGCTGGGTAAAACTACTTCAGAGGTTGCAGTTAAGAACATGGCCGTTGGATGAGAGCATCCAATGGTGGAGATCGTGCGTAGAGGTCAAAAGGAGAGCGGTCGATGAACAAGCGGTGGAAAATTAAGTCAGAACCGTTGATCCATGTCGATCAACGGTCGAGATTAGTTGTGAATCAAATAATGCGAAGGGGGTCACATTATTATGAAATGGAAAAAAATGTGAAGCAATGGGGTTAAAACCTTAATCAACAGTGAAAAAGTTACGAAGGAAAATTGGGCTTTCCAAAATGATTCTGGGTTATTAGATCATATTGGCCTCAAAGATCAACAGTTGTGGTTGATCGCGAAATCCCTTGGTGTATGGCCGAGGGCGATAATTTAATGCTCATATTAAATCTGAGCCGTTGATCTGCAGAGATCAACAGCTGGGAGCGAACGCGATGAAAACATGGGAAAGTGGTTTCGGCTTTAGAAACCGGCAGTATCGCGCGGTGAAAAGGCGGCTAGGAGGTTTCACCTTTTTTAACACGATATGTGTTCCCACCTGACACATGGCATTGGAAAACTGCTTACATCGCGTGATTTAAAATCATTAACCTCCGAGCATGAATTCACGTGAAAATGCGCGTCAGCCTTTAGATCTGGGGCCTCATATTGAACGGTGGGGAGTGAGCGCAATATCGGCAAGATGTGCAGGCAGAAGCAGGTAGGGTGGTTTTAATCTGAGCCGTTGGATCTAAGATTGGACAGCTGAGATAAAATCTGGAGGAAGGCAGGTCCCACAGGGGTCGGGCCTGTCAGGGTAAATCTGGGCCGTTGGATGTAAAGGATCAATGGTGGAGATTGAATCTGGGGATTGAATAAAATAAAACACGAAGTAGGGAATGGTTCAGTGAGGGCCGTTGATCTGCAGAGATCAACAGCTGAGATGTGGTCGAAGAACATTATAAAGCGAGGTGTATAAATTTAACCAAAGGTGGGAGGATCGACCTGGACCGTCCGATCTGGACACATGGACGGCCCAGATGCAATCAGAGCTTCGCGATCGGAGGAGGAAAAGGTTGAATGTGCGCTGGTGCGATTAGCTATGGGTCGTCGATCTGCAGATCAGATTGACGGTGGAGGATGAATCAGAGGAGGCCAATCAGGGGTGGCGAATAAAATAATAAACTGCGCCAATGGAAATATCCGATGCAATATTGCGTAGACCGTCTGATTGGTTAAAAATCAATGGCAGAGAAGAGCTCCGACCAATGAATGGCGGGCTTAGTTATAATTAAAAAAAAAACAAAGTTTTTCCGAAATACAAAGGATTTTGGTATTCGTGGAGGGTTTATTATAAAGGCTTGGTGCCCGATTGCGGGGCCTTTGGATATATGAGAAAGATAAAGGGACCGGGGTTTAAACATATAAAGGGCCAATTGCATCGAAACAATGGTGTGGGCCTTTTCAATCTACCCATTAGAAAATCTCAGATGCGAGATCCTGTGGATCGTCAATCAGCTTTTAGATCGACGGTCTTTTTCGTAAAAAACATTGAACCGGCGGGTTTAATTCAAACATAGGAAAAAGTGGGTTTTATGAAGTTACAAAGGAAAAATTCAATCGGGATGGGTTTATTAACAAGTTTTAAGCGCCTGATGCGGGCTCTTGGGTTCTATGAAGCGGCAAAGGGATTGGGGGTTTATATAAAAGAGCCAATCGCATCAAAGTTTTTATAAAAGGCAAAAGACTTGCACGCATCAATCGTTTCCGATGCGATAAGCGCCCGATGGGTTTACCGCCTGGTTCTAGCGCGTGGGCATATGTGGGGAAGTGGTTTAGGACTTAGCCCAAAGGGGCTTAGGCCTGTGGTTAAAAATACTATTTTTTATGATTTTTTCCAAGCTTTTTTGACAGATTTGGGGGTTTCAATAAGGTTCAAAAATGAGTTTTAAACCTTATAAAGGGATTTTCAAAAAAGGAGAATACA
This sequence comes from Pinus albicaulis, assembly GCA_034641835.2. NCBI lineage: Eukaryota > Viridiplantae > Streptophyta > Pinopsida > Pinales > Pinaceae > Pinus > Pinus albicaulis. The sequence continues at coordinate 2,037,971,562 of CM076575.1, forward strand.
TGAAAAATGAAGGAATTTCATGGGGAATAAAGGGGTAAAAATGGAGGTTAATTTGAAGTGAGAAGAGAGTTAAAATGAGGGAAAAATGGGGATTTTTGTAGTAGTCTTTTCTTCATGAATATCAGCAGAATTTCTGAGTTTAACAGGGGAACAGTAGTGAATTTTTTAACCAACAGACCTTATGTCTTCATAAGTCTTCAAGAATTAACAATTTTGCAATGAAACTTGTTTCTTGAAGGCTTCAAAAAATGATTTAGCCACCATTTGATATGACAAATTTTAAAGGTGGCTAACATTTCCCAAGAAAACAGCAAGCACAGTGATGAAGAAAGTGATAGTCCTAAGGAGGAAATGGAAGACAGTCATGGTGAGGGTAGCATTCACAAAGAGGTTCAAAACAGAGAAACAAATAAAGAGAGCCCTCACTCGTTAGAAGAAAGTGACAGTGGTAACATGAAGCAAACTAAAAAGGACACTCAAAAAGAAAACACTCATGATGAAGGCAGTCACATTGATGACAAACAAGCACAAAACAGTGAGCCAAACTCAAAACTGCCCAAAAGAGGTGCCCGGTGGAAAAAAGAGGAAAAGACATATCCTGGCTTGGAATTCTTGCTTGAGCTTCATTACATGTTTCTAAAAGCCCTTAAGGGGTTTACTCACCAAAATTGGGCAATTTTGCACACATTCTTGTTTTTTGTGAATTTTAGGCCTAAAAGCATAAAATCATGGGTGCCTTAACATTTTCTCGGAGCATCCTTAGCTGAAGAAAATTATATTTTTAGATTCCTTGACATCAAAGGAACATGCTTAGAAATTTTCAGATCAAATGAAGTTGTTTTGGTCCCTCAAAAAGGCCAAAAATAGCCATTTTTTACCTTTCTTCCCCTAATATCAGCAGGTGCTACACTCCTGGGTTTTTCATTGTTTCTACTTTTTAACTAACTTATAAGAATCAGATTGGAAAAAATCAAGTATTTTTGAAACGTAGACATCCGTAGCTTTCAAACGAGCCATCACGGGCCTGAATCCGATGCTGGGAACGGGTCCAAAACGCAGCTGAAACAAACCCAATTTTTTGCTGATTTGGAGCTACGCACAGAGACAGTTTTTTTGCCAAAAAGTCAACAAAAGACACTAATTAATGGAAAATTGGTTTTTTAATATTTTCTTGGAAAAAACACTCCTAATTTGATTGGAAATTTATGTTTTGGTTTGTTTCATTTATTTTCTTATCTCTTATGTGTCTTGGGCCTTGCATGGTCATTAAGCACATTTATGACATTTATGGCTGAATTAGGGTTTCCACCTCCTCATTTTCTCCATAAATAGAGCATGAGGCTCTTTTATATTTTTTTGGATGTTGATGACTTATGCTGAAGTAATACATAGTCCCTTGAAGCCTTTGATGATAAATTGATGTCTTGGAGCTTATGCATGATCTTATTCACTTGTTGATGGAGAAGGACTGTTTGCAAGATCCATAGGCCTGGTTGATGCTGAAGTTTTCTCTTTTTAATGTTTTCTAAGTTTCTCATATGTTTTCCATCCATATATGTTGCAGTAGGACAAAAAATTTAGACTAAGATATGCTTGTTGATGGCACCTTAGATCTGTTTGTTTCCTTCACTACCTAAATGTTTTCTTCTGCTTAAGATATGTTAGAGAATTCATATTTTTGCTCTCTAATAAGTTTTTGGCTTGTCTATTTTCTTGAATGATTCAGATCAGTTAGTATCAATTATGATTTATGGCTAGCCCTGCGTATTTTTACCTCTGAAGTACTCTATTCTTGAAATCATCTTTTGAAGCAGCTTTGCCTATAGTTTGTCAAAAAAGTTTGTCTTAATCATGCTCTTTGCCTTACTTAGCTAAAATTGTCTCAAGGAACTCTCATAGATGTCACTGTGGATGCTAGGGTTTGTCTCTTCTTATATGGTTACGGCTACTTGTGCAACTTAAATGTTTTTCCTGCTCTTGATGATAAAACCCATGAAAGATTCAATAAGTTTTGCCTTTCTATGTTTTATCTGAATGTTGTCTTCGTTGATTATCTACTTTCAATCTGAAATCAAATGGATCAGTTTTGCTTAAGCCTTTGATTCTCTTGCTATGCTTATATATCTTCTAACTCCATCAGTTTACAAGTATATAAAGGATTATGTTTCTGCCCTTTATTAGCTTGTAGTTCCCAAGTTTAATGTCCATCTCATGATCCTTCACAACCTTAAAGATCCACCAACCAAGTTAAATTTCCCTACAAATGCTCTTGAAACCATTGATGAACTCATTCATGACCTTGTTTGACTCCATTTCCCAATGACTTAACAATCTTCCTTGTTTTCTATCTAAATCTATCCGAGCATCATACCCAACCAAAAACAATCAAAATACCCTGCACTTAACATCTAGCCTAAAATCAACCCTAATCAGCAAAAAATTTCACATATTTACACCTACTAGAAAGATCCCTCTCCGAATCCAAGAAGGCTAGGTCCTAGGATTCCAAAGCTTGGTTTGATGTTACCCTATACCTTTTTATCTCAATCAATCTAGCAAATTACAGGGAGCTAACACTTTTTACGGAAGGATTCATACCTCCTTGCAATCCTCCTCTCGTTGACCCTTCGGGGCCCGTGTTAGTTCAAGTTACACTAGGCCAAGATATGTCTTCAGCTGCACCAACATCCGTTTCACAACTGGCACCCATGGGGTCGATGCCGATGGTAACAAACTCTAGTCTGCCACCATCTTCCTCGCCGGTTGTCAGTTCTATTCCAATCATTGGCAACCCCAGTAGCCAGGCTATACCCGGTCCCAGAAATTCGTTCACCACAACTATCAGCGGACCTATGAATCCTTCGGGATCTGCTCCTATTGTGACCGCACCAAGACCCACGATTTTCGCTCCCGCTAGCGGAGCTACTTCAGTTCTTTTTAGCAACCCTTTTGGTTGGAACCCTTTGTTGAGTTCAAACCCCTTGGAAATCATGCCATGGGCAGTGTCACCAACACATATATGCCAGGGGGAACTTCGGTACCCCTACAGTAATTGGGACAAACAGGACAACCTATTGTTAACGTTGTTCCTTTGAGTAGTCAAAATTTTGGTGTAGGGTCTATGTCGATGCTTAACTATGTGAATATCAGTATACCTTTGGCTAACTCTATTGCATCCATATGGGCGAACCAATCCCAAAGTCAATTTGGGCAAGGGGGAAACTTTTACACTGGGGGAAACCAATAGTTCTCCCCCCCAATACAACATACCCTACGGACAGCAACCATACACCCCTACACCCCCACCCACAGGGAAATTTTCTCAACAAAGTCCTACTTATCCCATTGGTAACACATTGATGGGAGGACCCTACGGTCCGAATGGTCAGCTAATACTTCCTTGGCTAGATCCGGGGGAAAACACGCAATTTCTATTTTTGGCATCTCTAGACGTCCCTGACATCTACTAACTGACCAACGATCCCATCAACCACAACCCACTCTGGCCTCCAGTACCACAAAATATTCCCTCTGAAATCCCTAAATTCAATGGGAAACAAGGGGAAGATCCGGCTAAACACGTCACCACCTTTCATCTATGGTCTGTTTCTAACTCCATGGTGGATGATAGTATCCGGCTTTGACTTTTCCCCCGCACTCTCACAGGCAACGCTGCAAAATGGTACATTGAGTTACCACGTGGGGCCGTCAACACTTTTGGCACCTTAGCTACGGAATTTCTTAAGAACTTCCAATTACCTATTAGATATGAAAGCAGCACGGAACTCTTAACCTCTCTGAGCCAAGACACTACCACCCACATCTCCGATCACATTCATGAATGGAGATGTAGGCAGAGGCTCGTCAAAGCGCCAATCCTGGATCATCTCTTATCCAAATGGTTTTGTAAGTCACTCTTACCACCCCTAGCTAAGGACATATGTTTGTCCGGTGTGGTCACAGAAGACCAATCCATTCTTCGTGCACAACATTTAGATCTGATCTATTCGCAATCTGGCACACTATATTATTTACTCCCCCATGCCCTTGGCAATCTGAATCCTCCCGCTACTCAGAAACCCGGAGCGCATGGTGATGGCCTCTTTGGTGCAATATTCGGTGTAGCCATAAAATATCCTAGTGGGCAAACCTCCCAGCCTTCTTCGACTGCCACCGCCCCTAACCAATCGACTACTCTTCCTACAGCTAAGGTAAATTTTGTGCAGTTTTCACCAAAACCTAGCTGCAAGAACAAGAAGAACAAGAAAAATACCTCTTCTTCTAAAGAGTAGTTAGATACTCAGAATAATCCCAATCATAAAAAAAACTACTAAGAAATAAAAATGAAAGGAGAAACCCATGAAATTTCCTTGCAAAATCTGTGTGGAGGACCACTTAACATACAAATGTCCTCTGCTGTAGGAATGCATAGATTTTATCACAAACAAGGACTCTGGGAGGACACTTGCCATTCTTCATAATCCCTTCCCTAATCCACAGCAGCAACAACAACACATGGTTGCAACCCCACCACAACCCCTGCAAAGGGCAACGATGGTACCCATCCTTCTAGTGAATGATCATCCACCATTTATGGCGTTGAAAGTGTTGAACTCCAAACACAAGCCAAACTTTATGGAAATCCTATCATTGATGCCCAAGAACTTGGTACTAACCCTGCGATTCGTCCCCCCAAAGGGACACTTCGATGCTCGACTCATAACACCTCTACACGTGCTTCCCAAAACTACAATATTGTAGAAGATTTGGCGCAAGCACCATTAGCCATGTCTACACTCGAAGTATTGCAAACCTGCCCAGCGCAAAGGAAAGCTCTACTTTCGGCCATTGGTGGAATTGACCCCCGGGATTCTACACTAGCCATCTTTGACATCGAGAAATCTAAACCTTGCCTCTCACACCAACTTGCATTCTAGGTGCAAGTTGTGTCGAAAGGGAGACCAATCCATTGCACTATCATAGACGAAGGTGCTTCGACCTGTGTTATGTCAACTGCATGTTGGCTCGCTTTGGTTTCTCCTACTTTGTCTCCGTCTTCGAATTCCCTTAAAGCTTTCGATGGCCACATTTTCCTCCCAAAAGGCTACCTTGCTAGCTTTCCCATTTCTCTTAGTTGGAAAACGATAACGGTGGACATAGAAGTCATAGATCGTCATCTTGACTATAATCGGTTACTGGGTCGCAGTTGGTCTTACACAATGACTATCATTGTATCTTCGGTCTTCTGACTGATCGTCTTTCCATTGGATGGGAAAATAATCACAGTGGATCAGTTATCATTTTGCACCCCCGATTATTCCACGTTACCAAGAAACATTGTACCCCTAGTAGGAGGTCTTCCTGACTCGTACGTCAAAATCAGTACCGGTCTTCTGAAGGCATCTTCCATGATGGGTTGTTTCCCTCTCCCGCCACCTAAGGTTCCACATACGATTGCAATGATATCCACCATTTCAGATGGCTCTATCAATCCATGGATCCTACCAGTGCCTTCATACATTGATTCCTACGGAGATGAGATGCCACTATCACTGGAAGAGTTGGCTTATCAAGCCATCCAAATAGCATTTGAACCCTCCAGTGCTTTAGTTTTTACCAATGGTACCACCCTCCCACCCATCACAGTTCTTTCTAGGGATATCCTCGATAAAGTATTTCCTGCGGACAAAGCTATTCAAGAGGCCATGTCTCTAGAAGAATGACCTTGGGGAGAGTTCCATCATCGCGCTTCGATGTTTTATTTGGATGGGATCACTGCTCAAATCCCATATTTTGACCCACCTGAGATCGTTCCCTCTGCTTACAAGACTTTTCAAACTATCGATTCGGAAGGGAACATGTGCAATATTTCCAAGACCATGCTCATAGATATCTCAGTCAAAACGAGTATCGTAGAAAACATTCAGATTGGAGTCGATTGCAATCCCGAGGAAATTGCACACTTCACATCCCTTTTTAAGGAATTCTGCGATGTGTTTGCTTGGTCTTATGAGAAAATTCCCAGCATAGATCATTCTATTGACGAGAAAGAGATCAAGAAATTATGAGCATTCTTTTTATGGTATTTTTCTCGCTCATTAATCCAAAAAACCTCGAGTTCTCTTCTTTGGGTTCGTTAAAATTACACGAAGAAGCTACGAGCATTATTTTATGGTATTTTCTCGCTCATTAATCCGAAAAACCTCAATTTCTCTTCTTCAGACTCGTTAAATTTACACGAAGAAGCAACGAGCATTCTTTTTATGGTATTTTTCTCGCTCGTTAATCCGAAAAACCTCGAGTTGTCTTCTTCGAGCTCGTTAAACTTACACGAAGAAGCATCGAGCTTTATTTTTAGGGACTTTTCTAGCTCATAAAATTGAAAAAACCTCGAGTTTCCCTCGTCGGACTCGTTAAACTACTACGATGAAGAAATCTGAGCCATTATTTTCCATCTTTTTCAAAGCTCATTAAACAGAAAAAGTAACCGAGTTTTTCTTCGTGAGACTTGTTAAAAATTCACAAAGAGCATCGAGTTGTTTTTCGTTAGACTCATTAAAATTTCATGAATAACATTGAGTTTACTCTGTCTCCTAGTACTCATAACAAAATGATGTAGATTTCCATTGAACATAGATTTCTCACTTTTCTGGATTCAATGCAATAACTCATGTAAAATGAACTGTTTCGGGCTTACTATTCTCCCTTCGTCATGCCTAGATATCAAACATGACAAAGGTACCCCCTAGAGTTGTATTTTACGATTTTTTTAGACTCTCTAAATATGAAAAGATCACCGATTTTACCCGTCTGGACTCGTTAAACTTAATCAGACGGGGAAAAATTTGGACAAAGTGGATACTTATTATGTTACATTTTAAAAGGTTGATTTGGCAGCACAAAATCTTGAACATGGCACTTCCCAGAAAAATCTCTCTCATTTAGCCGAACCCTACCATCTATGATTTTAGCCTTTGTATGTCGATGTTCCTGCATTGGTGAATTCTAATACTCTTTGGTGTTAATTAAGCCTAAGATACCTGGTACCCTATTAGAGTGCCTTCTATTGTTCAAAAGGATCCTGCTATCTACTGCTCCTTGTATCAGCCAAGCCATCATATACCAAAAATTGTTTGTCGTCAGTTATTCCCATTTTCTCTTGACTATTTCCATAAACAAAATCATTTTTTCCCGTTTCGTGTCAACGAATGTAGTACACCTCAATGCCTACATTTTGACATATCTCTTCCTATCGACTTCAACATATTATCTAGGAAGTTGATCCAGAAACACATCAGTACTCGAGTACTTGCAGACATCAGCGGTAGGTCACCTTGTGTTTGGTTGGGGGTTCTCATTATTGACTCTCGATCGGATGATTCTACGAGTGTTCGGCATCAACCCCTTTTCTTCACACTCGCTAGATTATATTGTGCATCTTGGGGACCATCATCCTTATCGGTGGCCACCCTCGCGTCTGTTAACAGTTTTTGTTATTACTAGTAATCAGACGATTTCCCGCATGTTCGACTACAACTCCTTTATTCACATGTGCGGAAATATGCATTTTAGTGAAGCGATGACTAAGACCTTGGGTTGAGGCTTACACCATTACAGTTGTGTTTCCTCTGCCAAGTTGCAATATTTTTTTTTTGGAGACATATTATCAGTTTGATCCTATTATGACAGACGCTTCCAAGTTATGCTTATCGGTGGACACACTGTTCATATCTCTATTCTAGAGAAATCATTTTGATTAGCTACTGAGCATGGGAATGCCTGACTAAGGACAAATACTATATTTTCTAACATATGTTGTTGTTTCAGGTTTTCCTCAGTCCTACAATTCCTCTCATTCTACTACACTTGTTATAAAGTATTTCATCCATTGTCTTTGTCTCTGACCTCACACTTTAGGGGGCATCTGTTACAGGACAAATAACCTCCTCATCAGCTTAGAGGAGAAGGTAACATGTAAGGAAGAAAATGACTTAGACAAGACCCATTTTTTCCAATGTAATGCACCCAAGAAACAGCTAGACAGAGTTGTAATTCACCTGAGCAATGCAAAGGGAGCGTTAATGCCTAGGGTAACGCTCTATCTTTCCCAGGGGGCAGCGTTATCCGTGTTTGAATGTGAAAAGGGAAACATCTTCTGGAAAACTAACTGGCATTTCCCACTTTTTCTCAGAAAGGGTTAGTTCAAAATGGAAACTAAATGGCACAAACCTTTTATTAGGCGTTTCCAAACACAATTCAACTCCTATGGAAGGCAAAATCAAGGAAAATCGAGGACACGTATATATCTTTCCCGATTTGAATTGGTTGAAAGAGTTGGCAAGGTTTGTCCTCTCCTTCTCCTATAAATTGGAGTTGTGGGCTCTTGGTCTAAGGTCAAAGGTTTGATTATATGTGGAGCAGAATGTCATTGTTTTAGTGTGAGGCTTGAAGATCGGCGAAGTTCATTGAGAACTTTCTGCCTTGAGCATCATCGCACTCGGAGATAGAGAAAGAGAGAGAGGAATTGAAATATTGAGGAGGCCTTGGTGCAACTGGTGGTTGTAATCCTCATTTTCATAAATCAATAGAATTGTATCTGTTTTTTCCATTCAATGTGTCATTGTCACAATTTTTGTTTAATCGTCTATGTAGCATGATATGAGTGTCTTAGATCTACATTTTTTCATGTTTCTTATATGCTAGTTTAATTGATAGAAAGCTATATTGTTGTATATATTACACGAGTTCTTTGATCGGTTGCAGGATCTGGATTTGGAGTCGGTGAAGAAGGACTTCTACTTCGTTGCTTGGTGTTCTCCATAGGATCTGTCATCCACAAAGAGGTAATCCTTTCAATATTTCTTTTTCAATTATATATATTAGTATGAAAATGTATGCAGTGTCTTTGGAACTTTACAGCTAATCTTATAGTCTGCCTCGGGCACCGGAAAGCCCTGAGAGGGATACCCAATAACCACCACCCAAGCATATTTCCCTGTAGCAGTCAGGGATAGAAGGTCTATGTCTAATTTCAATTTCATACCTTAACCTTGGATTTATTGGAGGTTTGAAGGTGATGGTTGCAACTGCTAAAAAATCAACCAATCTATTCTCCTCCCTCGGAATATATTGAAGATTGAAGGCTTCAAAATTGTTTTCTATCATATCCCAAACTTCATTACTGTACAATCTCAATCTCGGATGATTGGTTTGAAAATTATTTTTAATCTGCTTTATTATCAATTCAGAGTCACCAAAAATTGAAATACATTGAACTCCCATATTTTTAGCAACTTGAAGGCTTGAGATTAAGGCCTCATACTCAGCCACATTGTTTTTTGAATCAAATTCTAGTTTAAAAGAGAAAGGCATGAGGTTACCTTCTTGGGATATCAGCAAGAATCTAGCACCTGCGCCCTCCTTGGAGTAGGCACCATCAAAGCAGCACTTCCAAATCTTCCTTTAGTGCAGCTCATTATTTAAAACTGCTGAAGAGAGTTTCTTCCCTGTGTCTTCAGCAAATTTTTCATCTTCGTGCAGCATGAAACAAGAAAGATCTTATGTTTCTTGACTATAAATGGGGGAATTTCCTGCATATGTCTTGGAGGTAGTCTTCAAAAACCTTGTTTCCCTGTACAATATCCTTTCTTCCCCATTAAAAACCAGAATGATAGCATAAGTGAAATCAAATTTTAGTACACCTCCCAACTTTTCTCCCCAAGATCTTTATAGGAGCATTCCAAACCTCGCTGGGATGTCAGCAACCACTACTTCCATGACTATACTCTTTGCTAGGATTTGTGCCAACGAAACTGATACATATTTAATTAACCTAACACATTTCACCCTTTTGGAATCAAATGAATACAGATCCCTATAAGGTTTGGTAATCTGCAAGTTAATTTCCTTCTTAACAGAAAATGGCATGAGATTATGGGACACTCCTAAGTCCAGCATGCAATTATGTATAGTAAAATCATCAAGCAACAGAGAAATATAGAAGGGTGGAATAGAAGGATCTACTTCTTCTACATGAGGACCAAAGGTGACCACTGGCGTTTCTTCTTGTAAGTTTACCATGTCACTTATATCTTCCACCTATGTGAGATTAATAAATTCTGAAATTTCTTTCTTGTAATTTGGTATTTTAGCTAATTCTAGAAGAGGTACCTAGATTTTAACCTTCGCCAACTCTTTTGCCAGACTAAAAGCATGAGTTTGCTTAACATTATTTTTAGGTTCTTCTTCCCTATTTCTATAATTTGTCGTTTGTTAGGGTACGGGAACAACTTTCTCCAAAATATTAGTGTCAACCGATTTGTTCTGGAAAGATTCAATCTGCTGCAAATTTGTTCTATTAAGTGAATTTATAGGTTTTTTCCCCTTACTAAAATGTTTCATAGGGTCCTTTTGTTATGGAGTCGCCGTTGGAGGAGGAACAGAACCTTGTTGTTCACCTTCATTATCCTGCACTCAAGATCTCTTTCTAGACCTTAAATCATACTTTTATGTAGCTCAGCTTGCATGAAATATGTGAATCATCTACAGTATTCATACATTTAATATTGATCAAAATATACTTCAACTTCAGCATATTCTCCCTCACAATATTCCTCTTCATCCTCTTCTATTGCATACATAGCAGATACCTGATCCTCGGCCTCCCTTTGGTCATCTTTTGTCGGCTCTGTGGGTGTTGCTTCTATATACAATGGTGCTTGAATATGGTCTTGATCTCTTCTTTCCCTCTGTAAAATTTGTAGGGGATGTCTTCTGAATTGAGGGTTAAACCCCCCTCGGTTTTGTTGTACTTGACTTTGGGAGTTTTTATTTTCCAATTCCATCTTGGCTAGCTTATTGGTTAGATGCTTCATCACATTTTTTATACTTCAATTCTTATATCTTGTGATGATTCTTATTTTTATTTCCCCTTCTCTTGGACTGGATGTTTCCCTTTCGCTTTTCTAGCTGCAATAATATTAGCTTCTATCTCTAGAGCATCTGTTTGTATCTGCTCAAGAGTATGGGCTCTTCTCTCTCTCAATGTAAAGCTAAAATTAGCTTCTAAAGCCCTAACAAAAGCTACCTTTACTCCTACAGGGGGGGCTTCATCTCTATGGGTAAACTATTGTACAATTCGTTGAATCTTTTTACAAACTCAGAAATTCTTTCATTAGGCCTTCTTTTAATTCCATTAAATTTTCTCAATGAGTAACCATGATCTCTCTTTTCTCCCCATCTCTGAGTGAATTGAGTTTTAACTCTTCCCAGTTATTTATTGAACCATTTGGTAAACCTTTGAACCATTTTCTAGCCTCTCCATCTAGAGACTGCAAAAATAGTCTCATCACAACATCAAGATGTTTTACATTTAAATTCTCAACAAAAGTGAAAAACAAGGGTAAATTTCGTTCTGCATTTACTTCATATTCTCTAGTGAAACGAGGAAGTAATTTGAGGTATTCTTGATGCATGGCATTCATTGGTTGCACAATATTTGGTGGAGCATATATGCTCAACAAAAATGCTTGTGTTTCCATATTTACACCTTTGTTAATTGTTCCTTGGGTAGTTGAGGTTGATGAACCTGTTGTGAAAGTGAATGAGGGTGCAGGAAAAAATGATATGGGAGTGGGTTGATGAACAATGGCAGAAGAACCAGCAACTATATGTGGTTGAGCTTGAGTGAAGGTAAAAGAAACAGACTCGAAAGAATGTTCTTCTAACTTAGGTTCTTGAAAATGAATGGGTGTGGAAGGAGAATCTTGTTCCAAGAAAGAGAGTTCCTCGAAAATATCTTCAAACAAAGGGTTATGAGAACTACTATCAAGAGGAGACCATGTAGGATCATGTATTGAAGGAATTTCAGGTTTCTGAGCCTTTTTAGAAACCAATCTTTCTGGGTCTGGCAAAGTAGGGACTATTTGTTGTGAGGTATCTGAACTCGTGTGAGGCCTTTTGAAAGCCAGAATTTTAAAAATAACAAATACAGCCCAATATTTCCTCCTCACTGAACAACCAGAGGATATAATGTAAAAAACTCGGGGAAAAATAAAAAAAATTCTTCGTCCTGGGCAACAGCGCCTGAAAATGTTGTATCTCAAGAAACAATCCCTTGGCTGTGGTAAGGAATAAATGCTTAAGACATTTTATAAATGTATGTCACAATTTCGGTATCAAATGGCTTATGTTTAACACCTTTGGAATTTAATTACTTAATACCCTCAATAATCTGATATAATGAAAGCCTTCACAATGCCATAAACTAAGGATACTTGAATGAAATGAAAAGAAGAAATGTAAGAGAAACTCAAAATGATATGCTGAGAAACAGAATCTGTCACTTTTAAGTTTCAGAGGAAATCATGGAGAGAGGGGAAACTTGAAATAATATATTGTAAACACGGAATCTATTACTTCAAATTTTCATTAAGCAGTTTTTGAAAAGATAAGAGATGAAGTGAAGGAGTGAAAATTAAGGTGATTTAACTCTTACTCATAGATGTAATTAAGAGACTGATTTCTACATTACTTCACTTCATTCAAAGAGGAATAAACACAGAGCGAAACTGGAAATACATATCAACATCAACAGGTGCAGGAAACTTGATCTTCTTTCATTAATTTCTCAGAAAATTCAGTACCAAATTAATAGTCATCCATAGGTCCAAAACTCAGAACCCTTTTTCTTTATTTCTATCTACTTAAATACATCAAAGTAGTTCATAACTGCTGAACTTCTTGAAACTATTCGACTACCTAAACTATTAATATTACTTATGCAATCATACAGAGAAAACAAATAAAAACTAGAAATATTGTTCATTTTGTTGAATCTTATGTTCTTGATGCATCCTCTCAAAGTGTTGAGTTGTCCTCTCTAGTTATGATGCAGCAGCTGCACAGTTCTATAACGACGCCTTGGTGCCTGACTTGACCCAACTGTCGTGCTTCCCACAGTGCCACTATACATTCTTCTGCCTGACTCTGCCTATGTCTCTTTATTCATTGGCCGCCCCTTCACATTATCTTATCGCATACACGACTGCAACTTTATACAAACCCCGCAGACCTCTGGTTTACAGGCCCACACATGGCCTGACCAATCAGAAGTAATCGTACTTCGAAACTTATTCGATATCGCACACTGGTAACTATAAAAAATATCTTAAATGGTAAAAAATAATAATGTTGATGTGTGAAACCGCTCTGTTTGCGATTTAACCTCCACCGTTGATCTGTGCCCCAATCCCACTGTCCCGTTGTACTATCTCACACCACCATCTCCCGTTTGTCGCATCACAACCAGAATAATTTACCTTGTGAAGACTTAATGCTAAACTCTAAACCTGTCGATGTGCGATATGCGTTGAATCGCTATGCCAACACGTGGCTCCTCCCTTTATCGCATCACAAGTTTCACTTCTTACCGCATCGCAAGTTATTTTGTTTAACTTACGAAGTCCTTAATGCATAAAGTAAATAATCATCAATGCAATATCACGCTATTCTGACAAGTAACCACTTCGCAACTTTTCAAACTTAACTTTGTGATGCAAACTCCGTCCTCATTCATCTCTCACTTTAATTCCGCAATTTATTCTCCCCGTCACATCGCCTCCTTTGGGAATATTCTAAAGGTTTCCTACCTTTAACCGACATTTCTCTTCTATTTCTTCGGTTTTCGCCCACTCTATAGCTCCATCTTCTCCACATTTAAATATTTATTTACAAACTTCAAAATAAAAATATCTAACAATTTTTTTCAAAATGTATGATAGGAATATAAATAAATTTCATTAGTAAGATATGTAAATCACAATTTATCAAATTTTTGTCAATTAAAATGAATTCACAAATATGGAATTCCAAAAGCAATTTGTTTCATGAGGAAAATGATCAAAACCATCAAAGTCAAAATAGTGAAAAAAACATTTTTTAGTCAAAAAATTATTTTCCTTGGTTTTAATATCTTAGATATGGTTTTGTAAGAACTAAATTGAGTTGCATATGTCTAATCTTAATCGGATCTGTGATAGTTCATTCAATGAACTCATGCAACTCCATCTTTCTCCACGGTGTTAAAACCCTCCTGAGCTTTATTCTAGTTATCCAATCCTTCGACCTACCTTCACATCTCATCCCGAAATTTTAAGTACCAACATATAAATCAAAATCTTCGACATACAAACTTTTACATTTTCTAACATATATGATTTTTTGGTGTTTTGAAAATATTTCAAAGGTAAATGCAAATGAGCCACAATAGAATAGATGGAGTAAGGGTCCATGAGGATAAGATTCGTGCTATTCAGGATTGGACAGAGCCAAAGAATGTAACAGAACTTCGAGGGTTTGTAGGCATCTGCAACTACTACCGAAATTTTGGCAAAAGCTTCTCCCAACTAGTAGTACCACCCACAGATCTGACCAAGAAGGGAGCCTTTGGTTGTACAAACACTGCACAGAGGGCCTTTGATAGGATCAAGGAGGTTATGAGTAGTTTTCTGGTGTTGCCATTTCTAGATTTCACCTAGCCCTTTGTGCTAGAATGTGATGCTTCAAGGGAGGGTATTGGTGCAGTCTTGATGTAGGGGGGCCATCCCATAGCCTTTGAGAGTCAGAATTTCCTACCACATGAGAGGTTGTATCCCATATATGAAAAGGAGATGCTGGGAATTATGCATGCATTGGCCAAATTCAGGCAGTACCTGGTAGGCAACAGATTCCGAGTAAAGACTGATCACAATAGTCTTCGATATTTTCTTGAGCAGAAGCAGCTGCAAGAGAGGCAGAAAAAATGGGTTAGAAAAATTTAGGCATATGACTTTGACATTGAATATATTAAAGGGAAGAGAAATTTGGTAGTTGATGCCTTATCATGGATATCAACAGCGTTGTCCTTGATGAGGGTGGATTCGGATTAGAAGGCCTAACTGTTGGTGGATTATTCCAAAGATCGCTTCACATGTGAGATACTAGATGGGCAGGTGACGGATGAGAAATATAGAGTAATGGATGAGGTCATATACTACTGGGACCGGATCTTCTTTACTAGATATTTTAAGCTCAAGTAAAATATTTTGCATGCAGCACATGATTCACCACTCTCAGGCCACCAAGGTTTCACAAAGACATACCGGGCCATCAGAGAGAGATTCTCATGGAAGGGTCTCAAGGAGGATGTGCTCCAGCATATCAAGGAGTGCATAGTTTGCTAGAGGAATAAAGGAGAGAATATCCATCCTGCAGGGTTGTTACAACCACTTCCTGTTCTGGAGGGGAAATGCGAGATAATTTATATGGACTTCATTACCGTTTTTCCAGCAATGCAGGGCAAGGATTGTATCTTTGTGGTCATTGATCGACTAACAAAGTATTCACATTTCTTTGCCATATCCTCATGGTACACTACTTCACAAGTGCCCGAGATTTTTTTTATAGATGTTTTCACACTTCATGGTCTTCCTAAGACCATAGTCAATGATAGAGATAGCCGCTTCACAGGTGGCTTTTGGCAGGAATTTTTCTGTTTGGTGGGTACCGAGTTGACACCAAGTACCAACTATCACCCCCAGAAAGAGATAGTAAACAAGTGGATGGAAGGCTACCTACAAAACTATGTTTCGAGGCAGCAAAGAGCATGGCTACACTGGCTCCACTTGGGAGAATATTGCAACAATACAACATTTCATATGTCAATCGGTATGTCTCCATTTCAGGCTCTATATGGTTATGATGCTTTATCATTTTTTGATGTGATTTTTGGAGCAATCAAGGCTACTAGAGCCAAAGAGTGGATCCAATAGAGTCAGGATATACTTCATGCTTTTAAGGAC
This sequence comes from Pinus albicaulis, assembly GCA_034641835.2. Classification (NCBI taxonomy): domain Eukaryota; kingdom Viridiplantae; phylum Streptophyta; class Pinopsida; order Pinales; family Pinaceae; genus Pinus; species Pinus albicaulis. Next base: position 2,037,987,401 of record CM076575.1, read on the forward strand.
AACATTGCTACAGCCCAAAATCGGAAAAATTCATATGCATATCGAGGTTGGGTGGAGAGACAGTTTGAGGTGTATGATTTGTTATATCTCCATATTTAGCCTTATAATCAGTCTACGCTGAAGGAGAACGGGGATGAGAAGCTTAAGCCTCATTTCTATGGGCCATACAGGGTGATCTGTCGTGTTGGGGAAGTAGAAAAATGAATTAGAGCTCCCCATTGGGAGTAAGATCCACAATATTTTTCATTTCTCATGCCTCAAGAAGGCCATTGGATAGCATGCATTTTCCACTATGGAGCTCCCACCTATTGATGATGAGGGCCATCTAGTTTTACAACCACAAACTATCTTGGATACTCGGGAGAGGCAGCTAAGAAACAGGGTGATGAAAGAATATTTAGTTCAATAGAGGAACCTTCTGGATGAGGATGCCACTTGGGAAGGAAAGAATATTTTGTAGCATCCATCCTTGCAGTTGCTTGAGGGTAAGCAACATATGAGAGGGGAGGATTGTAATACTCCTAATTATCTTTTAGCTAATTAGAATATTAATTTTTGTTTTTGTCAACAAGATAGATGAATAAGAGGGTAGAGGGACCCATAAATCCCTTTAGTGGGAATAAAAACACTACTTAATGTGAATGTGGATCAATGCATCTAGATAGGGTCAAGATGAATAAACCACTTCTTGGTGTGAATGTGGGTTAGTGCGTGTGGATGGGGTCAATTTAACCAAATCAAAAGCGCATTCATGGAGGTAGTGGAGACAATGGAGGACACTGCAGTCATAATGGATATTAGTGGCCATGTGTGTAGCATCATTATTGTGTGGGGCCAAGAGTTTGAGAGCTCACAAGCATATAAGGAAGTAGATGGCGGCCATAGAAAGCATTATGACTATTTTTTATGAATTGTATTTTATGACTTTCTGCACACTTCATCTGTTTAGCACACGAGTGTTTCCGAGCGGAAATCCCACCCTTATCCTCAGGGGACTTCAAGTACCCACTCAGGAAAGTTTCTTGAGTTGAATTTCATCATCAGGCATCAGGACAACCTTCAGCCCCTATTAGTAGCGCAGTCTCCTTCAAGAATTGCACAATCCAAGAGGGAAGATCTATTGGAGGAGCAATAACCCAAGTTTCATAGCTTGGCATCCAGTGAGGGGAGCAGCCCTTCATCTGGGAAATTGATTGGGAGGAGTAACAACATATTTCTCATCAATTCAGCCACCTCCCAGCAGTCTCCCAGTTGCATTGTGTAAATCAGCCCTAGGGCTACCTTTTCAGTTATTGTCATTTTCGGAAAGCCTTTCTGGATTATCTTAGAAAAGTGCTAGAAAGCTTAGATCTTTGATCCCTTCTATTTTTGAGCACCCAAACAGCAGATCTACGCATTCCTAGTTTCCAGCAGTTGTATTTCCTAGCAAGACTGCGTAGTGGCAGCATTCCAGTAGTTGTTGCAACAACAGCATATCATGTGCTGAGGTTTAGGGCCATTTCGGGCTTTTCTGTCTAGCTTGAGTTTCTTTTATTCAAGCACTTTATACTTCATCTCTGCTATTGAATGTAATAAAATGACTCAACTAATTTGCTCATATGTTTGAAATAATGATGTTTACTACAATTTCCAGTTTATTTTTCAATATTACTGTTATTTCTATTTTGGGATATTACAAATAATAAAAAGGCCCTTGAGCCTCATTGGAACACATTACATAGGCATGTAGCCTCCACATATCTTCTTAGAGATAAGCTACCATCACCTGATCTAGTTTATTTCCATTATGCATGTAAGCATATTTCAGTTCTTTGATATTAAGGAAATGAAACTTATTTTTGCTGCACTTATATGCTTGTGTTTATATCTGTATTTTATTGCGTTCCTACATAAGTTCATGTCACTAAAGCTAAATGCAAACATCAATTTAGGCAAGAGATAGAAGAGTACTTGGAGCAGCTAAAACATATTTCCACCAAGGAGGATTTGGAGTTGAACAGACAGAACATGCAGAACTACATAGGTCGTCCTGTCTAGATCAAAATAATGTTTCTCTTACTTTAGAAATAAGTTAAGACTTGTTCCAAATCATTGTACTCGAATGTTATGGAAGCTAGAGTCTGCTTCCAACTAGACACCATCACACAGTTTAGGGATGTCATCACACAGTACCAACCTTGGCATCAATATGTGACTGAGAAAGATCAAGTATAATTTGTTGAGCTAGATATTACCCAAATTCAAGCATCATAGAGTTTTGTCTTGTTAGGTTGTCAAGTTTTCTCTACCTTATTTTTTCTCATATGGGTATGAGTGGAAAATGTAATATGATTTTTAATTATTTGTAAAATTGATTCCAAGTGTCCATATTGGAATGTGAAGAGCCATAATCTAATTTATTGAGTCATTTTTTAAAGAAGTTGAAGATTCATGAGGGGAGTCCAAGAGTCAAAAAAGGGCATTCGAAGAGTCACCCCCCTTTTGTTATAAATATATCCTCATAACTCATGTAAAGGGATTTTGGGAGCCAAGCTTTTGGCTATGCTTAGGCTTAGGAAGAGCTTGGGAGTTTTGTGAGAGCCTTGGGTTCTCCGTAGCGTAGAGGGACTATACTTATTTGGAGGATCAGGTGTTACTGACTTCACGTTCCACTATTGGGGAAAGTGGTTCATCAATGGTGTATGTATGATTGGAAATTTCACATTTAATAAAACTCATAGTTGGCATGTTTTCATGCATATGTTGTGGATATAGTAGGACTATTCTTGTTGTGTTTGCAATATAGGTTGTTTAAATTACACATATTCTTATGAAATATTTCATTTTCATTTGTATGAATCTTATTGGATGCATGTTGATGTATCAATTCGTCACCTTAACTTGCGTACAATTATGCATGTCAGTTTGTCTGATGTCATTATGCTCGTGTGTTCCTTCCAAGATGCGTACTATTACAGGCTTCTAAGGGGTGCACCTCATTTTCCCTTTGTGTGGTGGAACCTTCATGCATCGCACTTGCCTTTCTGCAAGCTCAAACACATGTTTTCACCAAAGACATCGTGCACCATGTTAGTCATCCATAATTCTGATGATATCCAAAGATGACTAAATTTACAATCCTAGATTTCTAGAAATAACATTTCAAAGAAACATTATGAGTTCTAGAAATCTCATTGCCTTCATCATTCTGAGTCTGTCAATTCACAAAAATCTTCATCCATGTCTCCTGAAAAGGTTATCCTGTTGTTTCAAAAAAGAAAGCTCATTTCAAGCTATTTATCCCTGTTTTTATCAATCCATTTCCCTCTGGAAATAGCCCATTTTCCCCTTATTTATCCTTCATTTTCCTCTAAAAACCCCACTTTTTCCTTCACTAAAATTTCTCATTTACCCATAAAAACCCCTTTAAAACTATAAAAACCCCTTTTTATGGTTTAAATTTCCTTTTTATACCTATCGAAACTTCTAAATTGGCCTTAAAAACCCCATTTTTGGCCTAAGAAGCAGTCTTTTTAATTAAGATTTTAAGCCCCCGAGGGCTTAAAATCTTTAGCCCCTTTCCTCCATATGTTCGAGCACCCGAACCAAGCACTTAAACTTTCTCCCCCGCCTTGTTTAGCCTCTGTCTGCCTTTATAAAATTAAAATTTTTTATGCCCCTTTGGGCTTGAGCCTCAACTCCCTCCGCATATAACCAAGAGCCATGACCAATGCTCCAACCACCGGCTAAACCCTTAGCCCCTTATCTATAGCCCCCGGTCCTTTCCTCCTCCACAGGACCACTGCCATAACCCCTCTTCTTAAGCCTCCTTCCTTCTTCTTTTTTTCCCCCGCCTAGCTTGCCAAATCCGCGACAAATCTCAACCGTAGATCAAGGCCTCAAGCCTTGATCTGATGGCCATTGTCCTTCCCCTTTCACCCTCTGTTCCCTTGACCGATGTTTATCCATCCACCCTCCGCATCAAATCTCACCATTGATCTATATGATCCAACGGCTCGATCAAACCCGACGTCCCAACCCCGCCAGGGCCTACCACCTAATATTCAAATGCCCAACCAATCTCCTGCTGCCACCTGTCTCCAAGTAACACTCCTGCCTGCGCACCTTTCCATCGTGCTCCTCTCCGCACCGTCGGATCTACCCCCCCTCATCCAACGGTCGAGAGCGCATATCACGCGCATTTGCCTCCTGAGGTTTAACACCTCATTTCCACACGAAACCACCGGTTTCGTAAAGGATGTGTGTCGTGAAATGATTTGATCGCGTTCGTTTTATAAAAAATCGCTTACCACCCGTTTGTCGCGCGAAAACCACTGGTGGTTTTCAAAACCACTTTTGCCCATTTTTCGCGCCCAACTCCATTTTAAACCATTTTTTGCGGTTTTCTCCATTTCCCCCCTCTGCAGTATTCCTCCACTGCTCCTCTGCCACTCCTCAGCCTCTGCACGCAGTTTTTCCAACCCCGCAGGATTATATAATGTGTTTGTTGGTTTTTGCAGGTTCTTTGGCGATTTGAAGGGCCGAAAACCCTCCCACGGTCCATAAAAGGACGGGCCAGAATTTGATGAATTTCACAATCCAAATAGAGGCAAAATCATAAAGAAAAGGAATTTCCAGAGTTAATTTCATGGTTCGATCAGTGTTTTGTAAACACTGATTATACAATCGACCCTCCAACGCACCAAAAGCCATCTTCACACTGACAAAGAAAACAGAAGGAAGACAGTGCAGATTAAAGGTTAAAAGATGAATATTAAAGTTAAAGACCGAAGATTAGAAAGTTTTAATCATGCAATTTTAAGGTTAAATACACAGTTTGAAGGTGGATACAGTCAACAAAAGGACAATTAAAGGCCAAAGAAATAGAGAAATAAAGGTTCGAATCAATCAAAAATGGAAAAGGCAATAATGTCACTTTATGAAGGCTAAAAGCATCATTAGACCTTAAAAACACAGCTTTATGATGAAATCAAGGCAAAATAGGCTTAAAGATAGCCTCGGATACATCAAAGGGGCAGTTATTCACTTGATAAGTCAAAAGTGACACCTTTCACTTACTTTATAACTCAAAAGACAAATAGAAAATTATTACACTAAAGAAGATATTATAAACTGTCAGATAGTTATTGTAAAGACAGAAAAGGGCCTCAAAAGTCAATCTTTTTAGTTGTTTCATCCTCAGGAAGTAAAGACAAATTTATTATACAGAGAAGTATTTGAGAGACATTCCTACCTTATGCCTTGCATGGTTTTTAAGGATAGGAGTGCATTTACTGTGTCATTAATAACATTTTGAACCCTAGATAGTTCTACCTCCTCATTTGCAGCATAAATACTACATTCGAACTCATTGTATGGGGGGCATTTGATAACTCTTTGAAGTAATACATATTTCTACTGAGATTGAAAAGAAATTGATGTAGTAGAACCTGTGGATGTTTTGACCTATTTGTTGATGGAGAAAGCTCTGTCATTGGATCCCTGAGCTTGGATATTGGTGAAGTATTCTAATCTGTTTATGTTTTTTCTTTTTTCCATTCTATTTTCATCATTTCTTGCTTACAGTAGAGTAAAATTTTTAGGCGAAGAAATGTCTCCTAGAAGCACCTTAGACCTGTTTACTCTTCACCGTCTTTATGTTTTCATCTGTTGAAGGTTTTACTGAGTAGTTTGACTGCTTTTCAAACCCTTAAGCTTGTTTATTTCCTAAATAGTTCAATACAATGGCCTCAAGAATGATTTAAGGTTTTCCCTGCTTCCTTGTTGCTACTTAAAAACTATTTTTGAAATCTCCCTTTAAAGTACCATTGTCCAAAGTCTGCCAAAGAGGTTTGTTTTGATCATACCCTTTGTACTTACTCAAATAATTGTTTTGAAGGTCTTTATAGCTGTAATCACATATTTTTAGGAGTTCCCTCTTCTATGAATGTATTTATTTGTGAATCTTGAATGTTTTCTTATCCTTGAAAGTGAAATCTTTGATGAAATAGAGCATTCCTCGACTCTTAGATTTCATTTTGAAAGTTTGTCTTGAAATTGTTATTTGCTTAAGTGTGATTTGTAGAATTCATGGTTAGCCCTGTCTATAAAATACGTCTTCATGTTCAAATGATGCTTTAAGTCCCTTTGTTGAAGAGTACATATAATTAAGGATTCTTAACTGCCCTTAGTTCTACTTTTCATTCTCAATCCTGAATGTTCATTTCATTTCACCTGAAAACTTTGTAGATCCAACAGCCAAGTTACATTTGCCCTTTGATACCCCTAATCCATCTACAAACTTGTTACAAACTTCAATTTTACTCCATTTCCCAATGACTTAGATATTTCCCCTTTTCTATCTATGTTGCCTAGATTATCATGTCCTACAAAACAATCAAACAAACTCATGCTTAATAACTAGCCTAAAATCAACTTTTTTCAAGCACACAAGTCATATCTTTGCAAACATATTGAGAGATCCCTCTCTGAGACTAGGAGGGCTAGATCTGACAGCTCTAAATACTGGTTTATATGTTGCCTTTTCATTTGGTTTGCCAATCGGCCAAATCACAGGATCCCAACATTCTGGCGATCACGGTGGGACATTTTGAGTAAAGGTCCCTAAACAAGACACTCAGTATTCCTTTACGTGAAATATAGCTTCTCCAAGCACTATCATCATAATGGTAATCATGATAGGATCTGTCTGAATCAGTGGAAATCTAAGTAAATCTTAGGATTCTAAGAGACCCTTATCAAACCTTGAAGAAATCAGCTAGATAATCCATAGAGTAGACTCTGTTTGTTTCATCACCTTAGCTAAGTGTTGAATCAGGTATAGGACACTCTCATAGCGAGAGAACCACATAAACTCAGAAAAACCCAAAAACATTTCAGATTGGTTTTCAAATAAACCATTGGTGGAGGACCACAGAATATTTTACCTCCAAAAGAGCTAAAAATTTCCACCTGGCGACTCCACTGGCCTCCAATAGGCCTATTACTTCACTAGTCCTTGTAAACTCTCCTGGGAATGCATTGAGCAAACCCAATCATGCTGATGGTGGACAACAAAGTTCAAATCTTCCACCTGGCAACTCCACAACTCTCAAAAGACCTAATGACTCCATTGGTAGAAGACTCTGAACAGGTTGAAAAGATACAGTGACCTCTTTTTACAAACATGGATCCAAGTATGGACAGAGAAGCAAAACTAGATACATTATTGGACATCATGGATAAAATATTAGATAGGCATGAGGCTGATACAAATATTGATGATCTAGAGCAGCCCATGTCTTTTCCAGATCAAGAACAAACTCAACCACTACAAGACCTAAACAAAAAACAAAATATGTATGATGAGCAAGATTATAAAGAGAACAATGAGGAAGATTGTCAAGAAGGTATTGATTGCCTACCTATACTTTGTGTTTTACTGTTAAGAGAACTTTATGAACAAGCTGCAAACATAAATAAGGAGCAGTGCCCTGAGGAAAAAATCAACCATCTTGAACCCACAAAATCTGAAATAGGAGATAAGACAACACAACTAGAGTCGTTGCCTTTATGTTATAACTCATTTCAGATTATTAAAGAAGAATGGCATCCTGACAAACTATTAGAAACAACTCATGAATCCCATGTTAAAATTGACTATCACAAAGATCAAGAGGAGTTATTTGAGAGTGAAAAATATTAGGAAATAGAATAAAATCCTCAGGATCCAACTGAAAACACAAGTATTCATTCACCTTTCCTTCTAGGTGAGGCTCATGAAGACATCCTGCCTCAAAATCAGCCTTCACAAGAGAAAGAGGACCGTTGTTTTTTTGTCCAAAGAAAGAAGAAAATTCCTTCTCTTTTGACAGAAGAAGATATTGATCAAATATTAAACAAACAGTCAGCCCTCAAAAATTCATTTAAAAAAAACACTTCTGCTCATCTACCTACTAAACCTTGTTGTCTTGAACTAGAAAATAAACTTTTGACCAGCTTAAAGAAAAACAAACTGATAACCCAATATGATTGATTGGTGAAATTGTTTATACTAATGATTTTCCAATTTTTTATCAGTTTGATAATGATGATGAGCTCCAAATAGAAACTAATCATGCAGGGCTACTAGCAGTGGATTGGTGTCATAAATTTCATTATCATCAGCTTGAAAGCAGTAATCAAATAATGTAGCCCATCAAAAATAGCTTTCCCATAATTGGGAATCAGCAATCTATCAGTTGTAATGTTGAAATTGAAAAGGAAAATAAATTTCTTGAGTAGGATGAAGATAAGAAGCCTTCTCCTGAGAGGATTGAGGTAATAAAAGATACCCTTGCTCAAGACTATGATGATCTCTTCACAGAATATAGTCCATTGAATCAGAGCATACCATGACTACAAGAGGACAACACTGCAATATATGATGAGTCCTCTAGTTTAGATAATAATGAAGATGAGGAAGAAGTTATTTCTCAAAAGAATCTTAAGCTTGATCCAGTGGAGGAAAATGTTGAAAATGAAACAAGATGATGGAGCTTAGTGAAATGAAGTCGCCTTCACTAAGTGGGCCCGCAGGCTATTTTTGGCGCAAAGTCTATTTTTAGACTATGTCTATTTTTAGACTATGTCTATTTTTAGACATATGGAGCATGGTCTGGGAGTTGCAGTATGCTATTCTTGGAGCATTGGTCATGTTGGTAAAAATAGATGGACCTCTATTTTTATACATTTAGGTCGAAGTCTATTTTTAGACTGCCTATCCTAAAAATAGAAAAGTCAAATATTATTTACCCTTAATAATATTTGGACTCTAAACTTCAGTTTACTCTCTTGGAGCACTTCAGTTCGAGCTACAGAAGTGGCTCATGCATCTGACAGAGGAATTACGCTATTCCTAGGGGTTTGGTGAGCTCATGCATGGTTGACCTCAGTTAGGACTTCAGTGGCAGAAGTTTGGTGGAGTTGATGAGACAGTTGGTGGAGTTGTGTTCGGTTTAACTTAGTTGAACTGGTTGAGATTAGTTTAACTAGCTAATCAACTAGTAATGAGTTGAGTGAATTAAATATTATTTAATTCACTAATTATTAACTCATTATTCAACTCAAGAATACATCAAGTCACTACAATGCATGGACAAATAGTGAGCATCTGCTGCTGAAAGAGGCATGGAAAGGGGCCGAGATAGCTATCAGTTGTGACATTAGTTGTGCATGAGATTTGCACCACACTCGGAGGAATTTCCAATGATGATTGCGCTGTCAAGCCAAGGAGATTCGAACCTTGGATCTCTCATTAGACCAACCTTGATTGCGCAATAGAGGCAGGAAATTAGTGGATGTGTTTTGAACCTGTGACTTGTTCAAAACCAAGCTAGTTTGTGTGTAATCTTATGCAGGAAATCCTGAGTACCGGTAGAAGTATTGTGCTATGTATCGTTACATAGGGTTCTCTCTATAAGTACAAAATAGTTGGGAGGGTTTTCATCTATAAGCTTTCCATTGCTATATCGTGTTTAGTGTGCACATGCGACCGTTTTCATTTCCGCAAATTGATGATTGATTGTAGAAGATTATGTGTTGCATATGAATTCGAATTAGCATGTGATCGTAGATAATCTTCGTGATGTTATTCAATATTCGAAAATTCTGACATATGGTATCAAAGAGCGAATCAATCATCTAGATTTATTGCAAGGATTATAATATTATTTCGGTAGACAAGAGTCCGTATCGGTTGTGTAGCCTCTGGATCCATCCTTTCTCTGAAAGGTGATATATCTAGTAAATGCCCTTACAGTCGATCTCTGTGCTAGAAATAATTTGTTCTAACAGATCCAGAAGCAGCTGAGTTTTTGAGTTTGGAATTCGAATTTTGCAGCAGCTTGTTTTCTTGGTGCCAGAGTTGAAATTTCTTTCAACGGTTTGCGACTCGAATATGCTCTTGAAGGAAGTTCAAATTATGTTGCATGGAAAGATCGGATGGAGGCAGTATTAGAAGATAATGGGCTGAAGGAGTTTGTAGATATGGATGTCCAAAATCCTACTGATCCTGCTGAAGTTGAGGCTTGGCAAAAGAAGATGGCGAAATGTCGAAGGATTCTGCGTGAGGCGTGAAGGACTGCTATCAGATCCGCCCGCATGGAAAAGCTTCTCCATTTCGATGAAAGACTGTGTGGATCTATTCCGGAAAAAGAGCGACCAGCAAGCCGGGCGCTCGCGGATAGCCTTAAACATCAAGATGGAGAAAGGCGATAGTATCGCCAAATACCTCACGAAGTTCACTCAATGCAGAGATGAGCTGGGAAGTGTGGGGGTGACTGTCGAAGAAGAGGATATGGTGGACCTGGCTCTCCTTGGTCTTCCGAAGGCTTGGCATTCATATCAATATAGTGTCAATGGTTGGGAGAAGTTGTCGGGATGGGAGCGCCTTTGGGCGGATCTCATGCAGGAGGAGATAAGGAGGACTACCAGGGATGGATCTTCATCCAAGGTATCTGATGAAGAAAATTGCGCTTTGGCTGCCAAAGTAAAGAAGGGGAAGAGAAAGAAAGCTTCTCAGTCTGGTGTGAAAGGAAAGAAGCAAGACATGTCCAAGGTGAAGTGTTTTCACTGTCACCAGCACGGACATTATGCCACAAATTGTCCGCAGAAGAAGAAAAATAAGAAGGCTGTTGGATCTGCAGCGGGAGAGGCTTTGGATTCTCAATTTGAACTGGATTTTTCACTGATCGCATGCTTGGTTTCAAGTGTGGCGGGATCATTTTGGTTCTTGGAAAGTGGTGCGTCATTTCACATGACCGGAGATCGAGATCTGTTTTCATATCTGGAGGAAAAAGATCTTGGAGTGCACATCGAGATGGGCGATGATGGTAGATACAGTGCGACTAGTATCGGTACCATTTCCTTTGAGAGGGAGTCTGGTAAACCTTTCATATTGAAGGAATTTTTGCATGTTCTAGGATTGATGAAGAACCTGATCTCTGTGGCGATGTTGGAAGACAAAGGGTATGATGTGGTCTTCAGCGAAGGAAAAGCCTTCCTGCGCAGTAAGACTACTGGTGAGACCCGGAAGATAGGGGTTCAAGTCAAGAACCTTTATCAGTTGCAAGTAGATGGCTGCGCAGCAATGGCATGCAAGGCGGGAGAAGTGGTGAGCCGGGATGATGAGGGCGAACTGTGGCACAAGAGATTGGGCCACCTTCACCATGGAGCTTTGAAGATACTGCAGCAGATTTCTACCGGGCTTCCTAAGGGCACTCTTGCGCAGTCAGATCAGTGCAAGGGGTGTACTTTAGGGAAGTATGTGAAAGCCACCTTTCACGAGAAGGATAGTCGCGCCACGACGATCCTTGAGAGAGTTCACGCAGACGTGTGTGGTCCTTTCTCAGTTGCTTCGACAGCAAAGCACAAGTATTATGTGATCTTTGTTGATGATTTCTCTCGAAAGTGCCGGATCTTCTTCATGCAGAAGAAGAGCGATACATTCGCGAAGTTCTGTGAGTTTAAAGCACTGGTCGAGAAGGAGTCGGGGAAGAAGGTGATTGCTCTAAGGAGTGATAACGGTGGTGAATTCATCTCGGCTGAATTCAAGGAGTTCTGCAGCGCAGAAGGGATTTGGAGAGAGCTCATCGCACCCCATAACCCATAGCAGAACGGGGTGGCTGAGCGGAAGAACAGAACGATCGTGGGTGCTGCACGGGCGATGTTGCATGATCAGGGCCTACCCCTTCACTTGTGGGCTGAGGCATGCAATACAGCAGTATATGTGCAGAACCGTTGTCCTCACAAGGTTCTTGGCATGAGTACACCAGAGGAGGCTTATTCTGGCAAGAGGCCCGATATTTCCCATTTGCGGATTTTCGGATCTCCTGTCTACATGCATGTGACGAAGGATGCGAGAAGGAAGCTGGATCCAACTGCTGAAGTTGGAATATTTGTGGGGTACACCGATACACCTCACAACTATCGGGTGTATGTGCCAGACAGTCGCAAGACTGTTGTGCGACGGGATATAAAATTTCAGGAGGAGAAAGCCATGCAGTGTTCGCTTGAGAGGGAGCTACACTTGCATGCAGATGAGGAGCTGTTAGTTCCTAAGGAGGAGTTTCCGGATGTGGATCAGCCACAAGAGGAGGTTCAGGAGGTGGAAGAAACCACCCAGGCAGCGCCAACCATCAGAGGGCGCATGCGCACTACAGAAGCTGAGCGACTGGCTCGGGATGCAGAGAAGGTTGTGGGACCACCTACAGCACAGCGCAGACAGAGACAGTCACCGGATCGGTACACTGGATACATGGCTCTTATGAGTCAATGTGTTGTGACAGAGCCATCCTCTTTTGAGGAAGCTGTGGAGGAACCCGCATGGGTTGATGCCATGATCGAAGAATATGATTCGATCATCAGGAACAGTGCACGGGAGATTGTCCCAAGACCGGTTGGGAAATCAGTTGTAGGTTCGCGATGGATCTACAAGGTGAAGCAGGCGGCTGACGGGAGTGTGGAGAAGTACAAGGCGAGATTTGTCGCTCGTGGCTTCTCACAGATCGAGGGGATTGACTATGAGGAGACTTTTGCACCTGTCGCAAGGTACTCTTCCATATGGACGATCCTTGCTCTCTCAGCGCAGATGGGGTGGCACATTCATCAGATGGATGTGAAGACTGCGTTCCTCAACGGAGTCATTGAGGAGGAGGTGTACATAGAGCAGCCTGAAGGTTTTGAGATCTTCAGCAGTGAGTCGCATGTGTGCCGACTCAAGAGAGCACTGTACGAGCTGAAGCAAGCACCTCGTGCTTGGTACACACGGATTGACAGTTATTTCACCGGGCTTGGATTTTCCAAGAGTGAGGCGGATCCTAACCTGTACCAGATTGTGGTGGAGGGGAAGCTGCTGATCATTGTACAGTATGTAGATGATCTGATTTTGACAGGTGATGAGCTGTTGATACTTTCATGCAAGGAGGACCTTGCTAGAGGGTTCGAGATGAAGGACTTGGGCCTCCTTCATTATTTCCTGGGATTGGAGATTTGGCAGCGCAGTGGAGGAATGTTTGTTTCTCAGGGCAAGTATGCCCGGGAGATTCTGGAGAGGTTCAACATGCATGGTTGCAAGCCTGTTGACACTCCTCTTCCTGGTGGTTGGAGGAAGGAGGATGCTACTTCAGCGGAGGTAGTGGATGCCACTGTCTATCGACAGTTGGTGGGGTCGCTTATGTATCCGGTCAATACACGACCCGATATATGCTATGTTGTTAACCAGCTTTCGCAAGCTATGGTTAAGCCTACCAAGCTCTTCTGGAAGGCAGGCAAGCATGTATTGTGTTATCTTAGTGGCACATCGGGATATGGTCTATGGTACAGACAGGAGGATGGAGCGAAGCTTTCTGGCTTCACTGATGCAGATTGGGCAGGGAGCCCAACGGACCGGAAGAGCACATCCGGAGGAGTTTTCAGCATTGGGTCGACAGTAGTTTCCTGGTACAGCAGGAAGCAGAGATCTGTGGCACTCAGTTCAGCAGAGGCCGAGTACATGGCAGCTAGCTTGGCTGCATGCGAGGCTATTTGGATGAGGAAGATCCTCGTTGGATTGTTCAGGTTGCATTTGGAGCCTACAATGATTTACTGTGATAACCAGAGTTGCATTAAACTCTCGGCTAATCTAGTATTTCATGATAGATCCAAACACATCGACATCAGGTACCATCATATCAGATATTGTGTTCAGCGGAGAATCATGTTACTTTCATATGTTCCCACGGAGGATCAGGATGCTGACATCTTGACGAAGGCGCTCACCAGGAGCAAGTTTGAATTCCACAGAGGCAGGATAGGGGTTGCAGATAATCCATATCTTGTTGAGAGGGAGTGTTGAAAATGCAACAAGATGATGGAGCTTAGTGAAATGAAGTCGCCTTCACTAAGTGGGCCCGCAGGCTATTTTTGGCGCAAAGTCTATTTTTAGACTATGTCTATTTTTAGACATATGGAGCATGGTCCGGGAGTTGCAGTATGTTATTCTTGGAGCATTGGTCATGTTGGTAAAAATAGATGGACCTCTATTTTTAGACATTTAGGTCGAAGTCTATTTTTAGACTGCCTATCCTAAAAATAAAAAAGTCAAATATTATTTACCCTTAATAATATTTGGACTCTAAACTTCAGTTTATTCTCTTACAGCACTTCAGTTGGAGCTACGGATGTGGCCCATGCATCTGATGCATGAAATTACGCTATTCCTTGGGGTTTGGTGAGCTCGTGCATGGTTGACTTCAGTTAGGACTTCAGTGGCAGAGTTTGGTGGAGTTGATGAGACAGTTGGTGGAGTTGTGTTCGGTTTAACTTAGTTGAACTAGTTGTGATTAGTTTAACTAGCTAATCAACTAGTAATGAGTGGAGTGAAGTAAATATTATTTAATTCACTAACTATTAATTCATTATTCAACTCAAGAACACATCAGTTCACTACAGTGCATGGACAGTTCAGTGGAGACCAGTGAAAGAGGTAGATGAAAGGGTTGAGATAGCTATCAGTTGTGACATTAGTTGTGCATGAGATTTGCACCACACTTGGAGGAAATTTCCCATGAGGATTGCGCTGTCAAGCCAAGGAGATTCGAACCTTGGATCCCTCATTAGACCAGCCTTGATTGCGCAATAGAGGTAGGCAATTAGTGGATGAGTTTTGAACCTGTGACTTGTTCAAAACTGAGCTAGTTTGTGTTTAACTTTATGAGATAGTACTGAGTACTTGTGAGGAGTATTGTGCTATGTACTGTTACATGTTCTCTCCATATAATATACAAAATAGCTGAGGGGTTTTCAGCTATAAGCTTTCCCCATTACATATTGTGTTTATGTGCGCATGCGACTGTTTCTATTTCCGCAAATTGATGATTGATTGTAGAAGACATTATGTGTTGCATATGAATTCGAATTAGTATGTGATCAGGATAATCTCGGTGGATAAATATTCATTATTCAGAAAATTTCTACAGAAAAGGTAAGCTTGATTGAAACCTATCTTCCAAATATTCATAACCAGACATTATTTCAAGATCCCTATGCTCACTTCTTGAAGATATTTGAAGAAAGGATAAAGGTTGTCAGGAGCAGCGTATTACCAAAAGCAAGAAGATTTTCTAGCACTATTGCTAGAAAACAAGTAAGATTGGAGTGGCCCTTTTGTTTATCCAGCATGCTCAAAGAGATGAGAAAAGACCAGTCATGGAACCATCTAATTGACTGGATGTATTGGAAAAGAGAATTGGTTAGCTAAACATGTAAATATTTCAGGGTTAGATTATGTTATATAGGAAAGCAAATAAGCTCATCCTATGAGCATTTAGTTATTTTTTGTTTTTACTTTGAAAAATAAAAATTGAAAAAATACAAAAACAATAGAAAAAGAGAAAATAGGGCAAATATAAAAGAAGAAAGGTACAGCCCCATATCAAAAAAGAGGAAAATCTGAAAGTGTGCAAGCTTAAATGCTACTACTTAAAGAAAACACTGCTACTTAGTCATACAGCCTCATCATGACTAGATAGATTTCAATTTACTGCTGATAGGTTAGTGAAGAAGATTTGCCAAACTGTTTAATATTGGCTTATCAGTAGAGTAGATTAGGATATAAAGGAAATGGTTCTAACAAGCTCAAAATCTGAACCAAGAAAGGGAAAAAGATAGCTCTAAATAGATCAAAACCAGAGCTGGGAAAAGAATAGAAGGATGTTTATAATTTTTAGATCTTAAGCCTTCACCATTTTGTTTCATTTTTCTGCAAATAAAGTCTATGTGTAGCTTGTACATACAGCCATAGACACCATAGAAAATTAAACAGTCTAATCCTCATTTGACTTTGTTTAAAATTCCTGTTTTAGAAATAGAAAATAAAATCTGTCAAACATTTTAACCTTGACATATATTAGCTTAGGTAGAAAATAAAGAGCTCAACAGTTTAATCTGGACACTTGGAAGAAATAAGGATAGGATTAGATAGTTTTTTTTTTTTCAAAAAAATAAAATTTCAAAGAGTTTTCTAGTTCAAATGCACTCAAAAAGGAAGAAAAAATGCTAGGACAAGTAGGATTGGGTAGGTAGAGATGTTGTTTTGAAGAAGTTACATGTTGCAGATTGATAAAAGTTGTCCTTTATAGAGAAAAACCAGCAAGAAAAGAAGAAATATGCCCAATGGATGAGGCACTGGTCCGCTGAAGCTCAAAATAGTTCTGAGGTTTTGGACACCTAAAAGGACAGCTATCCTCCCCAAGTGGAGCCACTATTAGTCATCCATAATTCTGATGATATCCAAAGATGACTAAATTTCCAATCCTAGATTTCTAGAAATAACATTTCAAAGAAACATTATGAGTTCTATAAATCTCACTGCATTGATCATTCTGAGTCTGTCAATTCACCAAAATCTTCATCCATGTCTCCTAAAAAGGTTATCCTGTTGTTTTAAAGAAGAAAGCTCATTTCAGGCTATTTATCCCTGTTTTTATCAGTCCATTTCCCTCTGGAAATAGCCCATTTTCCCCTTCTTTATCCTTCATTTTCCTCTAAAAACCCCACTTTTTCCTTCACTAAATTTCTCATTTACCCATAAAAACCCCTTTTTATGGTTTAAACTGCCTTTTTATACCTATTGGAACTTCTAAATTGGCCTTAAAAACCCCATTTTTAGCCTAAGAAGCAGTATTTTTAATTAAGATTTTAAGCCCCCGAGGGCTTAAAATATTTAGCCCCTTTCCTCCATATGTCCGAGCACCCAAACCAAGCGCTTAAACTTTCTCCCCCGCCTTGTTTAGCCTCTGTCCGCCTTTATAAAATTAAAATTTTTTACGCCCCCTTGGGATTGAGCCTCAACTCCCTTCGCATATAACCAAGAGCCACGACCAACGCTCCGACCACCGGCTAAACCCTTAGCCCCTTATCTATAGCCCCAGGTCCTTTCCTCCTCCACAAGACCACTGCCCCAGCCCCTCTTCTTAAGCCCCCTTCCTTTTTCTTTTTCCGCCGCCCTGCTTGCCAAATCCCCGACAAATCTCAGCCATAGATCAAGGCCTCAAGCCTTGATCTAATAGCCACCATCCTTCCCCTTTCACCCTCCGTTCCCCCAAACGATGTTTATCCATCCACCCTCCGCATCAAATCTCACCATTGATCTATATGATCCAACGGCTCCGATCAAACCTGATGTCCTAACCCCACCAGGGCCTACCACCTACTATTCAAACGCCCAACCAATCTCATGCTGCCACATGTCTCCCACTAACACTCCTGCCTGCGCACCTTTCCATCGTGCTCCTCTCCGCACCGTCGAATCTGCCCCCCCTCATCCAATGGTCGAGAGCGCATATCGTGCGCATTTGCCTCCAGAGGTTTAACACCTCATTTCCACGCGAAACCACCGATTTCGTAAAGGACACGTGTCGTGAAATGATTTGATCACATTCATTTTATAAAAAACCGATTACCACACGTTTGTCGCGCGAAAACCACTTGTGATTTTCAAAACCACTTTTGCCCATTTTTCACGCCCAACTCCATTTTAAACCATTTTTTGTGGTTTTCTCCATTTCCCCCCTCTGCAGCATTCCTCCACTACTCCTCTGCCACTCCTCAGCCTCTGCACGTAGTTTTTCCAACCCCGCAGGATTATATAATGTGTTTGTTGGTTTTTGCAGGTTCTTTAGCGGTTTGAAGGGCCGAAAACCCTCCCACAGTCCATAAAAGGACGGGCCAGAAGGTGATGACTTTCACAGTCCAAACAGAGGCCAACTCATGAAGAAAAGGAATTTCCAGAGTTAATTTCATGGTTCGATCAGTGTTTTGTAAACATTGATTATACAATCAACCCTCCAACGCACCAAAATCCATCTGCACACTGACAAAGAAAACAGAAGGAAGACAGTGGAGATTAAAGGTTAAAAGATGAATATTAAAGTCAAAGACCGGAGATTAGAAAGTTTTAATCCCGCATTTTTAAGGTTAAATACACAGTTTGAAGGTGGATACAGTCAGCAAAAGGACCATTAAAACCCAAAGAAACAGAGAAATAAAGGTTCGAATCAATCAGAAAGGGAAAAGGCAATAATGTTACATTATGAAAGCTAAAAGCATCATCAGACCTTAAAAACATAGTTTTATGATGAAATCAAGGCAAAATAGGCTTAAAGATAGCCTCGGATACATCAAAGGGGAAGTTATTCCCTTGATAAGTCAAAAATGACACCTTTCACTTACTTTATACCTCAAAAGACAAATAGACAGTTATTACACTAAAGAAGATATTATAAACTATCAGACAGTTATTATAAAGATAGAAAAGAGCCTCAAAAGTCAATCTTTTCAGCTATTTCATCCTCAGGAAGTAAAGACAAATTTATTATATAGAGAAGTAGTTGAGAGACATTCCTACCTTATGCCTTGCATGGTTTTTAAGGATAGGATTGCATTTACTGTGTCATTAATAACATTGTGAACCCTAGATAGTTCCACCTCTTCATTTGCAGCATAAATACTACATTCGAACTCATTGTATGGGGGGCATTTGATAACTCTTTGAAGTAATACATAGTTCCGCTGAGATTGAAAAGAAATTGATGTACTGGAACCTGTGGATGTTTTGACCTGTTTGTTGATGGAGAAAGCTCTGTCATTGGATCCCTGAGCTTGGTTGTTGGTGAAGTATTCTAATCTGTTTATGTTTTTCCTGTTTTCCATTCTGTTTTCATCATTTCTTTCTTACAGTAGAGTAAAAGTTTTAGGCTAAGAAATGTCTCCTAGAAGCACCTTAGACCTATTTACTCTTCACTGTCTTTATGTTTTCATCTATTGAATGTTTTATTGAGTAGTTTGACTACTTTTCAAACCCTTAAGCTTGTTTATTTCCTAAATAGTTCAATATAGTGGCCTCAAGAATGATTTATGGTTTTCCCTGCTTCCTTGTTGCTACTTAAAAATTGTTTTTGAAATCTCCCTTTAAAGTATCATTGACCAAAGTCTGCCAAAGAGGTCTGTTTTGATCATACCTTTTGTACTTGCTCAAATAATTGTTTTGAAGGTCTTTATAGTTGTAATAACAGATTTTTAGGAGTTCCCTCTTCTATGAATGCAGTTATTTGTGAATCTTGAATTTTTTCTTATCCTTGAAAGTGAAATCTTTGATGAAATAGAGCATTCCTCGACTCTTAGATTTCATTCTGAAAGCTTGCCTTGAAATTTTTATTTGATGAAGTGTGATTTGTAGAATTCATGGTTAGCCCTGTCTATAAAATACTTCTTCATGTTCAAATTATGCTTTAAGTCCCTTTGTTGAAGAGTACATATAATTAAGGATTCTTAACTGCCCTTAGTTATACTTTTCATTCTAAATCCTTAATGTTCATTTCATTTCACCTGAAAACTTTTTAGATCCGACAGCCAAGTTAGATTTTCCCTTTGATACCCCTAATCCATCTACAAACTTGTTACAAACTTCCATTTTACTCCATTGCCCAATGACTTATAGATTTCCCCTTTTCTATCTATGCTGCCTAGATTATCATGTCCCACAAAACAATCAAACAAACTCATGCTTAATAACTAGCCTAAAATCAACTTTTTTCAAGCACACAAGTCATATCTTTGCAAACATATTTAGAGATCCCTCTCTGAGACTAGAGGGCTAGATCCTAGAGCTCTAAATACTGGTTTATATGTTGCCTTGTCATTTGGTTTACCAATCGACCAAATCACAGGATCCCAACACACCACTCTATGCATGTTTGCAACCAAGGCGGATCATTAACACCCCACTGCTCGGAATCCTAATCCAAATAGTGTGAAGCCTAGGTGGGACTTCATATCGAGGATATTCCCTGAATGTTGGCGGGTCCAGAATGTCAACAGGTGATTGGCTGGAAGAAATATTTCGTTCAGCTCAATCTATGGTCGGGTGGTATATGGAAATCCATGATTTGGTTGGATTTTTCATAAGTTAATAAGAGCTAATCTCCTATTTTTATTTATGAGCACGTATACTTGTTACTATGTTGATTTGATGGTTTTTTTTTTCATGGTTAATATTCTAGTTATATGTCGGTTATAAGAATGGTTTTATGATGTGCTCTAGCTATGGCTCTTGTTATGCTTCGATAATTTATTGAATGGTTGATGAATGCATGGAATAACTAGTGTTTTTGCATCTACTTGAGAAGGCATTAGACCTTCTTGGTGATTTTCAGATGAAGTTAAGACATTTTATACTCATATATGCATTCATCACCTATAGGTTACATGTTTACCATATGTTTGACAAAATTTCTATCATGTTCTAGGAAGTCTAGGTCAAGTTCTGGTTTCAAGTTTGAATGTGGAATTATCGTCATGTACATTATGATTCTAGAAAGTTACAGAAATTTTTTGGTAGTGGTCTGGAGGCTATCCTGGAAAATTGGTTCAAATCTTGGGACCGTAGGCTCAAAAAAATGGAATTTAGGCCATAACTGCATGGAAGCAGGCCTATGCATGGAGTTGGAGGTCTATAACCGTACTCTTTCCATTGTTTTGCATGCAATTGGGGTGTTAGGTCAGTGAAAATGAGGTCCAACTCAGGTATTGACCACTTGGGGTGGTTTGCAACCTTCTGAGTGGTATTTTGTCTCTAAGTTTTGTTAGTAAAGGTGTCAGGTTGTCGACCCCACTTCCATAACTAGAACGTGGAGGTCGGGTCATGTCATAGTGGCAAGTCAATTCACATTTACCCAAGAGGTCTTGTAAAAGAAGGTAAATTTGGGGTGGTGTGTTATAGCTAGAAGGTGGTTTTACTTGGTCTAGAGGTCTTGGTTGTCTCATTTGATTTTATTCTTAAAGAAGAGAAGAGACCTTTTGGGTTTTTACCCTTAAAGAGGGGTTTTTCCCTAGTTTGGTGCCTACATCTTGTGTTCTTTGTTGTGCTTGTGATCTTCATTGTTTGGAATTTTTCTTAATGTTAAGAATATAACAATTGGAAAGAAGAACTAATAATAAATATCATAAGAAAGCGTCAAGGAAAGATAAATCAATATAATAAAAACACTAATGATGCTTCCCTACGGATTTCTCAACAAAATGAAGGAAAATTAGCAATACAATCTAGATCCTCAAGGACGGGGAAGGCAGAGAAGTCTGAAACATGGGTGGTTGGCACAGCTTGGAATGTCCAACTTCCAAAACCTCTTCTGAGAGCCTAAACAAACCTCGATTGCTAAATTTATCATATTTGCAATGCTCTTTCCTAGATTTCAAGATGGAGAGGAAAAAATAGCATTGATGGATGAGGTAACCAAGTAAGAGCTCAAAATTTTCTTACAAAGCTTTCAGAATGAAAAACGTCTAGGCCTAGATGGTTGGGCCATTGAATTTTTTATGTGACCATATGAAAACCTTGGGAATGACTTTCTATTGGTCATTGAAGAATCCCAAAAGGAACAAAAATACTACCATCTTTCAATTATACTTTTATTACACTCATCCCCAAAATTGAATCCCCTGAATCTTTTGAAGACTTGAGCCCCATATAATTGTGCAATGTGATCTACAAGGTGATTTCCCTCAGATTGAATCCCATTATATCCAAGGTTATTTCCATGGAATAATTTTCCTTTTTTGGAGGTAGGAAAATCCACGAGGCAATTGGAGTGGCCCCGGAAGCATCCAAAGTATAAAGGTTAAGAACCTCAAAGGTGTTGTCCTCAAAAAATTTCTTTCGAAATTATATGAAAGGGTTAACTATATTTATATTCGCCTCCTTCTTACTCATGTTGATTTCAGACCAAATTTCATCACCTAGGTAATGAGTTGTATTCAAATAGACTCCTTCATGATGTTGATCAATGACTAAGGCTCAAACTTCTTCCATGAACAGCAAGGTCTCAAGTAGGGATTTCTCCATTCTCCCTTATTGTTTCTTCTCATGGCATAGGGTTTGAGTCGTCTTATAACAAAATCCAAAAGGAGGGGTGAGTTTTAGGGAATTCACATTGCCATAACTTGAAATATAACTCACCTTTTGTTTGTATATGACATTCTATTTTTTTGCAATGGATATGAAAGAGAGGTTGGTAAGCTTGTGGAGATTCTGTCACTCTATAGTGGAGAAACTAGCATGTCTATCAACAACCAAAAATCCACTTTTTCCTTCAAAAACATGGATGAGGAGGAAATGAGACTTCTAAATCAACACATCCCTTTCACCACTAATACCTTGGAAGGAGGATTTAAATATTTAGGATTATATCCCAAACCAAACTACTATATAAAATCAGAATGGTCATGGCTCATATCGAAGATAGATAAAAGGTTGAAAAGTTGGAGCCTAAAATGGTTATCACGAGCCGGGCTCCTAGTACTGATAAAATATATCTTGGAAACAATCTTGATCTACTATATATCTTTGCCTTAAGTTTTTAAATCAATATTGGAAAGTATCATATGGGTATGCTTTAAATTCCTATGGTGGAGGAATCTGGAAAAGAGTGTCCTCCCCTAGGTCAGATGGAGGAAAGTAGTGATTCCTAAGCTCCTCGATGGATGTGGGCTTTAAAATATTTTCATGTTCTCTACATCATTGCCAGCCAAATGCAACTCGAGACTTATCACAACACCAAAACTGTGGATATTTGTCATCATTCAAAAATATATTTCACCAAGACCTCTCGATGAATGGATCAAAAGGGTGGATAAACTGAGTTCAAACATCTCATCCATTTAGAGGGTAGTCCTAAACTCATTTGATATTATTGGTAATAGATTGGCATGGAAAGTTGGGAATGGTGAGAGGGTGAGAATTGGTTCGAACTAGTGGCATAGAAGTGGAAATGCACACATCCTCCACCATCCCTTAATTTTTTTACTAAGAAATATAGGCATATCAAGGTTAGCTCACAAAGCAAATCTCGAAAATACCACAATCTAGAGGAAAGGTTGGAAATATGTTGGGGAGCTTGGACTTGAGGAGCATTTTAGAGAGGCTTAGAATGGCTACTTCTCTACTCTGATTAATAGTCACATTAATATCACTTATCGTGAAGATGGAATGGTTTGGAGTGTTTCCTTTGTATGATTCTACACCCCAAAACTCGAGTGTATATCCCTAAACGCAAAAAGAATTTCTAATGAGCCAAAGTGGTGGTGGAGAGCTCTATGGAAATATGAATGCACTTCCAAAGCCATAATATTCATGTGACTCTTAATGGAAAAGAAGGTACCCACATGGGATTCTCACCAAAATCACTTCACCATCGGTCCGAGTTGGTGCTCCCTTTGTAATGGAGATAAAGAAAGCAACCAAGAAAATGTTCATGTTATGTCCTTTCTTCAAGCAAGTTTGGGATGTGTTTAAAACAACGACAAATTCCAAACATAGATGGGAAGGAGAAGATCTAGAATTTTTTTGGAAAGATTGGCACTTTGACCCTTTAACACGTTCATGCAGATCCCTTTCACTCATCATCCTTTGGGGAGTCTAGCTGGCCCATAATACAATTATATTGTAGGACAAATTGACAATGCCTAAGCGAATAATAGTTGAAGCTCTGGCAATGTTGTCCAATTTTCCCAAAAAAAAAAGGAATTCTACCTCCTAGATTAATAGTGGATAAATTCCAAGATCCTTTGAAGTCATGGGCTTATTTCAGTAGCACTTCTAGTGACTCATCCAACAAGAGTGGTGGGAGTTACATCCTTTATCTATTGCCTACCCATTCCTTTCATTCCAAAATGGGTTATGGTTCGAGAACCAATAATAAAGCTAAATTATTGGCATGTAAAAATATTATGGTCTTTGAGAAGGAAAATGGTTGCACTCAGCTTCAAATTTATGGTGACTCTATGCTAGTGGTCAACTGGTTAAACATAGCACCAGTTTGCAGGAACCTCCATTTAAACTCAATCTTAGAAGATTTATGGCAACTCAAAGACTCATTCAATTTCTTTGTATGTTCCCATATTTACGAGGCGCAGAATTTTGAGGCTTATCGACTTTCCAGATCATGATCAAATATGGACCAGGCCCTTTGGCATATCTGAGAGCAACATGAAGATTCCACATATAATTCTACCATTGGTTGTTCATAGAACAGACCAACCATCACTATATTAGTTCTGTTTTTTGGTACACCAAAAAATAATGATGTATATACATAAGTTGTTGTTTTCATTTGTCATTTTGGTTTTGTTGAACAATCGCAATCCTTATGCCATCTCTCACTAGGAGCAGAATAGGTACATTTTTTGCTAGTGTTTTGTGTTGATGATATATATGATGACTAAAATCAATAAACGGGAACAGGTTTTTCTTGGACAACACTCAAATTTTGTCAACTTGGAGTGTTGGTTTTTTTTGGCTAATGTCAAGAGAAATTATCATTTTTGTCTCATTGGTTAAAACACATGTTTTTTATATAATTATATCATAACAATTATCAAAGCTCAGTATATACCAGCAATGCACGCTTACACACATAAATATATATATATGAGAAACAAAATCATGGGTTACGTACGCCTCTACCTATTAACAACTAATAACCACATCAAATTAATCTTAATCAAATTTACCTTAATTATGTAAACATTTCTGGTAACACTTTTCTTCCAACTTGTTTATAAAAAGAAACTTTTTATAGCTAAGAAACATGGTGTTGATTCTCCACTAAGTGAAACATTAATCTAGTACAGCGTTGTTTTTCCTTCAAATTTAGGATTTTCCAATAATTTTAGTTTATCAACCTGTAGTGCGTTTCTTGCCCTTTAATTTGGTAACATTCATCTGGTACAGAGTTGTTTTTCCTTCAAATTTAGGTTTTTCCAATAATTTTAGCAAGGTGTTGCTTGCCCTTTAATTTGGTAGCGTATTGGTTTTCGTTTAAATCGAGGTTTATGGTGAATACCTTGTTCATCTCACATCTTTACCGAAAAAGAGGATTGTATTCTTTTCTTTTGGCTTGAGGCATGTTCATCTCACCTCTTTACAAAATTTATTGTATTCCTTTGTTTGGTTGAACATACTCATCCGACATTATCATTCCGGGGATTGTATTCTCTTGTTTTCAAGAAAACTCTACCATTCCTTTCGTGGAGACTCTACAACATATGGAAAGAAATTGAAAATATTCAATGTAGAAAAGTAGTAAAGGAAGGACATTTCAGCGTTTATTATCAGAACTCTATTCACATATTCTCAAAAGAAACCTATGCTGATCGCTTTTTCTCTTTTGATTTTCCAGTGGAGCATTAGCGTCCAATCTCAGTAAGCCAGGTATGAATAATACATAATTTAGGACTGGAAACAGTGGTTGTGAATAGGGTGGATAGAGAATAAAAGAACGAGCACAATGGGTCGGCTAGCCGAAAGGGAGAATCTTCCAGCTTGTCTACTTTAACTTTCTTTAACAGCGTGGGGACTGACCAGGACTTGGCCTGGCAGGTTGGATGAAATATATATATATATATATATTTTTGGTGTTTTCTATGGTAATAGTGGAAAGTTATTAGATGAAAAAAAGTGTTAGCCTTTTGATATTACACTGTATTAGCAAGTTTATTATTGAGATTAAAGGTTTACTCTATAGTCTTGTGAAAATTATGTGTATAGGTTTTTTTTTAAATAAAAATAAAATATTTTTTTAATAAAAAATAATGTGATTTATCATAATTAATTTTTAAAAAAATTATAATTAAAAATAAAATATATATGTTAGTAAGATATTTAATATTGGATATCAATTTTTATATAGAAAATAAATAAATAAATAAAATACGATGATGATGATTAATATTTATTAAGACCAATAAGTGTGATTCTTCAAAACCTTGTTTTTATAATCAAAGAGAAGGAAAAGAAACTCTCCAACATTGCTATAGATGGGTTGGCTTAATACAGGTTGGTTTGCTTGATAGTGGTTGGCTTAATAGGCCAAGAAGATTGGAAGTGTCGCACAAGTTAGGGAATTGAGAGCTGATGTGAGTAATAGCCGAGCAGTCTAAAAAGAAGTGTTTTTCATCTTCCACCTGCTTAGTATCATAAATCTCACAGATTCTATCGTTCCATGGAGT
Source organism: Pinus albicaulis (assembly GCA_034641835.2). Taxonomy (NCBI): domain Eukaryota; kingdom Viridiplantae; phylum Streptophyta; class Pinopsida; order Pinales; family Pinaceae; genus Pinus; species Pinus albicaulis. The sequence continues at coordinate 2,038,013,462 of CM076575.1, forward strand.
CTTGAAAATAAACCACCCTCCGTCTCACTTTGAATCTCATGAGAGCTAGTGCTTATCCTAGGGATGTTCATTTTTTTCTTAGTGTTGGTCACATAAAGATAATAATGGTTATCAAGAGTGGGGTTGAGCACCTGCTTATAGTATCTTAGCTTCCTTTTACCCTCCAGCTCCTTATCCTCCCACAGTGTGTCCTTAAACTTGGACGTAATAGTATTTTTTATACTATCATTGCTTCCCATACTGATCTCCTATAAAATATTCAATGTGAGTTATGAATAAAATATTTTAATATGAATTAATATTGTTTAATGTATGAGCTAATAAAATGGTTCAATGTAAATGTTATGTAATCTCTGTAACATTCAAAAATACAATTTAAACAATAAAAAGTTACACATTATTAAATAGTAGCTTTTGTGATCCATATTGTAAGTAATAATGTTTTTGGGAATAATCACTTTGTGAAGATTTAGCTTACTAATAGAACCAACTAATGTAGTTTTTCTTGAGGACAAAGGTGAAAAAAGCAATCAATCCTTATTTTTTGCACTAATTTGCACCTATCCCTCTAAGTTCATGTTAAATCTGTGGTTAAGATGAATCTATATTAGTTATATTGACTATTGAAATTATATATTTCAAAATTTTCACTATTAAAAAATCAAAAGTGAAAATATTAACCTCTCTCCCATCAGAGTGGTTAAAAATCAAACAATTCACCACAAAAATAGTTTAAAATCAAACAAATCACCTCACTATATTTTTTAATCTACATCTACATATTAATCTCATGTTTCCAAGGTGAATGTTACTTAGCTTAGTTAATATAATATTAAAAGTTAGTACTAATAGTTAGTCCAGATGAATGTTACTCCACTTAGTTAATACAATATTAAAATTAGTACCAAAGTTTTAGAGTGATAATTAATCCACATGATGAATCCCAAAAATACATCCCATATACAAAAATACTAAGAAAAATGGAATAGTTTTATTCTATTCCAGTCCACTTTACTTTTTCTTTGTGAGTTTCTGTGATTTATATTTTGCCTGCGAGTTTCTGTGATTTATATATTCCTGCCAGAGGGTTTTTTTTTGAGACACAGCAAAGCACAGGATTGTTTCTAGGCATAGCTGTCGCTACTGTATTGTGTATTGAATCCAGTGAGTAAATTACCATGGTGCAATTAAGTGCAGAACAGGCTTCATTGTTCAGCGAGGCCTTCTGTTTTATTGACAGAGACGGTGACGGATTTATCAGTGGAAAAGAGGTTGGCGTTGCAATGAGATCGGCGGGCGAGAATGTGTCGGAGGAAGAAGTGCAGGAGATGGTGAAGTCGGCGGAGAAGGGCGTGGATCTGAAGGCGTTCTTGCAGATGGCGGAATCGCGAAATGCCAACGGGAACGGGAAGAAGAAAACGGAGGAGAATCTGCTGAAGGCGTTCCGGTTTCTCGATAGGAACCAGACGGGAAATATCTACGTGGGAGAGCTTCGCCACCTGCTCACCACCGTCGGCGAGAAGCTGAGCGGCGACGAGTTCGATCGGTGGATCGATCAAGAAAGTGACTGCGACTCCAACGGGCGCATCAATTTCGAAACTCTGGTCAAGAAACTTATGTGCTCCGATAAATGATTATATCGTATCCCTCCATTTATGGAATGCTTTTATTTATTTGCAGGCACAGATTGGTTTGAATAAGTCCTGAATGTGTAGATTCTGCGAAATGTGAAAACCAGCCCTTCGGCTAAATCCAAGTTGCGTTCTCTGTTATAATTATTTATATTTTTATTATTTATTTTTTATAAAAAGGGATATTAATTATATTTATAAATTTGTTTTGGCCAATAAACATGTCTATTTTGGTTTGGAATAGGATTTTCAAATTTTTTATTTAATTATCAAATATTAATAGCTAGATGGTACGTATATGCACAAATCAAAAATTAAGATTTATTTTCAAAGTAGTTATCTCAATTTTTTCATTTTTAATTAAAAGGGATTGAATTTTCAAATCACTTAAATACACAATGGCTTGCTAACATGCTTTTTGCCAATTATGCTATCATTACCTACACAATCATCACATAATTATTTATATTTTTTGTATTACTTTTATTTTATATTTCATATTTTATTTTATGTTTATTTTCCTTTTTTATATAAAATATTATTTTATTTTATTTTTATAATTATTTGTATTTTTATTATTATTATTTATTAATATATATATATATGCCAATAAACATGTGTACTTTGGAATAGGGTTTTCAAATTTTTAATTTAATTATTAAATATTATTAGCTCGATGATAGGCATATGCACACAAAGGTTGAGATTTATCTTCAAAGTAGTTATCTCGTTTTTTTTTTTTTTTTTAATTAGGAGGGATTGAATTTTCAAATCACTTGGATACACAAGGGCTTGCCAACAAGCGTTTTGCCAATTATACTATGACTACCTACACAATCTATGACTACCTACACAATCATCACATAATGATTTATATTTCTTAGTATTACTTTTATTTTATATAACTTATTTTATTTTATGTTTATTTTCTTTTTTATATAAAATATTTTATTTTATTTTAGTTTTATTATTATTTTTTTATTAAAAAATATATATATATATTATATTATAAATTTGTTTAGGCCAATAAACATGTCTATTTTGGAATAGGGTTTTCAAAATTTTAATTTAATTATCAAATATTATTAGATGGATAGTAGATATATGCACAAATCAAAAGTTGAGATTTATCTTCAAAGTAGTTATGTCACTTTTTTTCTTTTTTAATTAAATTGATTAATTAAAAAAATGGGTATGAACAAATCTGAACTGAATTATTATTTTTTGGGCATGTGGTATAATTATGATTTTTTGGGCATGTGGTATAATTATGATTTTTTGGGCATGTGGTATTGATAAGCAATGGTATTGGCCCATGATATTGTCATAAAGTCTATATACATATTAAAAATCTACATGGTAAAGTGAGGATGATTGTTAAGAATCTTGTTCCATGTTTTTAAAATGTATATATGTTTATCTTACATATTAGTTCTTTTATAATTAATAATAATAAGTTAATAAAAAGCTATAATTTAACTATGTTTTACGATTATTTTAATTCTATGAAGTGGTGCTTTGATGTTTATTATGAATGGATGAGAACAACTTTTACAGTCTATTTAATTTATATGGTTGCATTAAAAAAATAAATTTATTTTAATTTATATAAAATGCATCTCAAGTAGAGTATAAATTTGACCTACACCTAATAATTTTTTTTTAATTAAGGTTACACACAAAAATAAAAGACTGAATTTGAAGAAGGATGCATGCAGCATTCATGTGAGGCAATCGCTCACTCATGAGACACACAAATTACATTCATAAGTCTGCAAACCATTACATATATAGGACTATATTATTGTTGAACAACTTACTAGAATATAGGAACTTCCAACCAACTCAATCTAATCAAGGCAAACAATTCAACGATACATAATAAAATGTAATTGTGGGAGAATATTCAATTCAACAATACATAATAAAATGTAACTGTGGGAGAATATTTTAGAGATTTCTTCGTTATTCCAACACTCCGCCTTAATGGAGAAATGTGTTTTCTACCACACCCAATTGATTCCTACACACATCAAATTTTGCCTTTCCAAGAGGCTTTGTTAAGATGCCACCCACATTTTCATTGGTATTACAATAAGCTAAATCAATTTCTTTGGACTACATATTTTCCCTAACAAAATGATAATGTGCCTTAATATGTTTTGATCTTGCATGGTACGTAGGATTATTGGCTAGCTTGATGGTGCTTTGAATGTAACGCTTGATAATAGTTAGTTTTTTTTGTACTTCTCCCACATCTTCAATATTTTTTCTCAGCTAAATTGTTTCACACTAGTTTTTTTTGTACTTCTCCCACATCTTCAATATTTTTTCTCAGCTAAATTGTTTCACACGTACCACTTGTAATATTCCTAATTAACTATCAACTAATTAGAATATCAGAGTTCTTAATTTTCTTTATTAGTTAAGTAAATAAGAAGGTGGGGGGACCCATAAATCCAATAGATGAATAAAATCCACTTCTATAGTGTGAATGTGAGTTAGTTGAGTAGTGGAGTAGCATTATAGAGTAGTAGAGCAGCATAATAATGAAGAAAGAGTGGAGGTCATGGAGCAATAATGAGGAAGATGATGGAGATAGTGGAGCAATAAATGCAAGATGATGGAGATAGTGGAGGATTAATTGCAGAGATGATGGAGATAGTGGAGGACAACGCAGTCTTTATGGAGGCTAGTGGCCACATGTTCAGCGTAGTTATGAGGTGGGTCAAGGCTAGGGAAGGCTCACAACCATAAAAGGAAGATGAGGGCAACAAAGAAAAGCAGTCTGAATATTATTATTTTGTTGAATATTGCAACAAGAAACAGTGAAGGAGGCATCCTGAAACATCTTTCCTGATCCTAGTTGGAAAGTGATCACCTAAACTAGGTGGGGGCCACATAGGTGATTTTTGTCGCAAAGTCTATTTTTAGACATATGGGTCATGTTCTATGAGTTGCGGGATGCTATTTGTGGATGGTTGGTCAAGTTGGAAAAATAGATGGATTTCTATTTTTAGACATATTGGGCGGAGTCTATTTTTAGACTGCCAGTCTAAAAATAGATCAGTCAAATATTATTAGCTCTTAATAATATTTGGACTATAAACATTATCTTATCCTATTGGAGCACTTCAGTTTGATGCTTGGATGTGGCACATGCAGCTGACAGAAGGAAATACGCTTTTCCTAAGGGTTAGTTGAGCTATTGCATGGTTGACTTCAGTTAGAACTCATGTGGCAGAGTTTGGTGGAGTTGATGAGACAGTTGGTGGAGTTGTGTTCGGTTTAACCTAGTTGAACTAGTTGTATTTAGTCTAACTGATAAATACACTAGTGATGAGTGGTGTGAATTAATTATTAATTAATTCACTAATTATTAACTCATAAATCAACTAAAGAATACATCAGTTAACTGCAGTGCATGGACAGTTCAGTGGAGACCAGTGTTAGAGGTGGGTGAAAGGGTGAGTCTACTATCAGTTGTAACTATAGTTGTGCATGAGATTTGCACACACATTGATTGAGATTGCCAATGAGGATTGCGCAGTACAAGCCAAGGGGATTTGAACTTGGATCTCATCATTCTTCATCTTGGATTGCGCAGTAGAGGCAGGCAGACAGGTGGAGCAGATTGGAGCATGCGATGTGCATGATTTGAGCTTGTTTTGTGTGTAACAATTCGAGATAGTGCTGAGAGCTTGTGAGGAGTTTGTACTATGATTGTTACATGTTCTCTATCATTATAATATACAGATAGTTGGGGGTTTTCAGCTGTAAGCTTTCCCCATTACATACTGTGTTGATATGTGTGATTGATTAATGTTTAATGTGTGCATGCGATTGTTTTTAATTCCGCAAATTGATGATCAATGGTAGAAGAGGTTATGTATTATGCATGAAGCTCAAATAGTGTGTAATCAGGATAATCTCGGTGAATAACTCATCTATTATTCAAATTTCTACATATTTTTGGGTCTTTACGACTCTCTGCACACTTCAGTTGTTTAGCTAAGTCTATTGTGATGTTTAGCACATGGGTGTCTCCAAGCGGAGATTCCACCCTTATCCACGAGGAACTTCGAGTGCCTACTTTGGAAAGGTTTATTTGAGCAGCCATTCATCATCCGACAATAGTGCCACATTTGGCCCCTCTCTTCGGCACTTCCAGCTACAGGAATTACACATTCCTGCACTAGGTTTTGAGAGGTGGAAGGTAGTTCTCAGTATTTCAGCTGGGAAACCTGTGGAGGGATCTCCCTTCACCTTGTGCATCCATTTCATTCTTCTGATAGCAGCATTGTTACATCTGGCATTAGGCCATCATTCTACTCCTCTATGCAGTAGCAGTTCCTGCAAGAATTATGCATTCCAGCAGTGTAGTTCAAGAGGAGGAAGGAAGTTCCAAGCGTCTCATCTTGGAATCCTGTGAGGGATCAGTCCCTCACTTTGTGAGATCATTTCAATCAGTTGTGAACAGAATTGCATCATCTAGGAGCAAGCTATAAACGTTATCCCCTCTTTGGCAGCACAGTCACTTCCAGCAGTTAAGCAGTCCAGCAGTTGCAGCTTCAGAGGAGGAGATAGAACTCAAGATTTACAGCTTGAGATCCAATGTGGGGATCAACCCTTCATCCATTGAGTTGATTGGGAGTTGTAGCAGTTAATTTATCTTCAGATAAGCCCTATCACAGCAGCTACCCAGCAGGATTGCGCAAGTCAGCCAGTAGGAGTGCAATTGGCAACCCAAAAAGGCCGAAATTCCAAACTCAAAAAGAGGCCAAACTAGTTCTAGGTTTTTATGGGTTTTTCAAGTAAAGTCCGTGGTTAAAATATCAGATATTTTTTAGCACTCCAACAGCCTGTCGTACATGGTTCTTGTTCCAAGCAGCAACAGCAGCACAACATTTCCAGTGCTAGGATTTAAAGCTATTTCAGGCACTTCTTGTTGGCTTAAGTGCATTATTTTTCGAGCAATATGTATATTCATTTGTTGTGATTATAATGATATGACTCATTTTTTTTTACTCATATGTATGATGTCTTGATGTATTCAAGCATTTTCCAGTTCTACATGTTTTATTCTTATTTTACCGTAGTTGGAATTGTGTATATGTTCTATATTCCTATCGTTTCCATTTTGGAATATTACGCCACTGCACAAAGCTTTATACTTAGCTTCATTGGATGAAAAATAAATAGTTGGTTGTTTCTTACTGCTCCATGCCACAATTCCATATCTAATACTGAATGCATAACCTGAAGTTTATTTTCTGTCGTTTGGATTTCCAGCCCAATCTGAATCATAATAGTCTACCAACTCAACACTGAAATCATCATTATATTTAATACCAAAATTAATTATTCCTTTCATATAGCAAATAAATCGCTTTGTTGCTCCCCAATGGCTTTCAAAAGTTTTTTCCATGAACTAACTTATAATGCTAAAAAAATATGCTATATATAGCCTGGTTGTAGTGAGCTAGTTTAAACTTCCCACTAGTTGACCATAGTGTACCATCCACTACTCTTGTCTCATCATTACTGCGCATTTTGTTCTAATGGAATTGATACTCCCTACATTGGTCCATTTTCAATATTTTAAGTAGCTCCCTCGTATACTTACTTTATGTAACCAATGTCTCTCCACATTCTCTCCATATATCAAGACCTAATAAATAATGCGAGACAAAGGTCTTTCATTTCAATTTTTTGTGACATTTTCCCTTTAAATTCATCAATTAACTTAGGAGCATTGCCTATTATAATAAGGTCATCAACATACAAAGAAATCATAATAACATTCTCTTTTTGATTTGTCTTGATATGCATATTAGGGTCACTTTTTCTTTTCATAAAAGCTTTCTGAAGAAATAAAGAATCAATCTTCATGTACCATGATCTTGGTACATGTTTCAGTCCATAATATGCTTTCTTTAACATGCAAAAAAGTTTCTCTTGGCCATTTTTAACAAACCCTTATGGTTGAACAAGATATAGAGTCTTCTTTTAGTTCCCCATTCAAGAAATCAGATTTAACATCTACTTGATGTTGTTTCCATTTATGTTTCTCAAGTCTCGATGTGAATAGACTATCATCATACTCATAAGGGATATGCCATGCATCATACTTGTCATTCTTATGGTCTTCATCAAAGAAAAATAAAAAACATAAGAAGGATGTAGCTCTCTAGTGAGGCAATCTCTCACTTAGGAGACTCCACCACAACACACACAACTTGTATTCATCAATTCAACAAACCATTACATATATAGGACTAGATTATTGTCAAACAACTTCCTAGAATATAGGAACTTCCAACCAACTCAATTTAATCAAGGCAAACAATTCAACAATACATAACAATTCTAATTATGGGCGAATCTTTTAGAGATTTCTCCATTATTCCAGCACATTTCACCAAAAAATATCTTTCAACCAAGTAATATCACAGATATAAATGTTTTATATTATTTTAGAAATATCAAACATAACAGTATGAATTCCTATTTCCAAAAGAGCCAATGATTTATTGCAATTATGTATATTCATTATTTATGTAATTTCAAAGATTTTACAAATATGTTAAACCATTCTTGAAAATTTTTAAGGTAGTTTTGTCAAACCCATTAACTATAATGTATTTTGAAGAGGAATACTCATATTAGGTGAATTAGGTTTCAATGTGATGGGTTGGATTGAAGGAGGATGTTATAAATAATAAAACAAGTCTAAACCCACTTTTAAATAAGAATTTTGCAGAATCCTAACATTTCAAACAATATAATAAGCACATGGAGACACCTAACACCCAAAAGGGCCCAAACGCAGTGGTGTTTAGAAAGTGTGAATGTATCAAACACATGTAACCACACATTTTCATATCACTAGTGTGTCACCACTAAAGAAACTACATAAAACTCTCAAAATCAAATGAAAACCTACTATTTCATCTAGATAAACAAGAAAAGTCATTGATTGTTTTATATAGAATACCAACGGCCCATGGGTGTGGACATTTTAAGCTTCAGGCTTCATTGTTCATGGTTTAGGTTTAATTGTGCCTAATGCACGATTACAAGGTTTGTCTTTAGCATGGTGTGAGTGAAGAAAGAGACTAACTTTTTCTAATAAGTCCAAAGACCCAGTATCTGTGAGTCATTATTCTCAAGTTTCAGCACTATAGGGAATTCTATACTTATCTTGAAGTCTCATGTTAATTAATTAGTATTGTAGGTGTCACATAGTACTATACTTAACTTGGAGTCTCAACAATCAGGATCACTAATATATCTATATATATATATATATCTATATATATATATATATATATATATATATATATATATATATATAAAAGTCAACTATGGAATTAAGGGTTTGAAAAATAAATAAAAATAAAGTAAGTGTAGTGAGTGAGGTAGATTTTAAAATGGCAAGTATTTGACAAGTAAATAAGGAAAATATAGGTAAATGCCTATCAAATTTAACCCTTGATCTTGGAATAGAGAGATGATTGTTAAGTGCATTTACAAAAGCACAAAAGTTATTACAAGAGGGGAAGAGGATGGTCTTTTAACATAAAGAAAGAAGAAGAAGATGAAGTGTAAAAATGTTTGTTGGTGGTTAGTTGGTAATCAACTCCAAAATTGGCAACTTAGTTGGTATGTCAACTTCCCAAGGCACAAATTTGGAATACAATATTTGTTTGGGTCACACAATAACTCGTTGGAATAGAACTATCCAAGGACTAGTACTATATACCAAGGCTAAGGAATCAAGCATAGAAGTTTGGGATTCAGAAAACCATAGAAAAATTGTGAAAAAGATAGAAAACTAGTCTATGAGTAGCCACCAATATTCATATAAATCATAGTTTCCATTTTTTTATATTTTATTTATTTATTAAATATAATTAAAAATAATAAATATAACATTTACATTAATAAAAAATTATGAATAATAATAAAGATCATATTAATTAACTATTTTAATACTTAAATTTTTTCTTAAAAAATAATCTTATCAACAAAAATGAGAAATGAGTTCACAAAAACCCTCCACGCCACTACTCATGCAAATTACAAAAAAGAAATATCTCTGTCAGGAAAAATCCCTATAATCAATGTAACTAGATCCCGTAAAAGTGTGAATGTTAATTAATTTAACTTTTAACTCGAGAAACAATTAACCAATAACCAATTTTCATTTAACAATGAATGAGTAATCTAAAAAGATGTTTGTGAATGCTATTTGAATTCTAGATTAACCCATTTACCATAAAAAGTATTCCTAATAAAATTCCAAATGCTGATAAGATGAACATTTTTTTGCTGATAAAGATGAGCGAATTCACTTGTGGTAAATTCTCAACTTCCCAATTTTAAATCGTTATTGTAAATCAAATCTGTCATGTCTCAGTTTAAATATTTAATTCCAACTTGATTGTTGGTACAAAGACTATATTTATATTCAAAGCATTTAAACCCTTATACCACATGATGCTCTAGCATGAGTTATTAGTACATAAATCATTTGGAATCAGTAAAACAAATCAAACTCACAACCAAATGAAAACTTTTTAATTTAAGATGTCAAACCTTGAAAAAATCATTTAGCAATATTTTAGATATATTTATGAAGGATTATATTATGAGCAATTATGTCATAAAGACCGTTAAACACTGGAATTTCCAGGATTTCATATAATGTGTATCCTTGAACCCTTTAAACAAGGGCATGAAGAGGATCATTGCATCAATTAACAGTACCATACCAACTTTATACCTATATTTACATAGAAGTCAATGTTTTATAGCCATAATGATAGAAATGTCATAATGATGAAATGTCAAACGATTTAGGTAATGCATTTGATTGTTTTTAGCATCATCCATTTCTTAAATTAATTAAAATATATTTATTTTATGAGGGAAAAAAATTTAAGCCATGACATCAAAATTTAAACTTTACATGTATTACTTAGATTATAAGTGAAATGTTATGGTTATAGTGTGAGTTTTTTTTAGCATATATTCCATTGATCACATGTATCTGAGGGTTAAAATCATTATAACTTAGAATGTTGGATTATTTTTTTCTATGTAGTTTATGAATTCTGGAGATCAATGACCATGACCCCGAGAGTGTTGAGAGAATTGAACCCATGATCTCTCAATAGAAAAAATGGTTTAATGACAAGAACTAGACCAATTGAACTAACCCTTGAGGCTATGTTGGACTATAAGAATGTTACAAAAGATAAAACCCTTATCCAAGACCCAATCATCAAATCATCAAGCTCATTTACCACGTGATTAAACTTTAAGAACTAGTGAATCACATTTATGATCAATCTTAGATTTAACGATGATTAAGTCTATTTGTTAAAAAATTTAGATCTAAGAGAAAGTAAATTCTAAGCCAAAGATCCAAGTCCATTTTCCAATTACATGCTTAGTCAAGCATAAACTAGTAAAGGTGCAAAATGTTAGTATATCTTGCCAATAAAACAAATGTTTTGCACTATTAAGCAAGCCTAAGCTATGTCTAAAATGAAGCAACATATAAACTTGGAATAATAAATATAAACCTAAGAAGTACTACCTTAATCAAACCCTAGATTTCTTGTAAAACAAAATAAAGGGAACCATTCCCTGCCTCACTTGGGCTATGGTGGACACTTGATCCAATATAGATTGATGTTCTTGGGTCTTTAGTATTTGAAATCACTAGCACCATCATAGGATTCCTTAATGAGCTTCAAGCTCAGACACCATAACCACTACAAGTATCTAGGGAGACTAATCCTACGATAAGTTATCCTAAAGTACTACAATATGAAATTCAAACTAAACCTATTGTAAGAGAAAAAAAAAATCCAAGGTGTCTATGATCAATACAATAAGTCTAAGCCTACAATTTCACAAGGAAAGAGATAAATGGTAACATGTACTCTGGTTTCTCTTATTGATGTTATAATAGCTCCTTTATTCCAAGAAAACCTGCAATATCATATATCCTCTACAATAAATATTGATTTGGACTTATGCAAGAACAGTACAGAATACAGATATAAACATAAACACGGAGATGAAGAAGAAATAAATCTTCATTTCATTAATATCAAAGAACTAAAAGATGCTTACAAACATAATGGAAATAAACTAGCTCGAGCGATGGTAGCTTATCTCTTAGGAGAGATGTCGTGGCTACATGCCTTTGAACTATGCTACAATGAGGCTCAAGGGCCTTTTTATTATTGAACAACAAGGAAAAAGCCTAAATAACCAAAACCCTAACCCGAGGAGATGGAACACAAAGAATTTGTGGGCCCTGTTGGGGTTTGTTGGGCAGCCAACTATATGTGGTCATAACTTGGTCATATAATATATGTTTGGCGTGTACGATACCTTGTTGGAAATATATCTCCAAGAAATACAGGATTTTTCGTAGGCCCATAATTGTAGCACATCGCAAACCTCAAAAAAATGTCGTTTAGGGGGTCAAAACAGCTCCAGAAGTTCAAGACCCAAAAAACTACTAAAAATAGTAAATGTTGCCACAATCAAGGAAACAGATGAAATCGAATGGGGGTCTAGCTGGAATAGGCGGGTGGCCACCAATATTCACCTAGATCAGTCCTCCCTCCTGTTAGGTCTCTGTAATAAGCAAGATTGGCAAAGTCCGATCACAGAGTTAACATCATTTCAACCAACTTTGGGATTCTAGGATCTAGCCCTCCTGAATCCGGAGAGGGATCTCTCCAATATGTACAAAGATGGATATTGTCTTTGAAGTTTAAGGTGAACGTATTAGGCTAGTTATGAAGGCCGAGGGTTTTGTTTGGTTTTCTCAGATGGTCGAACATAGTTGCCGTCTGAGACGGAAAGATCTATATGCAAATAGGTTCAAAGGTGAGAAGTTTGCAAGTGAACAAAATAAGCTTTGATTCTAAAGAAAGATGATGGAAAGTTTTAAATCCATTGGGCTATGGAGTCATAAGAGAATTTAATTGAAACAACCAGGTTCAAGAGTAATCTATGGGGCAAGTCATCTAGGCCTAAGGATCTCTTTGAAGTTTGATTTATGGAATGGGGTGATACAAAAAGAAAAGGAATTAACAGATGCAGAACAAAGAGCAGCCCAGGATCTGGTAAGTACTTTGAAACTAGCCAGCCTTTGACCAGGCACTTAAGAAAAACATAGAAGCAAACTAGGATCTGGTAAGTACTTTGAAACTATCCAACCTTTGATACACTTCTAATAGAACACAGATTAAAAACAAAGGGAAACTTGAAGGCAACCTTTCGAGCAGAAACTAGCGGGCAGGGCTCACCTTTCTCCTCATCTTAGTTCTTCTTTACTTAGTTACTTTCAAGACAATCACCAAGATAACACAGAATGGCCCAAGATCTGATAAGTACTTTGAAACTAGTCAGCTTTTGACACATCCTAAGGGAAACAAACAAATAGTTGAGCAAACAAGAAAGGGACTCAGGGCTAACCTTTGATTTCCTCAATTCATTCTTTCCACAACATAAATGAAAGTAACATTTAAAAATAACATTCAGCAGTGACGAAAAGATGAGGGAACGCCAACATCTCTGTGCTTAGACTGAATTAAATCATTTCTAAATAACACAATAAGAAGAAAACATTGGGATAAAGATTTTTCAGCCAGAGAAGATCACTGGTATACAGCAAATTCTAACACCGTTTAAACTGTTCTTTATAGTGGAAAATGAAACAAATTGAAAACTGAAATAAAATGACAAGTTACAGTGAGAATAACATCACCATCAGCATAGACCAGGATCCCATAAATCAGCTTGTATTGATTGCTTCAAACCGGTTACAATCTTCAAGTCCAATGTTTTAATACATCTCTCTTCACAACCTAACCTATTTGTTACAAGAAGAGCTCCAAGAGCCCATGAAACCACTATTTACAGTCAAGAGTTTTCCGCTCAGAGATAGCTACAGCGCTTCAGCAATTACATTGACAACCAACTAACAAAAACGAACCCCTCACTCATCTTCTATTGAAGTATTTATAGAAGGATGAGGAGGTGAGATCTGATGAAAAGATCTCAAATACAATCAATGCAAAATTAATGTCTTCCTGACCCCGTGAGGTTCGATGAAGAAATTCTACAGGTGTTACATTGCATTAATGCATTTACATTGATAAAGTAAGCTCGAAGGGAGCTTTTGTTGACCTTTGAGGCTCTGCGTATTGCTAGGGTTACTCTGCAAACATTATGTCGTTGAAATCTGGTGCAGTAATAACTTCTTTGGTTGTTCGAGGCATAATATATGATCTTGTTCAATAAATTCATCCTCTGATTGAGCATTCTGAGGCAATAGGTGGCACCGTGGTGGTTGAGGAATCAATTCGCCTCAAAGTATGGCGGTGGAGGCGATCTGTCTGCTGAACACTTTTAGGTTTTGCTTTAATCCGTGTTCTGAGCCGGGGATTAGGCTTTTGATAACCGTCTTAGCCGTAATCCCCGCCAATCTTCTCACAAAACCACTGCTCTGGTTCACTCTGTCTTCAATCCAATACTCTTTCTCTGCTCTGATATTGACGGCATTCTTCAAGATTTACAGGGACGTGCGGCAAGCAAAGCTCATGAAACTTTGTAGATATCTTTGTTTTTCTCCGTATGATCGATTTCCTGGACAAATCGGGAGGACTGGAGTCGTCACCCTCATCCTTTAGATTTTCATAGAATACGAAGAAAAACCTTAAAAACCTGCAAAAAACAAGAAAAATGAGGAAATCCTGCGTTATATGGATAGACTGCATCGGAAGGCGTGCGGGAAAAAGGAGAGATCGGGACCGTTGATCACATCGCGATCAACGGTTGGGAGCAAATCGAACAGTCAACGGGGAGGAAGGTGGACTGTACAATGGAATCGAAAGAATAAATGAGAGCCGTCGATCTGCGGAGATCGACGGTGGGGATCGGCTCTTGAATGCGCCAGGGAAGATTCAACGGGCGAGCGAATTCGTTAAAGGGCGAGCGGGAAAGGTGAACGGGGACCGTCGGATGGGAGGGCCCAGATCCGACGGCGGGGATGAATCCCGCTGCATGGTCATAGGATGAGGTTTAACGCGCGGGCAATAGACATGGCACGGCGGTTTTCGGGGTGAGGTGGAGAACACGTGTCGGCCAGCATGTGGAATCGCTGGCCGACGATCTAAAACTGCTTCCGGACGAAAGGTGGTGCGGGCACAAAACCGGTGGTAATGGAAAACAGCGCGGCGAAGGGGGGGGTCCACCAGGTGAGGGGTACACTCCGCACCGTTGATCTGTGGGACAGATCGACGGCGGAGCTTTAATATGATTTTCTTTGGTGGAAAAATAAAATAAACCCGTCTTTGCGTTTTACAAAGGGTTTTCAATATTTTCGGGTGATAAATTATTTCTGAGGGTTAAGCGCCTGGCGGTCCTAGCACGCGGTTCCGGCGTTGGGGCATATGGAGGAGGAAACGAAAAGGGGCTTAGCCTGAGGGGTTAAAACCTAACGCATAGAAACGCATGTTTTTCTATGGTTTTTAACTGTTTTTTGTAAAAGGAGAAAGGTTCCGATAAGTCAAAAAGTGGGTTTTTGACCTTAGGAAATGAGATTAATGGAGGAATAGGGAATATAAAAGGGTTTGATGGGGTTTTTATGGATGAAAGGAGAGTTGAAGAAAAGAGGGAAAAGTGGAAGAAGGGGAGAGAAAAAAGGAGGAAGATGCAGCAATATTTGACTTGGATTTTCTTGGGGAATCAGAGGCTGGGGAGAAGGAAAAGTATGAAGAACCACCAGTAGTTTGGAATCTTACCAACAGACTTCAAGTACCAACAATTTTAGGATTGAATTTGTTTCTTGAAGGCTGCCAAGAATATTTAGCCACCAGCTGATATAATTTGAAAAACATGGGTGGCTAACA
>CM076575.1:2038029138-2038282705 GCA_034641835.2 Pinus albicaulis
TCGCCAGAAATGTTAGGCCTCTGTAATTTTAGCATATTGGTAAGACTAAAGCTACAGAGACAACATTATGAACCACTTTGGGATTCTAGGATCTAGCCCTCCTGAATCCAAGAGGGATCTCTCTTATAAGTGCAAAGATTGATTTATCTTTAAGGCTTTTAGTATGATATTAGGATAGTTATTAAGAACAAGGGTTTTTTGTTTGTTTTGATGGTTGAGCATGATTTTTAATCAAGTGGAAAGTCCTAAAAATGAAAGAGTTTCAAAGGGGTGAAGGTGTGAACAATCAGAATAAGATTTAGCTGATAGGATAGATATGAAACAGCACTTAATCCATTGGGCTATGGAGTCATAAAAGGGTTTAATTGTGCAACAATTTCAAGAGTGATCCAAGGGGCAATTCCTCTATATCAAAAGATCCTTTAGATTAAATGATGAATGGAACATTAAAAGTGTTGAGAAGGTGGAAAAAGTCAATAATTTCAACAAGGATTTATCAACTTTCCAAACAAGAAAAGCCTTTTAAGCAACTGTTTGAAACCAACCAAAGATAGTGCTAACCTTAAAATTCTTTGGACAAGCTTGTATTAAAGCTAACTTATCAGACAAACAATCCAGAAATCCACATGACTACTTTCAGAAGGGATGAAAATAGATAAGAAAACAAAGTGCACCTTAAGATCAAGCAAGATACATTAAAATGTAAGCTTGCTTCAGCATACTCTTAGGGAAACCTTCAAATTAACCTTTGGAGAAAGAACTAGAAGACATGGTAAACCATAAACTTTCCTAGTCTGACTCTACTTAGCATATAATGAAAACATCATTCAAGAACTTCCTTTCAAGCTTTTCACATCAAAACATGGATAAACCAACATTCCTTGATAATGTTTACACTTAACTTAAGTCATTCTTAAGAACACAATTGGAGGAAAACATAAAGACAAAGCTTATCAGTGAGAGTAGGGTACTTTTGACAGTAAATCCTAACTCTATATTTGTTGTTCTTTATCAGAGAAAAGGTGAACAAAATGGCATACATGAATGGAAAACAAATAACAGTAAGAAGTACTTCACCAATGATATAGACCAGGATCCCAAAAATCAGCTTGTATATTGATGTCAATCTAGTTACATACTTCAAATCCAATGTTTCAGTACATCAATCATCTTCTCTTCTCAGCCTAACTTCTTTGATCACAAAACAGAGCTTCAAGAGCCTCTGAAAACTATTTACATGTAGAAAGTTTCGAACACAAGTATTACATCAAAGTTCAGCAACCAACCTATATCTCATCTTCTACAGAAGTATTTATAGAAGAAATGAGGAGGTGGAAGAGTTTCTAGGGTTAAAGTATCATTAATTCCACAATTAATGCAATCCCTAGCCTTAAAAACCATGCAAGGTATAAGGCAGGAATGCATTCTCTCTATATCTCTGTTTCATAACTTTGTTCTGCTTTATGAGGCTTAATGGACGAGAAAATTGACTTCAAGGTTGTTTCTTATCTTTATAATAACTTTGCTGACAGTTAGTAATCAATTCCTTTGATTTGAAATAATTGTTCAGTTGTCTTTAGGCTAATGTCTTCTGTTCTAGCAATAACTAGGCCTTTTTATGGTTTATCGAAAGATGCAGGTGGCACTTTGGTAGCTGGAGAGGATTCAATTTGCGTCGGATGTGGCAGTGGAGGCTTTTTGGACTGATATATTTCTTTGTTTTATTCTTAAAACACTTTTAATTTTCTTTTGATCTGTGTTTTAGGTCTGATTAGGCTTAATTTTTGTCTTCAGGTCTTCATACTGTCTTTAACTGTGTGGATTAGGCCTTTGATAGTCGAATTTATGCCTTAATCCCTGAAAAGTGTGTTAAAACCTCTAATTCTTCATCTCTACTTTGATCCTACCCTTTGACATTGATAATCTCTGTATAATTAAGGTTCACTGTGTTTTTTTTGCTCTTGCATGCGCGCAGAGGGCTTTATAATGTTATTAGTGCTCATGAGGCACGGATAAATCATGATGTGGACCCTGCAGATTGATCTTCTTCATGAATAGTGGCCTCAGGGATCTTCATCCCCGGCCCTTGATTTCATTTTAAAAACTGTGGAAAAGCTTTAAAACCTACAAAAAATGAACAAAATTAAGAAAACCCAGTGAAAATAGGTCAGAGGTTGTTTTGGAGGCGAGGTTTAATTGTGGTCGTCGATCCAGATCAATCGACGATCGAGATTGCTCAATAGGTTTGACGGGGAGGCGGTTGGATGAAAAAGAGGGAAGATTAAGTCTGGGCCGTTGATCTAGATTGATCAACGGCTGAGATCAATTGGGGAATTTATAATGCGAAGGGGGTAACATTATAATGAAATGGAAGAAAATGTAATAAAAACGAGAAAAAGTCTTTGGCAGAAGCACAAGGGGGCTAAAATGAATTGGTGGTAAAGATTAAATCGAAGTCGTTGATTTGGTGGGATGGACGGTTATGATCTACTGATCAAATCGCTTGGAGAATGATGCAGGGCAAAGACTGGGGTTGAGGTTTAATATGAGCCATCGGATTAAAACAATCGACAGCCAGGGTTAAAAACTAGAAAGAAAATGTAGCGGAAAAGGGTGGTAAAGCGGAAAACTTCTAGTGGTATTCGCGCAACCTTGAGGTGGTTTTGAAATATCTCCAAAAAAACGTGATATGTTTTGCTGGTTGACACGAGTCCCTTAGAAAACCACTTTTTTCACATTTTTTCTTGGCGTTAAACCCTGGATGCAAAAAAAATGTGAAACACGCTGCTGACCGTCGAATGGAGGGGTGCAGATCCGACAGTGTGGATCGCACGCGATGGAGGGCAAGATGCACGGGCAGAACAGATGAGTGGGGTCAATGGCAGTTTAGATCCTGACCATCAGATCATGGGAATAGATGGTCGAGATCTATTGATGGGGGAGAAAGAGAAGGGCGGGGTTTAAAAGCGGGGGCAACGTGGACCATTGGATTTGAGGAAATCAACGGTGAGGATTTAATCGGAGGTCGGGATGGCAAAAGGCTACGCGATGGGCGAGCGTGATGCACTTAAGAGCTGGCCGTTAGATCCTTATAAATGGACGGTCAAGATTTAATCGGTGGAGGAAAGGGGAAGTCACTTTAAGAATTCGCGATGCGACGGAGCGGTGTTCGTCGGATCTGGGAATCAGATCGATGACTGAGACTTAATCAGAGGGGTAAAGGAGGAAAGTTATGGGCAAAGTGCGACGAAATCTTAGCTGTCGATTCTTGTGGATTCGACGGCTAAGTTTCAATCGGGGAGATCGGCATCGGAGAAGGAAAAGAGAAAGAACAAATGGAAAATTGCGATGCGATTATGTATTGACCATCGGATCAGAGGGATGATCAATGACTGAGGTTAGATCGCATCGAAATTTTGAAAGACACAAAGAAAGGAAGGACCCATGAGGATTTGCGATGTGATGAGCCGATGATCGTTGATCGGTTTAGATCGACGGTCGATATTTGTTGCAAATTCGAACTGTCAGGTTTTATCAAAACATAATGAAAAGTCGGGTTTTATGAAATACAAAGGATAAAAAGGTTTTTACGGGGTTCGAAGAGGAGTTTAGGCCCTTTAAGCGCCCATTTGCAGGGCTTAAGGTCCTATGAGGAAGGTGCCTAGCATAGTTAAGCCCTCGGGGGCTGAAGAAAATATTATATGGAAAAAGGGTATTTTGGCCTAAAAACAGATTTTTTTAAGGCAATTTAGTGGTTCCGATAGGGGAAAGAAGGCATTTTTAAACCAAATAACATAAATACATAAGGTTTAAAAGGGATTTTGGAGTGTTTTTGAAGGTTGACAGAAGCTTAAGGAGGAATTTTATGAAGAAAAAGGGGGTGAAAAATGGGGTTATTCATGAGTGAAAGGAGGGGTAAAATGAAGGGGAAAATGGGTTTTTTGAGGAGTCTTCTTTAGGCAAACAACAGATTTTTCAGGTTTTTGAGGGAAACAGCAGTGAAGATTAACTTAAGGATTAGTTAACTTCATAATAATTTAAGAACTAAAAATTTGGCATGAATTGTTTCTTAAAGGCTAAAAAAAAAACTTTTAGCCACCATTTGATATGACAAATTTTTATAAGTGGCTAAAAATACCAAACTTAGTTGAACTCCATAGAAACATAACAAACATGCTTAAAAGGGAAACAGGAGTTAAATGGACCATTGAAACAAATCAATCCTTTGAACTAGTTAAACAAGCACTCACTCAAACACCAGTTCTCATTAGCCCTAATTTCAACAAAGATTTCTTCATTTTCTCCTTTGCATCAGAACATACAGTTGCTGTTGTCCTACTTCAGAAAAAATAAAAGGACAAGAGCAGCCAATTTCATTTTTCAGCAGGGCCTTAAGAGATGCACCTCTGAAATACAACATAATGAAAAAACAGGCTTTTCCCTTAATCAAGGCCTTGAAATATTTCAGAGTTTACATTTTACACTCACACATCATTGCTTTTGTTCCGCACACCGTTGTCAAAGACATTTTAACACAAGATCCCGATGGCATAAGAGGAAATATTGTTGTTATATTATAATATGATTTAGAAATGAGACCCACTAAACTAGTCAAAGGACAAGGACTTGCAAAACTAATGGTTGAATCAAACCTCAAAGCCTTAGATATGAATATGGTTGATGTTTTAGAAGAACAAGAAGAATGCATAGCCCCTCATGTTGAAGAAGTATTGTTGTATTCACTTTGGTATGCTAATATTTTGTATGTGCTTTTATATCTTAATGTTCCTTCTGGTTTATCTAAGACAAAGGCAAGGTTTTTAAAGTTAAAAGTTGTAAACTACTGCATTATAAATAAATGGTTATATTGGAAAAATGCTAGTGGTATATTGCTTAAATGTTTTCCTGAAAATGATGCAGAGAAGATCAAGAATTAATTTCATGAAGGAGAATGTGGAGGCCACCTCTATTGGAAAACCACTGTTAACAAAATCCTTAGAGCTGGTTACTATCGGCCCACCCTCTTTCAAGATATCCATAAAATGGTAGTTTCCTGCCATAAATTTCAAATCTTTTAAGGCAAAAGAAAGTTCTTACCCTTACCCCTGCATCCTATCTCTGTTGAAGCTCCTTTTCAACAGTGGGGCCTAGACTTCATTGGAGAAATCCATCCTCCTTCATCTACCCAGCATAGATGGATCCTCACAACAACTGATTACTTTACAAAATGGATAGAGGCCATCCCCTCTAGAGCTGTCACTGATCTAGTCATCAAATAATTCCTTGAAAACCATATTTTGTCTAGATTTGGGAGTCCTAAAAAGATTATCACAGACAATGCAGCTACCTTTAGATCCAAAAGGATGGTGAACTTTTTCCACAAATATCAGATTACATTGGGCCATTCCACAGCTTATTACCCTCAGGGTAATGGGTTGGCAGAATCCTCAAACAAAAGTCTAATAAACATCATCAAGAAATTGCTGGAGGGAAATCAAAATTCATGGCACGACAAGCTAGTACATGCATTATGGGTTGACAGGTTAACATGCAAGAATTTCATTGGAATGTCTCCCTATCAGCTAGTTTATGGAGCAGATGCAATTTTTCCAACAATCTTAGGAGTGCCAGTCATAAAGTTGATCCAAGAGGTACAATCTAAAGAAAATGACATAATAAGAAGGATAAATCAGGCCATACAGTTGCATCAAACAAGAGAGGAAATCTATAACAGAACACAGCAAGTGCAAGAAAATATCAAGAAGTTGTTTGATAGAAGGACAAAGGCAAATGACTTCAACATTGGTGACAAAGTACTCAAATGGGATTCTAGGAGGGAAGACAAAGGAAAACATGGTAAGTTTGAAAATATGTGGAAAGGTACCTATATTATCCATTCTTCCAGAGGCAACAATGCATTTTTCTTACAGGAAATGGATGGAACAGAACGTTTTGGAGGTCCTGTCAATGGCAGGATGCTCAAACATTATTTCCATTAGAAATATTAGTTCAAATATTTGTCCATTGTAAATAAAATTTTCTTAAAGAAAAATACTTGAAAGATGAAAATACAAAACAAAGAAAAAGAGAAAAAGATGACAGATACACAGAAAAGGTACAGCCCCATACCAAAAAAGAAGAATCTGAAAGTGTGCAAGTCCAAATCCCACTACTTTGAAAGAGAAAATTTTATTCAGTCATATAACCTAATCTTGATTGAATAAATTTAAAATTATGCTAATAGGTTAGTGAATGAAGCTCTGCCAAACAATGTAAACTTGGCTTATCAGTAGACTAGATTAGGAAAGAGGGAGATGGTTCTGAAAAGATCAAAATCTGAACCAAAGAAAGAAAGAAGGATGTCTAAAAATTTCATATCAGAAGCCTTCACAGTTTTGTTTCAAATTATTTGCAAATAAAGTCTATGTGCAGCTTGTACAAAATGCCATATCCCCATAATAAATCAGACTGTCTAATCCTGATTTGGTTATGTTTTAAATTTCCTATTTCTAGATTATAGAAAGAAAAATTTTCAAACAGTTCAATCTTGAAAGATAGTTAGAATAGATAGAGAAATGATGAGTTCAAAATTTTAACCTGAACTCTTGGATGATATAAGGGTAGAATTAGCTAAGTTTCATGTTTCTAGAAGGAAATAAAAATTGATGTTACAAGGGTTTGCAAGTCTAAATGCACCCACTGAAGAAAAAATGTTAGGAAAGTATGTTGTGTAGGTAGAAGTTTGGGTGAAAATCAATCTTGTTATGATACTGTAGATCATCTCTACAAAGCAACAAATCATCAAGCCAAAAAGAGGACTGTCAAAATGCTAAAATCAAGGCACTGGTCTACTTCTTCCAGAGATTTATTTTTGAGGTTCTTGACACCTCCTAAAAAGAGTTTCCCTCTCCAACTGGAGCCACTGTTATCCTCCTGTATTCTACAGATTTCACTAGATGACTGTGGATGTTCTACAAGCACCTAAAGATAGCATTATTTTCTTATCAGCTATCTTTAGAGGCCTCACTTCCTTCATCATCCTAAAAATGGTTATTTTTCACTAAACCTTCCTATCTTCATGCCTCATTAAAAGATCACCCTGTTGTCTCAAAAAAAGGCTCATTTCAGGTTGTTTCCCTCATTTCACCCCCTCACTTATACTCTCATCCATTTCCCCTTTTCCTCCAAAAAAACCCTTTTATTTCTCATTTCTCCCTAAGAAGACTTTATACCATGAAAAACTCCTTTTTCTTGGTTTAGAACCCTTTTCTTTACCCTATCGGAACCTTCAAAAGCACTAAAATATCTGCTTTTTACGCCTAAACTGCTCTTTTTATAAGATAACGCCTTAAGACCTTTTTGGCTTAAGCCTCAGCCCCTTCTGCTCATATGACCTGGATCCGACCATCCACTATCTCCAAAGCTCCTCTCATCCTAACTCCTGGTCCTATCTTCCCCCCACTGGGCCATTTCCCCCGCCTTCCCTTAGCCTCCTTTCCTTATCGTTCATCCCATGCCATTTTACTTTCCCCTGAAATTCATCTCGACTGTCGATCCTGCAGATCTGATGGTTGTCGTGTCTCCCACATCTCCCTCATCCACCCGATCATCCTCCCATCCATCTACCCATTGGAGAAATCTCCACCGTCGATCATCTTCGATCCGATGATCATCATACCTCCCCACCCTTTTAACCCCGCTCCCAACATTCTCGCTAACCGACAAAGAATCTACATCACCCCTCTGGCCCACTTTCCACTACTCCCACTGTCGACCAATCTCCATTCGCCACCTATATCCCACTACCGCCCTTTACCAACCTATTTCTCCTATTGGGTTTAACCCGCACCATTGATCTGACTCCCTCAAATCTAACGGCCAGCATGCCATATCGCGCATAATTTGGTGCCGATGTTTAATGGCCCTTATCCGCGCAAAATAAGCGGTTCTGGCTCGGACACGTGGCGGCCATTCTATGGAATCGCATTTCTCCACCCCTAAACTGCTTACCGCTAAAAATCCACGTGATAAACCCCCTGGTTTCCACAAAACTGCCTTGCCTCCTCTTCACGCCATAATTCAAAAACCTCTGTTTCTCCCTGATTCCGCCTATGGGACCTCTCCCCTGCTTCTCCCCTTCCTCTGCAAGTTGCTCCAAACACCTCATAAACCCCCTGAATGTAGTTTTAACCCAAAAAACACAAGATTTAAATTAATGTTTTGATTGTATTTGTTGCAGGTTTAATGGCAGCTCATAGCCTAAGAGGCTATCCCACAGTCAAAGTTTACTGGCGGAGGCCTTTGGATGACAATCCAAGAGGCCAGAAATATGATGAAAAAGGGAATGAGGGTTTAAATTTGAAGGTTGAAACAAAGTTTCATGACCATCGTATCAATCACTGAACCCTCCAATGCGCAGAAGAAACCCTGCACACAAACAAATCAAAGAAACAATTAGAACAATGAAAGAATGAAGAAGTAGAGGATAAGGCCTAATCCAAGAATTAAAGGAATAAATCAGAAGATTAGCCTAAGCATCAGTAATTAAGGATAAAGACAAATTTTTAAAGACAAAGGGTAAATTAAAAAAAACAGTCTATGAAAGCAAAAAAGGGATAAAGGAAGTAAAGACAGATTATGAAGACCAAATATAGATCAAGGCCTAAATCAGAGTTAATGGATAAAACAGGAGTAGATCAACCCAAAGACAACTTTGAACTACTCAACAAGGGAGCAATTACTTCTCCAAAGACAAATTTGCCACCTACAACATTGTTTCTTTCCACAAAGGCAGCAAACAGTTATTACTCAGTCAGAGATATTTTTGAAGTAGCTCAACAGTTATTACATAACCTTAAAACTCAAATATTTCAGCTTAATAACTTAGAAAGTTAAGGCAGAAGTTATTATTTAGAGTAACTCTTTCAGATATTTTTGCCTTGGCCCTTGCATGGTCTAAAAGGTCAAAATTCTTTAACTCTGTAATAAATAACATTTATACACTCTAGCACAACAGCACCTCCTCATTTTTCATATAAATAGTGCATATGAGCCTCATTGTAAATGTTGGTTACTTGATGGTTTCTGGACTGATTTATGTTGTTGAGCTTGTAATCTTGCATGCTTGGCAGTATATTGCACAAAGTGGAGTGTTGCCCCCGCTGGTGGATGCCATCAAGTAGCTGCAGGCAAAGATGGAGAACCCACGACCACTGTGACTCGGGACGCGTCACAAGAATGTGTTGGGGGACTATTGGAACAGGGTCCCCTAAAGCTACGAATTTTGTACAATTTTATATATTTTTGGTATTAATTAGTCTAACACAGGGGTTTTTGGGTGGGTCAAAGCCGCGAACACTTTGTAATGGGTCAAAAGTATACCAAGAGTCCGCAAACTGCAGTTTGCATACCACTGGAAGCGTAGGCTAAGTTGATATAAATAGATGAACATTTTGAGTCCAGAAGTAGGCAAGAATTAAGTCTGATGCTAAGTGTGAATTGTTAGATCTGTTTTGGGTTGTTTGGGTAAGGAATCCTGCTGGTTGTGTACGCGAAGATCTTCAGTCCTGCTATGTGTGGACCCCGCTGGCTGTGTGTGCAACCTGTGTTAGACTGTAACGGGGTTTGAATGATAATATATGCGGATATAGTTGAAGTATCTCTGTGTGATCAGGATTCGTTGTGTTATTATTGATGTGAACCTTTGGAATTTGTTCGAAACTACGAATACATTTACATTATCTACTTATGTTGCAATTATATTTTTGTTATGCATATGTATATCTATGATCTGTATCAGCTGCGAGTATAAGGGTTTTTCAATGGTTTCTGTTTAGCTACGAGTACATCTGTTTATAGGCTGTGTTTTATGATATCATGTACTGATAATTGTTGTTACGCACGTGGATGCGAAGGTATAAAATAGATCTGAATAGGTTTGTTGTGGTTACTAACTGAATATACTGTGAAAGCTTGCGAATAGACCTATGTGAACCTAGTAGGTTTCGAGCTCGGATCTGCTTGAATAACCTGCTCTCTCTCAGGATGCGAAAAACTGGTTCCAACACCCTCCCATACTGCTTCGGGTGAGACTTTGGCCTGCACAAGTAGGTCACTGCCAAAAGGGCCAGTATTATAGGGGTTTGTTGGAAACCCTTAACCTTTGAACCTAGATTAGGACCCCTGAAGCCAATAAGCGCACAGAAATCACTGACCCTAAGTGATCCCTACGACCTTTTCTTCGATAGAAGTGAAGATCATCGCGGATATCCCTCAGATAGCCGCGTGGTCCTGGGTATGTGGAAATTCACCATCTGGGACCACTTGACACACTTGAAGAATAATATTCCCACTCAAGCCAGCCAAGTATAGCCACCTTGAGGCCTTAGTGCAGCACACAAAGGAATCAGCCTCCCACTCTTGTGTCAACATTCATCTTGTACAGAGAGAGGGAGGGAAAATTTGAAATTTTCCTATAAAAGTCTGCCATGGGAAGATGAACATCATAAAACTTTTTTATGTTGACCAAATTGCTTGAGAGAAAACCAACATTGTGTTGTCCAAACAACAATGAGTGGAAGGATTCAACTATTGGCCACCCAACACTTCAACCCAAGAGAATAAGTTCACAAAGTGTCTGTTATTCTACCATCTATCGAGGAGAGATAGAGGCTTGTAAGAAGCTTAAAGGGAAGAGACCCCCTTGCCTTGAATATTAGAGCTCCATAGCTCTAAGGATTCATTTCAAGTGATTTATCATCCTATTCTCTTATACCATCATCAACTAATAAAAGGGGAAGAGTTCTCTATTTGAATCATTAGTGTGTTTGACTCGATTGAGCTTGTTATTGTACATGAGTATTTTGTTTCTTGTTTCTTCTTTACTTAGTTTACTACATGTTATTTTTTTCTACTAACAATATAACAAACCAATTGACATGTTACTTACTTGTAGGAAAGCAGCCTCCCCCATTAAGCATAGTATTCCGTCCGCCCATGCGCCGAATACACTACAACAACCCTATTGGTTATACAAGATGTTAAGCAGGAAAGGTAGAGGATGTTCGAGGAATACCAGTTGGTTGTACAGGAGTGTGATGCAGCGACTACGCAAAGACAGAAGTTGGAGGAAGTCATCTCCAAGCCTTGCAATGACCTAGCTCAGCTCAAGATTCAGGCTGCAGCCACCCTAGAGGAAAAGGTGGCACGGTTCGCCATGGAAGTAAGATATTCTAAGGCAGAAGTTGACACGGTGTGACTCGAAATGAAAATGAAGATATTCAAGCTACAAATGAAATTTTAGCCCACCACTCCACCAGAGGTCCGAGAGTAGCGCGCAACCAAGATTAAGGCTGCCAATACTAAGATTGAATCCACTGTATAGGAATTCATGTAAGTTTTTGAAGAAGTTATGGATGTTTGGGCCTTATTGTAGGAGGACCCCCATGTACAAACGATTGAGAAGGAAATCTATGAGAAGCTAGAATGGATGGATTAGCTTAAGGTCACAACAAAAACTTTGGCATCAATGCAGCAGTAGACCTGTCTCCAAGAAGGTCAATTTTTGCAGGGACAGATCGATGAGATGTGCAGAAAAGAAAAACTTATCACAGCTAGGATGCAGCCATGGGAAGCTGAAGCCAGTCAGTTATCGCAGGCTGTCGAGAAATAGCTAAAGGGAATGCGCCAAACATAGAAGGATATTGTAGTCAAAATTATAGGACCAACTACTAAGACGTTGATGAGAAAAGTCCGATAATTAGAACAATAGTGTGCGAAAGAAATTCCCCCTCTGAAGGATGCCTCGAGCGACATCAAACCCAAGATCGAGGGTGCACCATCAAGAGTGACTCGGGACGAGTCACAACTTTGTGTTGGGGGCCTATTGGACAGAGTACCACTCGAATGAAATATTTTGAGAAAGAATCTGCAGATCGAGGACCAAAGCATGCAACGTGAAGCTAAGTTAGGGTGTTAGGGGCTTTGGGGGTGGGTCAAAGCCCCTTATTTTGTAAAATAATGGGAATATTTTGTGAACGTTGAACTCTGCCCATGGTTTTTGGACCATGGTATTGTAAATGTAAAATATTATATAAGGATTATACGATAGATCATATCTCATACATGGTATACTTGATATGTGATGCCATTGGATGTAATATTGTTTTGAGTTTGTGTTCTGTGGGTTGGGTTAGAAAAAAGGATCCTTTAGATGAGTGTGCGGAGACCTTAGGAATTCTGTAATTGTGTGCGCAGACACATGCAGCTGAGTGCGCAGGGTCAAACTAATTGTACATGTAACCGATACTAATGAAATATTCTTGAATATTTACATTCCGTGTTTTTGAGTTTTATGTGTTTTTTTTTTTTATTTTATGCTTGTTAAAGTAACATTGCGTAATCTGCAAGTTACTTCAACGGAATTGTTGAACTACAATTGTATAATTAGTAGATGTGTTCTACGAAGCTATGTCAAGTATTGAAAGTAATATGAGCCCTAAATACACACTCCATTGTCCCTCTAGATGCAGAAACCTGGTTCTTGCATCCTCCTATATTGCCTTGGGTGAGACTTCGATCTGCGCAACATATCGTTGCCGAAAGGGCGGTAATAGTGGGTTTTGTTTGTTCACCCAACCATATCTGAACCTGGGTCTAGGCCCCATCAAGCCAACAACATGTGTGTTATTTCTTATTGCATGTCTAAAATTATTGTTCTAGATTGTGAATTACTTTCTGCAAAGTAGTAGAGTAGGTTTGTGTCTTCTGCTTTTGATTAAAATTTCATGAGTAGATGCAAATCTACATCATAATTTCTACATGGATTTGTATAGAAAAAGGACATAGAATATGAGGATACCTTTTTCCCCATAGAGAATTGTGCTATTTCCCATGCATTATTAGCTTTGAAAGCACTGAATAAGTGGTTAGTTCATCACATGGATGTGAAAAACAAAAAATTCTTAAATGAAGTCATGAAAGAGAATGTTTACATGTATCAAATAAAAGGATTTGTTTTGAAGGTTCAAGAATAGAATGTATGTAACCACATCAAGTCTCTGTATGGCGTAAAGTAAGTTCTTGCACATTGTATGAAAAGTTAACTAAGCACATTTCAAAGATCAATTTCAAACATTTTAATCTTGATGATGCAACTTTATTTGTCAATAAAGTTGGAAAAAATATTGTATATCTTGTGGTGTATGTATATTATCATTTCATAACAAGGAGCAAAGAAGCATATATTACATCCACAAAGAAAGAATTGGAGAATAGTTTGAGATGAAAAACATAGGACATCTTCAATAATACTTGGGTAGTGAAGTAACTTAGAATCCAAGGCATGTATTAATTTCCAAAAATAAGTACATTGGATAATCATTGAACAAATTTGGCATGGGTGATTGTAATCCTATGTCTACTAGAATGGAGATCAATTTGAATCTTACACCAAATAAGTGAATTCATTTCAAGAAGGAACTAGATATAGACATCTTGTGGGGAGTTGTATCTACCTTCTTACTACTAGACTAGATATGTTAGTTGTAGTTGGGATTCTTTCCAAGTTCATGCAAAATCCTTATAAATGTCATTGTTGCAATGTAAATAAATAGACTATGTTACTATTGTGGAGGAGATAATACAAATAATCCAGATTTTCCACAGTGTCGGAGAATATATGTCGACGTTTCGAATCTCCATGGAGATCCATATTCATTCATTCGTCCTGAAGATGGATCTCCATGGAGATTCGAAATGTCGACATATATTCTCTGACACTGTGGAAAATCTGAGTTCTTCTTCATCAATTGATAACCACAAAAGCTTGAAAACCACAAATAATCCATTTTAGAAAATTCTGCTACAAAGGCAGAGTGCGTCACTACTTTAGAGGCAATGAAGGAGATTTTATGGTTCATGAAGATACTAGATGATTTATCAAAGAAATGAGTGATTGTTGCTTTAATTCGGATTAAGAACACTTTCGCAATCTAGTTGGCCAAGAATCCTAGATTCCATGAGCAAACAAGTGCAATTCAACATGAAGTACTATTTGATTCGACATCATGTATAGGCCAAGACCATTCAATTGATACATTACTCCACAAGTGTTAACATTGTAGAAATCTCCACCATAGTTCTTGGAGATAAAATTTTAAAATTTTCAAAAATATGCTTGAACTTATAAACTCCCCTTTAGATTAAATGGGGGGCGAGGTGTTAGATACTTAACCCTTGGGATTATGGTATTTGTAAATATTAATTTAGGAAAAATATGAATAATTAGGTGAATATGAAGATTCATTGAACATCTTGGAAGATGAAACTAAAGGTCACTTCAGATTGTATTAGATGTGATTCATTTTAATGAAATGCTCTTAATGAATGGAGTTATTCATCATTGACATAACCTGCCCATCATATTTCATTATTGCTTTAGAATAATTAGTTGCGAGAGGATTGAATTTAAGTTATCTTAGTCTAGATCTAAGGAATTAGATGAGATAATCTTATTTTATTGTAAAGGAAGGTGAGTATCATTCTATAAATAGGGTTCCCTTCTCATTTATACTCATGGTTGGAGTTTTAGAACTCTCACTTCTTGGAGCTTAATTAACTATCTTTCTTGGAGCAGATGGTTGTTTAGAGGGTTGTTTCTTTGTGGATGATTGTTGTCAATTCTTGAAGCTTCTCTATCTTTGCTCTTATTTGGTGCATAAGGATCAATGGTGAAATGTTCAGGTCTTCTAGAGGCCTTCATGATCAATCCATTCAAGGGGTAATCTACCAATTGGAAGGAAAAAGTTATCGAGTTTCCTTCCTTCTTCCTTTGTTGGATTGCATATTATTCAATCACGTGCTTTGTTCTTCCGTGGGGATCCTTAGCAAAAGTATCAAGTATATTTCTCAAGCCATAATTTATTTTGTTGGTGAAAGTATTCCATTAACTTTCCCTTCTACGGTAGACATTGATATTCATTCTTGAACTTGATTGAGTGAGAGATAAATCTTCTTTTTTATTCTAATCTCCAAACCCCTAATCTTTCAAAGAAATAAATCAATTCTTTAAAGAATTTCTTCTTAACCTCATAAGTCATTTGATTCATCTTGACCCAATTGCTTAATTGAATTTAGTATTGATCTTTATCTCTTTCCATCATTTAATCTAAAATCCTAAAACCCCTATATCTAAATTCAATTTCACCTCTAACTTTATTATTTAATCTTAATCATTTTAATAAATAAACTCCTCTAAACCAAAAAAAAATCAACCTAAAAGTAAAATAATAATAATTAAGAATCACAATAATGATATTGTAACAATTATCCTTCTTTAAAATAAAGAATTAATCAAAATAAAATATATTATGCCCCGAAAAAAATCCTACCCATATCCAAAAACGGTAATATTGTGCCCTCTAAAATCATCTTCTTACCAAAATGTATCCTTGAAAATGCTCTCAACAATTTAATATCATTAAATGGCATTGACAAAGATATTTGCAAGATAATAAATATACTAACAAAAAGGCATTTATGTGAAAAAGTTCTCATATGGATGCAAATAGATTTCCCACGTTCTCGCTGAACCTAAACAAGGGTTAGAGTTCTCATGGTTTCATTATATGTATATATAGATATGAATGTGCAGTAAGAAATTGTGTTTAAAAAGATTAATTTTAATTTATAATATTTAAGAAAAATGAAATATTTCAATTATTTTTGAATTTTATTTTTTTACTATATTTTAAAAGTATTATTAAATAAAATAAAATAAAATTGTTATTATATTATTTTTTGATATTTTATATTATTATTTTTGTTATATTATTTTTTCATATTATATTAATGAATGGAATTATTTATATGTAACCTGCTATAATAATAGTATTTTATTATTGTTTTACAACAAGAGGATTGAATTTAACTTATCTTATTATACATTTAAGAAATTACATGAGATAATTTTATTTTATTGTAAAGGAAGGTTAGCATTATTTTAGAGGTGTTCTTTCTCAATTATATTCATCTTTGGATTTTTATACTTCTTAGTCTTTGGAGTTTAATTTACATAGTATTTTGGAGCATATGATTGTGTAGTGGGTTCTTTCTTTGGAGATGATTGTTGACAATTTTTAAAGCTTCTTTATCTTGGCTCTTATTTGGTACATTAGGATCAATGGTGAAATGTTCGAGCTTTCTAGAAGTATTCATGATCAATCTATTCAAGGGGTAGATCTACAAGTTGGAAGGAAGAAGTTATCGAGTTTCCTTCCTTCTTCCTTTGTTGGATAGCTTATTATTCTACCATTTACTTTGTTCGTCTGTGGGGATCCTTAACAAAAGTATCAAGTATATTTCCCAAGCCATCATTAACTTTGTTGGTGAAGGTATTCCATTAAGGCTCTCTTTTAGTAGACCTTGATATTCATTGTTGATCTTCGTCGGGTGAGAGATCGCTTTTCTTTTTTGTTCTAATCTCCAAAACCTAATCCTTGAATGAAAAAAGTCAATTCTTTGGAGAGTTTCTTCTCTACCTCCTAGGCCATTTAATTCATCTTGACTTCATTGCCCAAGTTAGTTTTGACACTCTTTTTCCATCACTTATTTTAAAATTCTAAAAACCATTTAATCTTATCTATTTATTTAATCTTAAAGATCTTAATAAATATATTCCCTTAAACCAATGGAAAGCCAATCTAAAATATATATATATATATATATATATATATATATATATATATATATTAATGAAATGACAATAATAACTGTAAAATAATGTATAATTTCACAACTATTCAGAAAAAAAACTATATCATTTTTTTCTAACCATAATAATTAAATTATTATAAGAAACTCCTTTCTTCAAGATAATTAAGAATAAAAATTCAAAATAAAATTTACTAGCCCCATCCCCAAAATAAATCCCTACCTATATCCAAACGGAGCATTGCTGTGCCCACTAAAATTCTTGAAAATGCTCTCAACAAATGAATGTCCTTATCAAAAAATGGTATCGTCAAAGCTGTTCGCGGGAAAATTTAATATATTAATAAAAGACGTTAATATGAAAAAGTTCTCATATCGATGCAAATAAATTTCCAATGTTCTCGCTGAAGTTAAACATGGATTAATGTTCTCATGGTTTCGATATGGAATATGTGGTTTTTGTGCGTTTTTTTTTAGTTGTAATGGGCTAGAAATTTTGTTTAAAATGAAAATTGATTTGATGATTATGGTTATTAATATATATATTGAAATCAATTTTAAGTTATAAAGTTTAAGAAAAACAATTATTTAATTTATTTTAGAATTTTATTTTAAAAGTATTATTAAATGAGATAAACATTAAAAATATATATTTATTATATTATATTATTTTTTGATATTTTTATTTTATTATTTTTAATTTGATTTCTAATTTCCCAAACCATAATAAATTGTGGGAGGAGATATTTATAGAACTGAGAAAAAAATTATATACCTATTTTATTTTAAAAAATTGTTTTAGGATATTTACTCTTTTTTTATAAAAAAAAAATTCTTATTTAAAAAAAAAATTACCAGTATGTAAAAAGTTATAATTACACGACAAATGAAAATTTTAAATCTTTTTTTCTTCTTTGTTTATTTTAATCACACTTTCAATCATAAAGTTGTGTTTTAATTTATTTTTATTTATTTTGAAGTAATTTAATAATTTATTTTTTTCAAAACATTAAATATTTATAAGAATTAGATTAATTTTTTATTATTTTTTTGGGACTAATGGTTATGTGTTTTGTTATAAAGGTTTTAAGTTCAAAATCTGAAAAGGTAGAGTGTGTATGTCTATGTCTAATGGGTTTTCAAAATGAGAAGAGGTAGACTATGTATGAATATGTATACTTTAATAGGTCTTAGCATAGTGGAATTGCTAAGTGAAGATGGATTTGTTGTTCTATAAATTGAGAGTCCAATACACCAATTTAATGTCTAGCTTGGACGTAACCTTAAATTGAATTATTATCATTATTATTATCTCAATTCAATGTTAATTCAATATTATATATCAATATAAGTTGTCACCCTATTTGCAAATCCGGTATTAAATACAAAGGTAGAATGTGTATACCTATACCTATTGTGTTCCTTTCTAATGAGTCCTAGGTTCAAAATCCTAAGAAGTAGAATATATATTTATATGTAAATTTTAATAGATTTGAGAGAGTGGAATTGCTAAGTGAAGATGTAAAATTTCGTGTCTCATATTTTAAAATTTTATTTTTAAAGTATTATTGAATTAGATAAATATTTACAAATGTGTTTATTATATTATTTTGTGATGTTTTTATTTTATTATTTTTAGTTTGATGTCCAATTACTCAAATCATAGTAAATTGCAGAAGGAGAAATATTTATATGCAATGTAGATGTTTTTATAATTGATTAAAAAAATTGAGTTTAGGAAAAAAATTTGATATATCAATTCTATTTAAAAAAAATTGTTTTGTGTTTTTTACTATTTTTATAAAAAAAAAAAAAACTATTTAATTTTTTTTTTAAAATACTGCTATGCAAAAAGTTAGAATTACAAGACAAATGAATTTTTTAAATATTTTTCCCTTCTTAGTGCATTTTGTGTTTTCATTCATTTTTATTTATTTTAGAATAAGCTAGTAATTTTATTTTTTCAAAACACTAAATATTTATGAGAACTAAATTAATGTGTTCCTTCTAATGGGTCTTCAAAATCAGAAGATGGATTTGTTGTTTTATAAACTGAGAGTTTAGTGCACCAATTTAAGGTTAATTTTGGTCGTACCCTTAAAATTGAATTATCATCATTATTATTATTTCATTTCAATTCAATGTTATGTATCAATATAAGTTATCACTGTACCTGAAAATCTGATCTTAAATCCATGGGTAGAGTGTGTACATTGTATATCTATGCCTAATGTCTCCCCAACCAGATTGACATCCTACATTCGTCACTTTGCCTCCATGGGTTTGGGAAATCCGTTTGACCTTTGATCCTATTTGAGTCAAATGTTGTCACACTCTGGAGTCATGTCGCCATTATGTTCAAGAGAAGTCCTTTTTGTCAAACACTTTTTTCATATCTGACCTCCTCTGTTACAATCCCGAACCACTCCTATCGTCTTAAGATATCTGATGTTTCGTGTCAATGATGTGGGAATCATTATGGCCCTCCTTCGATCAATTACTTCATGTCGACTTCATCTCATTATCCAAGAAGGTGATTTAGAAACTCCTTTCAGTACCTTGGAGCTTGCATGCCTCAATGGCAAGTTCTTCTTGTTCGACGATAGGTTCACATCATTGGCCTTCGATCGAATGATTCTGAAAGGATTCGACTTCAACACATCTATTCACACTTGTAGATTGTGTTGTTGTACCTTGAGTTCCATCATCATTATTGGTGGTCTATCTCGTGCCTATTAACGGTTTTCATCATTGGCCAGTAATCAGGTGGTTTCTATCATGTTCGACACCAACACATTTATTCACATGGCTAGATTCGTACATTGGGTTGATTGAAATCATAGTGAAGACCCTGGGTCACAACTGATTTTTGGCCTAGGCTATGAGGATTTATTGCCTATTCATGATTGTATACATGATATTATCTATACGGATGGTTGCGTCCATACCGCGGATACATTTCTATGATCTCTTTTCGACGGATGTCTACGACCATACCGTGGGCTCATGTGTCATTTTATGCCTATTGCAACATTATGTGGTTAGGAATATTTATACCACATATGTCATATATTGTAAATGTTTGATTTGGCAAGTTATCCGAAGGTGGTCAGCATTTTTTGCCTTGGTTCGTAAAGCATTTCAGCCATCACTCCATGTTCTGCCTCCATGCTTTAGGGGGCATATGTTACACAGTAATTTGCGACCATGCTCATTTTCCCGTCCCTGGTCCTGAAATGCCCCGTGAAAAATCTTGTGCAATGTTTCCATCATTAAGAAATATGCTAACATATCCCCTTGAAGATCCAAATAAGACTTCCTTGAAATATTACTGAAGAAACTTGGTCAAATTCCTAGTTTCCCGGGTCAGTGCCCTTCCTGGTGCCATGACCATGCTGATGTCATTTTCCGAGTTCTGGACCAACGCTTTCAATGCCCTAATTTATTGGAAAACCGGGTTGATCCCCTTTCTAGCAGTGATTCCTCAAATGGAGGAGAACGTTCGACCTCTAGAAGCTCAAGGGCGGCGAGTTGCTTGCTAAACAGAGATGATAAGGTCGAGCTCTCTCATTTTAGAGCCTTTACCTCTGTTATCACTCAAAAAATTCAAACATCATTTTGGCAAGGTTAAATAGGTTCATGGGTCAAAATAGGGTTGTAGGATTCATTTTTAAGTTTGATCAAGGGAAATATTAAATTTTTATGGTTTAAGTTTACCCTAAGGTCTAAACCCACTCATGTTTGAAGTCCTTCATGTCACGTCATTCATCATTTTCTGATTCATTTCATTTTCCAAATTTTTTGTGTTGAAAGTGCCAAAGTAGCCAAGAAACCATAGTTTCGTAGCACAATGCACTGTAAAAAGTCATTTTTTGCTATGAAACTGCTGATAGTTTCGTAGCGAAAACAGCTAAATTAACACTAGAGGCGCTACGAAAGCCCGGTCTCCTGTTTGTCTTGTCAGTCAAGCTGTTAAGTGTCAGAAAACGTTGGGAAAGGGTAATTTAGATGCTTTTCGAGTCATTGAGTGATGAAATCAAGGTACATGCCTAGGTTTGCAGTCATCATGGTCAGTTTAGGTAATGAATAAGTCATCATTGAGTCATGAGAATACATTTAAACTTCAAATCCTTTCCTAATTTAGTTATTCTCATTTCTCATTCCTCCTTGCGAAATATTTGAGCTCTGGAGAGTTATTGCACTAAGCCAAACTTGTGGCTAGTTTCTTCAAAGGTTTACTTTGAACATTATCAAGCAAGCCTACAAATTCATCAAGCGAGGCTGAACATCATCAAGCGAGGTTGAGAAATTATTTGAGAAACTATGGCAGAGAAAATAAAAATACGCAAGGGTGGAAAATGTCTGAAATATGAACCTGAAGACGTGAAAGTGATCAATGAAGATCCAGCAGTAATGGAAGCCTTTAGAAGAGCAGGTTGCCTATAATTTTGTGAGAAATTGCAAGGCTGTCATACACAGGTATCCAAGGAGTTTGCTTTGAATTTCAATGGAACAACCACTAAAGTGGGAATGCTAAATTTTTCCATCACACCAGAGGTTATTGTTGTTGCTACAGAGATTCCAAGAGGTCAAGAAACCTAGTTCAAAGGTTTCAAGTTTAACATGGAGCAGTGCAAAGAGTTCATGAAGCCTGAGCACACTGGGATGGATCTCACCAATGTTGTTCCAAGAAGCTGCATTAAAGAAAACTATTCAAAATTGCTGCTCATCATCCAAAAGTACTTTACCTATGAAGGTAGATATCACAAAGTTTACTCATACCATTTCAAATTACTTCTGCACTTCACTGGTAAGATTTCCCTTGACTTACCTTTCTATCTGCATAGAAGTCTTTCAAAGATGGCTGATAAGGTCCAAACGAAGTCTAAGGGAAGTGAGACATCATTATTCCATCATGTCTTAATGAAATTATTGGTTTTAGATGAACTTCAAAGGTTAGGCAGAGATTGGTCCTCATCCTTGTTTGTCAGTGGTTTTGAGTTGGATGCTCTAACTCCTTCAAAAACTCCTAAAACTAAGAAAATTTCATCACCACTAGCAGCAGAACAAAGCCAACCTTTGGTTGCAAAACCAAATGAACCTGTAAGAGAAAATCCAAGTAAGCAAACTATGAAGGAGCCAGAGCAACTGCAGATTCTTGACATACCAAATGTCCCACCTGCAAAATAGAAATCAAAGGTGGTCAAACCTACAAAATAGAAACAAATTGTTGGCAAACAAGGGACCAAAAGAATGACTAGAAGCCAAACAATGGTTTTGGAAGAGAAGAAAGTGGCTGTAGAAGATAGAGAAGAGGCTAAGGGGAATCTAGAGGATATTTTACATGCCATTGACATAGAGGAAACACCTATTTTCCAAGCTGAATTCATAGAGGAAGGTTGGCAGAAGTTAAAGAAGGCCAAATCTGCAAAGAAATTAGAGTTTGAGGGAGAAGATGTAGGTTTCATATTCTAAGAAAGAAAGATTATGAAAAGGCATGCTAGGAAATTAATAGAAAGCAGCAAAGAATTTCAAATACCTACTGAGATAGCTCAACTACCTCAAGATATTATTGACCTCTCATCACCCATAGTAAAGGATATAGTCAACAAATCAAAAAATGGAAAAGAGAAGGTGATAGAAAAAATAGAGTTGTAGCTTCTTGAAGAGAAATTGAAATTGGCCAATCAGGAAATTTTTGTCATGAAAAAAGAAGCTAGGAAACACAATGTTGAGAAAAATCAATTTGAAAATATGAAGGCAGTTTGGGAAGAACAAGTTGACACTGTTTCTAAAACTTTAGACAATACACAACAACTTATCAAGTGGACAATTCCAGCAAGGATAGAAGCCAAGCATGTCAGAAAGGTGAACAATCATCTAAAAGCCACCAACAGAAGACTTAAAGACTAGGTCAAGGACCTTCGAGAGCAACTTGAACTGATACATGAAGAATTAGAGAAAAAAGGGCTTAAAATGACAGTGATTGAAGAACCAATAGCCCAACCAATTATAAATGAGGAAGAAATGCCTCAAGGAGCATAAGGTGAGTTGTTTTATGGTTGATGGAGGCTGAGGACATGTTAGATACAATTTTTTGGCACTTCCAGGTTTTAATTTTCAAAATTAAACAAAAATCTACATTTTTAGCACTTTTCAACAGTTTCGTAGCGCATCTGGGCTTGAAGGGCTGCAAAGCACTATGAAACTACTATAGCTGCTCTTTTGACTTTTTTACCACTTTTGGAGGTTATTAAGAGATGAAATTGGTATGAGGGATGTGTTTTATGATGATGAACCTTATGCAAAATGAAAGAGTAAAAAATTTTGAGGTTAAAGGCATGTTTTGCAGTGCTACGAAAGTGCACTAAGAAACTGCCTTACTTTCGTAGCGCACTGTATTTCAGCCTTTTTAGCAGTTTTTGGAGCAGTTTTTCAAAATATAGAGGTTATGAAAGATTTAAAGACCATGTCAAGAAATTATTCAACACTCAAGGACCACGAACTAAAGATTAAATGACAGCCAAAATATTCGAAGAAGAATACCATTTGCCTAAAAAACAGGGTCTTGTTTCCTAGTTTTGAGGAGGTCAGTTAAGTAATTATAAAGTGATGAATCCCATCATCTAAATTTGACCATGTGACAACATACTTGTCAAAGATGTAATTTCTTTTAGTAGATAAGGTTGTTAAAGATAATAATGAGTAGTTTGAGTCCTAGTTGAAGTAGGACTGTCAAGTAGGATAAGTGTATGTTTGTCATAAAGTTGATGTTTTATGGTTATGCAAGGTGTCAGTAGGAAAAAATTCGATGTATCTATCCTAAAGGTAGATCATATCATGATGTAACAACTCTATTAAATGCCATTGAGTCGAAGGGTTGGAGATTTGCAAAATTTCAGCTTATTGTAAATTGATTGTTTCAGCAATACATAGATTTGTTACTTGACCAACTTGAGATTTTGAAGGAGTTTTTAGTGCTTACCTATTCTATCTGCAACTTTTATGTATCTCACTTGCAGTGGTTTTCATCTATATTACTCAAAATTCATCTATGTGATGCTATGACTTCCTTTATAAGTGAATTGACTATGTATTTTCATGTTTCATGTGTGTATGTCCTATTACTAAAAACTCTAACCTGCCTCAAATTCCATGTCAAGTAAACTCATTGAATCACTGAAATTTTTGACTCCATAAGCCCAATGTCTAAATGCTAATATTATTTTCAACCTGCATTTATCATAAGCATTTTATGTCCTAAATATAGTTAGTCATCTATATCTTTATTCCATATCATTAACCCTTGAGAGAGACCTCTCAAATTGAGGAGGCTAAGCCTCAGTCAAAAGATTGGTTTGAAACAATTGCATGAGATTGCTTGATTAGCAGCCTATCAGAAGCAATTTTGTGATAAAAACCTCATCCATGGGAAATCATCCCTTAGAAAGTGGGCCTTCCTCCTCCTTTCATGGGCTCTAAACCTCCTTCTCCTTACTACAAATCCACATCCCTCATTCCCCCAAGTTTAGATATTGGTTGATCATTGTTAGACTCATCTGAAATGTCATCCCTTTACATGCTAGCATCGTGATTAAGCCTAGTGCACGGGAGAAGGAATACTTTTGAGTTGGGTGAAGGACTCAGATTTTCACCTAAGGATGCCTCCAACATCAAGGCTTGGTTGTAAGCTCTCCTTCTGTAATTTATCAATAATAACATCTGATGTTTTCTTTCTATATCTGTCTACATGATTAACTTAATATATTCGAATAATCCTTGATCTGCTAGATAGCTAGTGTTTACATTTATTATATATTTTATCACGTTTGTTGTTGTCTCCTGATCATCCACAGGTATTCGTGTGCCATCAGTAGCAGGAAGCGAGCCTACAAGGATCGTGGATCGAGGTCACCATCAATGGATCCAAGGATAGTGATTGGAAAAAATTATTTATGTCTCTTTCCTCTTTGCATTGTAAGCATTAGTTAAAAAAGCCTATGTTAGAAAGAATCTTGTGTTGCTAGACCCACTCTAGGGCTAGAGAGATCACCTATGTCCATAGAGGGGATTTATCTTGACAATAGACTCATAAGAAAACATGGGAAATTTGGATGAGTGTGCGCACATGATGAGGTTATGCTTTGAAATTCCAACTATTAGAATGGAAGAAGTCTACTCTGGAAAGGATGATTCGCATAGATATTTGGATATATGGAATGAGGTATGGGGTGTAGAACCGAGACCTGAATGGGTCCACATGTTTATCCACACATTAGGGAAGGTACCTACTGATTGCTATCTAGAGATGGAGCTGCACCGAGGTACTAGTGAATGGTCTGCGTTGACAGAGAGTTTTATTCTAACATTCAGCTTTAAGAGTGGATTTGATAATATTGGTAAATCATCGCATAATATTCAGGAAGTTATCTTTGACACAACAAAGCCTATAATCAATTACACTCCACCAGAATGGGATGTGCAGATTAAATATATTGTGAATTGCAGAAATTTGGCGGTTGGAGATCCAAGGAATATCTCAATTCCGGAATCTGAGGGACAACGTGCAGTTGTTGAGCCTTCAATCACTTCCCTTGAGAATGTCAAAAAACTACTAGGGCACGCTGGGTACTATCATAAGCTCATTCATGGCTATGCATTGATAACAACGCCCATGGAAAAATTGCTCAGAAAGGATGCAAAATTCTATTTGGATGAAGAATGTCAAAAGAGTTGTCAATTATTGAAGGAAACGATGGTCACCAACCACTCTGCTTTTAAATACCTGGCCAATAAGCCCATGTTGGGGTGGAACATCTGCAGATGGTTGTTGTTATTACAGGGGTATGAGTTTTAGATGTGTAGTGAGGTGTGACACGCGCACAATAGTTGCGCAAGGAGGTTGACTAGGTCGCAGAGGTGCCAAAATATAGTCGTTGGAACACTAAATATGGAAAATACAGCTTTATCACCATTTATGGGAGCATCTAGGTTGCAATCAATGAAGTTATTTTTCCAAATTTGGGATCGTTTTTCATTTATGGAGACACATTAATGCATAAGGGATCATTATAGATGCGTAAAAAGTATAAATATGACCTATGGGATCGCAATAGTTCCCTTTTCTTTCTGAGTGAATTGTCTACACGGAGCTCTTTGATTTCTGCAAAATATTCATTTTCTATGTCTGGTTTGGATCCAGGATTTGAGGAGGAGTTGCGCCGTAGGGGTTTGGGTTACATAATTCTGCCCAGCATGAAAGCTACGCGGCTCGGAGAAGATCATGTTGCGCCAGAGGTTCCTGTTGTGCTGATTATTGAAACACCTGCAGCCACGATGTCTAAGAAGGGTCAAAAATCTGGAACCAGTAAATCCCCAAGGGAAAAGACTCCAAATTCATGCTCTACTGTGGTTGAGCACCAAAAAATACCAATGAAGAAGCTCCCTGAGACAGTTATGGAGGAAGAGGAGGATGTGGTCGAAGTGGCCCCATTCTCACAGTTGCTGACCTATGTCGCACCACGCAAAGCGTTAGTAAAAGTTCCCAAAGATCTCGACAAGGTTCGATCAAGTATCAATATGCCCTTGAATCCTGAAAATGTCCCGGTGGAAGGTGACATGTTTGCAAAAGTGTCGCAGTTGAGATTGGAGGATTGGGACTTCACATATATTGATAAGTTTCTTGAAATTGCATTGGCACTCTACTTAGATCATGTTCAGTATGAAGGGGGAATTGTGTGCTTAGAGCCGGAGAGATGGGTATTGGGTCTGCACAAGGCAGGCCTTTTGAATTTATTGCAGATCCATCACTTCGGGTGCAACTCGATAAATGATATTTTTGTCCGTCAATTTCTCGCACTCGTGCATGATGATGCACTATGGTTGGGAGAGCACATTCCCATTGATGTTGTGTTTATCCATAGGATCACTAGTCTACCTAATTAAGGCTCCAATCCAATGGTCGACTTTGGAGGAAAAGCGCAAGAAAAGGCAGTGGCAGAAACTGGGCATAAAATATCAAATTAAAGAACCAAGTCTTGCGCAAGAGCAGATGATTTGTAGTGAGAAAGATTAATGATCCCGTTGTTCAGTCTGGAACACTCATCTTGGCCTGCAAGATGATGCTTTAGTGTAGGCCCAAGGAGATTCTTGGGCAATTCATTTCACTTGCGGGACAATGCGGGAAAGGCGTAATCTATAATTTCTCCCACTACCTATGCAAGGAGTTTTTGGAGAATGTGCACGAAGCACAAGAAGAGGGCACAAATTTTTATTATGCTTGGATGTTATTGTTGATCGCATTATTTGGGTGGAAGGCCCAAAAGGAAATGCATTTTCCTGAGATAGAGCCTAAAATGGGCAAAGCCACACGATACGCTACATTATGGAATTCATCAAGCCCCGTGCGTGTCATGGAGAATAATATATTTTGGGTATTATTTGACACTTTGCTCTATCAGGCAGTCCATTCTAAGCCACAGCACTCTCCGAAATTGTATGAACAATATAAGATGATAGCATATTTTAAGGTGACTTTCCATAATATGCACATCAGCGCAAAGGGCGCAATCAAGGGAGTTTGGTATGAATTACCATATCTAGTCATGGAGGATGATCTGATACGCATCACTGCAGAATGGCTGCCAGCATGGTTGGAGACTAGAGCATCAACATCTATTCCTAAAACACCTACCAAGCTGAGTACTAGTACCCATCCAGAGAAGACAACAGAGAAAGAATCCACGTCGAAAACAATCGGTGAAACCATTGATCTAGAGCAGGATGTTGAACCTGAGAAAAATGGTACTGCATCAAAGGACACTGAGGAGAAAGTGGAAGCATAGACTTCCAAAGACACAAAGCACGGTTATCAGGCCGCGGGAGGATTGAGGAAGAAAATAAAAGGATATAAAGACACTAGAGAGGAGGTCTTGACATTGAATGAAAATGACTTGAATGAAATTTCAAACACTGTCACATCTGCTACAGAGGAAAAATTAACAGATATGGAAGTGCAGTATAATACTGCTCTCAAGGTCATGCAGGTTGGCATCCAAGAGTTAAAAGTACAAGCAATCCTGATTCAGGCGAGTGTTTCTCAAGCACGCCAGATGCAGACAGGCGCGCATGTAACCAGCGCGCAACC
The DNA here is from genome assembly GCA_034641835.2 of Pinus albicaulis. Lineage (NCBI taxonomy): Eukaryota > Viridiplantae > Streptophyta > Pinopsida > Pinales > Pinaceae > Pinus > Pinus albicaulis. The sequence continues at coordinate 2,038,056,995 of CM076575.1, forward strand.
GCTCGACATAGCCTTACCAGCAACCGGGGATGTTCATCTTGTTCAAATCCCTACGCCGGCCATCCATGTAGACCCCAGCCGGCGTGCCCAGTTCAGAGGTTGTGGTGATATTAACATAAATTTTTCTATCTTACACTACAAGGAAAAGACCCTCTAGAGGAGGTTATAAAGGAGGTTTTTAGTGTTATAAAATTGGCCAAAATTGTTAAAAATATAATTTTCTACAACATTTGTTTATGGTTATGGAGGTTTTGGCGGAGCTTTTAACGGAAATTCAACACAACTAAAAAAAATGGGTGGCCAGAGGTTATTACGGATGTTTTTTTCATCAGTGCGCTACTCTGGCTTTTACGCACCGGTGCATACATGTAGAAGGTGCCCCGAGGCAGTCAAAGGAGAATGCACCAAGCCGATAAGGTATAAAACCGCACCGGGCGTAGTGTTGGTGATACAACCCACAAGGCCGTTCTAATTGGTCTTGGGATTTGTGTGGTGCCCATAGGTCGTATCAACACATCAGTGCGTAGTATCACACAATTGTACCAAGATTTATAATTGGTATCAGTATTCGTTCGGTGCCCATATGATGCAGTGGCATTAGGCTCAAGAAAATTCCTTGTATTTTATTAGACTTAGGGGTTTTGTGTTTTCAAGGGAGTTGGTTTCTTATGTAACGATTTGAGTGATTTTAATGAGAATTAATTAAATATTGTGAGGAATTTTGTAAATGTTCTCGAATGTTGGAGAACATGAGAGAATTAGGCTAGTTGAGAGTGTATATGGATTGAGAGATTTATGAATTAATTATAAATCCTAAATTAGAATTGGTTCATGATTTTAGGATGAAAGAGGATCCTTAGGGATTAGTTGAGTCAAGTGAGGACTTAGAGGATATTTAGGATTTTGGTGAGAAGATGGAGGAACTGAAACCAAAAATAGTTTCAGAACCTTTTGTATAAAATGTAAGCCTCAAAGGCATAAAAAGCAGAAAATAGATAGAGAGAAATTCAGGATTTAGAGAGGTAGGGTTTGAATTGTAAGCCTATGGGTAGAATAGGGAAAAGGCCACTGATACAGAAGATCAGGCCAGAGAAAGAATTCCTATGTAAATACTGGTTTTAATACAAAAATTCAATTTCTGAGTTTGTGTTTGAGTGTATATTGTGTGCAAGTGGAAATTGACAAGAGCAAGTGAAGTTCTATCATATTATATTCAAGCTACATTTTAAGAGATTGTGTGGTTTGAGGGTGAATATTGAATTCTGTGTGATTTGTGATTACTGAGAAAATTAGCATCGATCATAGAATGGATCGATGCTATTAAAAGAATTACCTGGACTTCTAATTGGCCTAGATATATTTTATAATTGGAGTTGACATCATATAAGCTATTTCATGGAGGAATTAGACACACTGTTGTGTATACACAGTGAAATGAGGTCCGGGGTTTGAAATTATATTTGAGGGTTTGGCCTGGTTGAAATCATGAGTTGAACAAAGACAGAAAACCACAAAGCAAGGTGCAGAGGAAAATCTAATCTTACATATTTAGATGACCAATAAGCTGTGCTAGATGATATTGTTGATTTGCCATCGTTTTGACATGACAGGGATGTATTGTGAAATTTATTACTTACAACAGATGCACATGCATTGAATTATGTTGTGTAAAATCAGTGTAGTGAAACCCGAGTTAAATGGACAATGGAGTAAAGGAGAACAGTGAAGGCTGTTTTAAAAAAAAAACCAACTGGTGGTTTTTGCGTATTCTTTAAATGGTAAGCGGTAATCTATGAAGTCAGCGCGCTATACTCCAACAAGTGACACATGGTGATATAAAACCACCCATTTCACATGCAATTTAGTCGTTAAAGTTTGAAGCCCATTTGAATGCAATATCCATTGGATTACGCATGATCAGTTGGTGTGTTGTGACCGTCGTTGGATCACAAGTGAAGATCTATGGTAGCGGAAAGATGAGTTGGTAAGTGTGGGACCTAGATATAGTAATATGTTTTGGGTTTAATATATGTTGCGTGGGCTCGAATATATAATGAAATGATAAGCTGTGGGGAGGATGTAATATTATGATGGTTGGTAGCGTGGGCTATTATATATATCTGTGATTATACTTTGGTTTTTAATCCAAAGTCGAATGTTGATTCGAATATTCATGAAATGGGTTTTGGCCTATGGGTTATAACCATAGAGTATAAGGCAAGGAACAACTTCCGCATATGAAGTTTGTAAAGTGGGTTTTATTATAGGGTTTTAATCAGAGATTTAAAAGGTAGCTTCCGCATTAAAGTTTGCTCAGTTTGAAGATTATGTTGGTTGATGAATGAACCATGCATTTTTTTATGCATCTATAGTGGAGAATGTGGGTTTTGCAGCCTTCGGTTGCATCAAGTGGTATAAGAGCGCGAAAAGCTCTTTTGAAAGTTAAAGATTTTTTTAATTAAATCAGAATGCATGTGTGATGGGAAAAATAAGAAGAGATCAGATTCTAAATCTAGTAAGCAGCAGATACATAGAATTGAAGTGAATAGGCATTTGCAGAAATGAATGAAGACAGACCAATCAAAGTACAAATAAATGAAGAGAACAAGGTCATGCAGGGATCTTGAAGGTGAGATCATTTTAATCTGGTTTAGAAATTGTGATTGTAGAATTATGGTTGCAGATAAGATGAAGAGAAACTTTTTGATGATGATGGAAGTGAACCTAATATTCAGCTAAAGGTTGGATAGGGAGAACAGTTGAAGTGTTCTCAAGAGAAGGTGAGTTGAGGATATAATCCTAGAGAGAGCAGAAGAGAGTGCTCAAGAGGTTCCAGAGATAGAGAACCAGTGCTTGCCAAAAGACCAAGTCCAGAGAGGGGATTGGTGAGGTAAGTGGCAACAGGGAGGACTTGTTGTTGCAGAGGCTTAGTGCAACTCATAGTGAGTGAGAAGCTCATGAAAAATATGATCATGGAGGATCAGAGAAGAGGTTATAAAGAATTACACAGAGATAAGATGAAGGATAGAGAAAGAGAAATTGCAGTGATGAAAGTAAAATTGGAGGTACTAAAGGAATGGCTACAAGAAGAGGAAAACCAGAGAGGAGGATGGATCTTTCCACTGAAGGGAAAGAGGGTAATTTGGAAACCATTACAAATGAAGTGGAGGCAGAAGGAGATTGCCTTATGGAAGGAAGAACTCAGATTTTTTGAGTCAAAGATGGAATTTGAGGATTCCACATGCAAATCTGTTCAAGGAGAAATGCTTGAAGAAGCAAATGAGACTGAAAAGTCTTGTGTTTTTAAAACTAATGAATTGTGTATGATTGCAGGTACATCACAGGATGATGAACAAACTTTGAAGTTTGTTAAGGAGAAGAAGTTGAATCTGAAATGTGTTCAGCTTAATGCTGAGATAGCAAGATCTTAGAAAGAAATGAAGACAGAGGGGTCTCAGAAATATTCAGCAGAATATTGAAGTAGAGAAAGAAGGGCCATCTGATGATTGGTCAAGAAAAAGTGAAGGTATGGAAAGTTGTGTGAAGTTTCCAAGTTCTACTCCAATTGAAATTGTTGAGTTATATAGAAAGTTAGATCTTCAGAGAAGAGAGTTGGAAAAGCAGAGGATCTACACTAAGGGTAAATTGCTAAATGTGAAAGACAAAGAAATTGTCATGAATGACAGTCAGAAAATAGAGGATAAGGATGTAAGAATGATTCAGAAAATTGAAGAAGTTCATTGTTGTGAGCCAGAGCAGAGTGACATTCTTGAAATAGATGATAAAAAGGAGAAAGTAGCTGACAGTCTCATGGAGAATTTACATCAGCTTACTGATGTGCTGACAAAGGATTTAGAAGAAAACTCAAAGAAGCATACTGAAATGTTTCCAGAGGAGGAAGAGGTATTGAGACCTTGTATTTTTAATACTGATAATTCATGTGTTAATTATGCAAGAAAAGAAGGACGAAAAATGGAAAATGTCAGAGAATCTAATGAAAGGAAAACTATGTTAGCTGAAAACAGAGTGGAGGATCATCATTCTATCATGGTGATTGGAACAATGGAGATAACCTTGGAAGCTGGAAAGAAAGACAATGAAGATTTTCTGAGTCTTGAAAGAGACTTAGAACTGCAAAAAGAAGATTTGGTGACTGGATCATCAAATGAGACCATTGGGTCTTGTGATTTTGAAATTGACAAGTTGATTGTGTTTACAGGTGTTGCAGAAGACAATCCATCTCTTGGAATTGTCTTGAAGGAAGATGAACTCTTGCAGAAGAAGGAAACCATAGATTCCTTATTTAATAAGGAGAGAATCTACAAGGAAGGTGAGACAGTCATGTCTCATATGAAGGAACTTGTTACCATTGATGACAAGGAGGAGTTGGCTTGCCTGATTGGCCAAGAGAAGACTGTGGGAAAGACTTTTAGAACTACCACAGTGATAGAGAATCAGAATTCTATTCTGATAAAGGGTGAAGATATAGAGTTTGAGGAATTTGAATTGATTGACAGAATCAATCAAGGAGGTGATGGACAATTACTGAATATTGTCAAAGAAGAAGAAGAAGGATATTCTGAAACTAAATTGCAGCATATTGATGATGTGTTTGAGATAAAACAAGTTCAAAGGAAATGGATGAAATGCTTGCTGGAAACAATTATGCCAGAGAAAGAAATTGCAGACGCTAAAGTGAAAATGCCTAAAGTTGTAGAAGAGGCAAGAGCAGATGCTAGTTTGTCAAATTTGATTATGCTTACTAGTATACAAAGAAGAATGAGTGAGTATGCTACTACAGTTAAAGAATCAAATGATAATTCATTTTTTAAAAGTGAATTTGCAGGTAGTGAGCAGAAGAAGAATGTTGCAGAGGGAGATATCTTAAGAGATATTCAGGAAGTTTGGGAGGAGGCAACATCTGCAGCAACAAAGGTAACATTTACAGAAACATATGCAACAACAACAAAAGTAGCTACAGCAGCAGAAATTGAAAGCAACAACAAAAGACAGAATAATTTCCAGACATAAGATAAACTGGACACAGAAATTTAAAGCAGAAGTTTGATGATGAAGGTGTCTCAGAGGAAGACATCATCAAGAAAGCAAAGTAACAACAACAAGGAGAATACCAGAATAGACTGTGAAAGCATATCTAGTGGAAAGATGCAGAATAAATTATGGAAGCCTAGAAAAGTGCAGTTGAAGAATAATGTAGCTATTGGATAGCAGAAAAACAAAGTATGGGATCCAGGAGGCAAAGATTAAAAGCACATGATCAGGAGATCATGATTATTTTTGACCTTGGGAGTCTGATGCAGGGGCATTATGCTCAAGAAAATTCCTTGTATTTTATTAGACTTAGGGGTTTTGTGTTTTCAAGGGAGTTGGTTTCTTATGTAATGATTTGAGTGACTTTAATGAGAATTAATTAAATATTGTGAGGAATTTTGTAAATGTTCTCGAATGTTGGAGAACATGAGAGAATTAGGCTAGTTGAGAGTGTATAGGGATTGAGAGATTTAGGCATTAATTATAAATCCTGTTAGCCACCTATAAATTTTTGGCAAAGAAAACAGGTGGCTAAATATGCTTCTAAGCCTTTAAGAGAAACATTTCCCTTGAAAATATTTCATTCTTGAAGCCTCTATGTGTCTTCTGCTCCTTGAAGAATCTTCACTATTGTTTCCATTGAAGAACCCTACTGATTGGTGAAAGAAATTGTTGTCAAAGAGGCTTCCATTTGCTCCATTTCATTCCTCAAAAGCCTCCATTTTCACCACTTTTTCCCTTTTAAAATTCCTCCAAAATTCCTCCATTAACCCTCTAAACCTTCCTAAACCCCATTTTAAACCATATACTGCCCTTTATTTGGTTTAATAATCCTCCTTTGTATCTATCGAAACCCCAAATTTGGCCTTAAAAACACTGATTTCGGCCTAAAAACACCCTTTTTACATTATAGCAGGCTTAAGCCCCTGAGGGCTTACATGTTGTAGCCCCATTCCTCATACAACCTCAGCCCCGCAACCGGGCGCTTATAAACACTAACCTCATCCCCGCAACCAGGCGCTTATAAACACTAACCTCAGCCCCGCAACCGGGCGCTTATAAACACTAACCTCCGCTAAAAAGCCAAAAAATCCCTTTAAAAAGCCTTTTTCCCCTTCTAAGAAATTATCCGCTCATTTTGAAGAATTAAGCCCCTGAGGGCTTATTCCTTTCGGCCCTTGCCCCATATAACCTGTGCTACGGCCAAGCGCTAAGGCCCTATCACTAATCACAATCAGAGCCTTCTGTTAATGCCTTTCCTTTGTTCTTCCAAAAATCTTCCAATGCGATAAGTTTGCTCCGTTCAACTGCAGATTCAATCTCCGCCGTCGATCTTTACAGATCCAACGGCCAGCACTAAAATCGCATCGTGCCCATAACCTCTTTCCATTACCCCCTCGATTGAGTATGGACCATCGATCTTACTCCCAGATCCGACAGCCAACGCTTAATCGCATCATGCAAAGTCTTAAGTGCCATCCCTTCGCCTCCTCCGATTCGATCTGGACCGTTGAATCCACAAGAACCAACGGTCCAAATCTCATCGCGCTCTACCCATAATTCTCTGTTTTCGCCCCGCCGATTTAATTTCCACCATCGATCTTGCTCCTTGATCATAAGGCTGGCGCTTAATCGCGCATTGCAAATCCAAAATTTATCCCTTTGTGTTTCTTCCGACGGCAATCCTGCGATTCAATCCTGACCATTGAATCCACAAGAACCAATGGCCATGATCTAATCATGCTCCACCATTTCCTTGCCCCTTTACACTATTTCGCGACCTACCGATTAGATCTCAGCCATCCATTCTCAGAGATCTAACGGTCCTGATTCAATCCCGCACTCTGTTTTGACCTCGCAGCTTTCAACATATCGCTCTCTTTCTGCACTGTCGGATCTGAGGTCCTAGATCCAATGGTCGTTATTATATCACGTAACTTTGCGCCTGAAGTTTAATGTTTTAAAATTACGCGATAAAAGTGGTTTTGTGATTCCATGTGTCGATCCCAGATTGGATTGCGTTCCAAAAGTGAAAACCACCTACCCACCTTTCGATTGCGCGAAAACCATTCCCTGTTTCTACTTTACTGCCTACCCTCCGCACCTGCAGCTTTTAATCCTAGCCGTTGATTGTTTTGATCGAACGGCCCATATCGCATCGTGTTTTTATTCATCTGCCATTCAAACGAATTCCCCATAATATCTCCACCGTTGATCTCTTCCAATGATCCAATGGCCCACATTTAACTTTCTTCCGCCCTCCCAGTCCCACCACCCAAACGCCCCCGTTCCTCTCATTTTCGCCTTTTTCCTTTGTAATTTCCTGGGCATAAATTTTGTGCATTTTAACACTGAAGTCGTTTTCTCCGCCTAACTTTCCAAAGGGCTTCATCAACGAATCTTCACCGTAGATCACCGTGGTCTGATCTAATCTGACGGTCTAGAATCCATGACGCCCCAAACCTTCATCAGACCATAATTTCACCTTCCGACATAGTTTTTCACCATTTTTTCCACTGCATTCACCTTTCTGCCATTGCTCTTTCATCCTCCACGAGCCTCCGCAGCAAGCCTCACCCCCTCCCATAGGTTTTTTCATAATGAGTTTGTTGTATTTTTGCAGGTTTCAGTGGCGTGAGTTCACTCTTTCTCACAGTCATTGATAGGGTTTTTCAGAGCGCAGAATGCCTGTTTCAAAGCCAAAGATCATAGGGAAGACACCTAAAAAGGTTCAAACATGTTTTTCATTGAATATTAGTGTCACTAGCCCTGAGTGAAACCCTCCAGCACCTCCATTAGAACCTGTGCATTCACAGAAACAGTCAGCAGAAGCAGCAAAGAGTACCAGTGAAGGATTAAAGGGATTTAAGCCTATTATTGAAGATTTCATGCCTATAATCCAGTTTTTAAAGGACATAGATGCTGTTCAAAGGCCTAATAAGGCCTAAAGCACATGTAAACAAGCCATATCAGTGCTTTCATATCAACAGAACATTCTTTCTCAAAGAAGGACTAGCTACATCACTTCCACCATGTTCCATCGAGCACCAGAAACAGTTATTACACTGAGAGAGGCCTTAAAAGACTGTCAGAACAACAGTTATGTAAACATGGGAGACCTCAAAGACCTTCAGTCACCTTACTTATCTCAGAAGACAAAACAAAGTACAAACAGCCAGAAAGTACTTCAAAGAGCATACCTGAAGATATTGTCAACCTGACAAAGACTTCTAAACCAACCTAAAGGGGTACAAACGTGTTAATAAAAAGCCATTATGCAGAGTGGGCATTGAATACTTCCTCCCCTCTATTTTAATGCATCATTTAAGTTTACATCTACTACTACTATCGCTCACTCTCCTATAAGAACCCTTGTAAATTTCATTGTAAAAGTTGTTGGTTGTTGGGATTCTATTAGTTGTTAGAACTGTTATTGAGGGGGAAGTAGCTGGGTAGTCTGTAATATAGTAGGCTGGGAAGAGAAGTATGGATTGTAAAAGGCCATTGAGCTCAAAGTATGTGACTAGTTTTTCACATCAATTAATCAAGCAGATTCACAAGATCCTGGTCTATATTATCGGTGATGTATTCTTACTGCAATTGTTGCCTTTCATGTTTATCATACTATCCATTATTCTCAGATAAAGAAAAACAAGCATAGATTAGGATATATTGCTGGAAGTACCCTAAGTCTCACTGTAATCTTTATCTATATGTTTTCTGCTATTTATGTATCTAAGAGAAAATTCATCACAATTTAACCAGTATAGAAGTTGGATGGTCCATGCTTACTGATGTATGAATTTGGAGTTTGTTTCCTTGGATGTTCTTGTTTGTTTTTAGCTGAAGGAATTTGGAAACTGGGAGATTAGAGCTAGCCCTGTCTCACTAGGTGCCTCTTCCAACAGTTATCCTTTCTAAGATCCCTTTGAGTTAGTGTCAAAGCATTGAAGGTTAAAAGTCTTTCTCTGATCTTAGGCCTTACTCTATGTTAAATATTTAATGCGTTCTACTTTCTGAAGGTAGTTATGAGGACTGCTGGATTTTTTTCTTTGAGAGTATGCTGAAAGCAATTCTGGATTTAAATGACATATGACATGATCTTAAGCTACCCTTTGTGTCTTTTATGAGAGTTTCCTTTGAAGTATGTCAAAAGCAGGCCTGGATTTAAATGACATCTGACCTGATCTTAGGCTACACTTTGGTTTCTTTCTTTCACCCATTTTTAGTGTTCCATTCCACCATCTATCTAAAAATACCCTTTAGTATAGATGACTTGCCCTATGGAAACCCTTGAATAGTTGTTATGCAAGTAATCCCCTTTCATGACTCCATAGCCCAATGGATTAACCTTTCTCTTGACCTATCTTCCCATGCCGAAACATCCTTCTATTCAGTTCCTTCCTTACTTCCTTAACCTTCTCAGTTAATTATCTCCAACCAAAAAAACAAATCAAAAACCCTTGTGCTTCATACCTAGCCTAATACCTCATTTTGAGCCTTAAAGATATATCATTCTTTACATTTATAGAGAGATCCCTCTCTGGATCCAGGAGAGCTAGATCCTATGATCCCAAAGTGGTTTGATGTTTTCTTATTTTTTGGTCTTTCCAATCTGGCCAAAACATAGGAACCAAAACATAATGGCAACTCCGCTAGGGAACTTTGAGTGCATTTCATCTTAGATACCCTTAGGCTCTCGGAAGACCCAAAATCTCTGGTTATATTGGTATTTAATTGTTTATGGTGTACATCAGCCTACTTCAAGCATTCACATTCATCCACCTGGTGACTCCATACCCCATAACTCTCAAAAGAACAAATGACTCCACTGGTAGAAGACCCTGAACTAGTTGAGAACATACAGTGACCTCTTCTTACAAACATGGATCCAAGTATGGACAGAGAAGAAAAAGTAAATGAATTAGTGGACAGAATGACAAGAGTGACAAGAATGATGTACATACTTGGTAAAAAAATAATGGAGAGGCATGAAGCTGATACATATATTTATTATCCCGAACAGCCCATGTTTTCTCCTAATCAAACACAAGCTCAACCTCTACAAGACCTAGACAATGAGCAAGACATGTATGATGCTGAAGAATCTATAGAAGATGAAGAAGAAGGTGATCAAGAAATGCCTGATTTCCTACAGATATCTTGTACTATGCTGATAAGAGAATATCATGACCTAATGGAAAAAGCTAATTAGGAACGATGCTCTGAGGAAACAAGAAACCACTCAGAAGATGCGAAATCTGATGTGGAAGGAGAACCAGCACCTATAGGAACTCCCCCTCTAGATGATTACTCATCTCAGATTTCACAAGAAGAGTGGCATCCTGATCAAATACAAGAAACAACTCATGAACCTTGTATTCTATCTGATTATCATCATGACCATGAGGAGTTGTTTGAAATAGAAAGAGATCAAGAAACATTAGAAAATCCTCAAAGCTTCCCTACAAGCACTAGTGAAGACCCCCCAGAAGAGGTTCAAGAAGACATCCAACCTCCAAATCAGTTAATACAAGAAACAGAGAGCTGCTACACTTCTGCTCAAAGAAACACAAGAACATATTCCCCTTTAATAGAAGGAGAAATAGATCAGATCATCAATAGGTAGCCTACCTCTAGGATATTTTATAGAGCAAAAACTCTTGCCCATTCATCTACTGAGCTTTGTTGTACATATTCAGAAAGCTCCTCTGTAATTCAGAATGAAGAAAGATCTGATGATAACCCAGTGTGCTTGATTGACATCATTACTTACATTCATGATTTTCCTATTTTTGATCTATCTGATGATGAATTTCTCCAAACAGAAGATGATTTTGCAGGGCCATCATTAGAAGAATTGTGGGAGGAAGATCAGTTCCCTCAACTCCAAGAAAGTAATGAACCAATGCAGCCTATTTATGATACTGATGAGGAAAGTTATGAAAGTCTAGTAGCAGATGAAGATTCATTGGATCTTCACTCTGTTTTATCTCAGAGCATCAATAACAGTTTTAATGTGATGGGGGATCAGCAGCCTTTCATCTCAAAGGATGAGGAGGGAAAAATTGAAGGAATTCTTGAGCAGGTTGAAACCAAGGGGCCTTTTCTTGGAGAAGGAAAAACAAGTGAACATACCCCTGCTCAATAATATAGTGATCTTTTCACAGAGCTCATCCCACCAGATCAAAATATCTCAGAGCTACAAGAGGACAACACTGTAGTATATGATGAGTCCTCCAGTTCAGAAAATGATGATGATGAGGAAGATTTTCTTTCTCAAAATAATTTTTTCTTTGATCCAGTGGAACAGGAAGTAATCCTGGTTGAAGCCTGCTTGCCAAATACTCACAACCAGGTATCATTTCAAGATCCTTATGCTCATTTCCTACAAACATTTAGAGAAGGATCAAAGGTCATCAAGAGTAGCTTCTTGCAGACAACAAGAAACATTTTAGAAGATGCTGCTAAGAAGCAAAGACAATGGGAGTGGCCCTGCCTATCTAGCATGCTCAAAGAGATCAGCAAAGACCAGTCATGGGATCATCTAATTGACTGGATGTATTGGAAAAGAGAGTTTGTAAGCTAGATATGTAAATATCTCAAGTTAGAGTAGGGTAGGTAGGAAATCTCAATAAAGCTCAACCTGTGAGCATTTAGCCAGTTGTTTTTTTATTTTCTGAAAAGTTTCAGTTCAAGTGAAGCTTGTCTTTATGCCTTGGACCCACAGCAAATCAGACAGTCTAACCCTGGTTTGGTTTTGTTTCAATTTCTGTTTTAGAATGTAGAGAAAGAAATCTGCTAGACAGTTTAATCCTAGCAGATAGCAGTGTAGGTAGAGAAGCCATGAGTCCAACTGTTTAATCTGATCTCATGGAGAAAAAAGGGTAGAATTAGATTAGTTTTTTCTTTTAATAAAAAATTGATGATGTGAAAGGTCTGCAAGTCTAAGTGCACCTTGAAGATAAAATGCTAGGACAATAGGATGGGTAGGTAGTTTGTTTGGGAGAATTTTTTCTGTTGATATAATATCCATCATGTGTGGCAGCTGATCAAAGAAGAAAAAGATGTGTCAAGTACCAGGTGTCTGGCCTACCTCCAAAAATTATTTTCTAAGATTCTTGACACCTTCAAGAAGATGCCATCCCCATGTGGAGTCACTATTAGCCACCTATAAATTTTTGGCAAAGAAAACAGGTGGCTAAGTATGTTTCTGAGCCTTCAAGAGAAACATTTCCCTTGAAAATATTTCATTCTTGAAGCCTCTATGTGTCTTCTGCTCCTTGAAGAATCTTCACTATTGTCTCCATTGAAGAACCCTGTTGATTGGTGAAAGAAACTATTATCAAAGAGGCCTCCATTTGCTCCATTTCATTCCTCAAAAGCCTCCATTTTCACCACTTTTTCCCTTTTAAAATTCCTCCAAAATTCCTCCATTAACCTTATAAACCTTCCTAAACCCCCTTTTAAACCATATATTGCCCTTTATTTGGTTTAATAATCCTCCTTTGTATCTATCGGAACCCCCCATTTGGCCTTAAAAACACTGATTTCGGCCTAAAAACACCCTTTTTACATTATAGCAGGCTTAAGTGCCTGAGGGCTTACACGCTGCAGCCCCATTCCTCATACAACCTTGGCCTTGCAACCAAGCGCTTATAAACACTAACCTCCGCTGAAAAGCCAAAAAATCCCTTTAAAAAGCCTTTTTCCCCTTCTAAGCAATTCTCTGCTCATTTTGAAGAATTAAGCCCCTGAGGGCTTATTCCTTTCGGCCCCTCCCCCATATAACCTGCGCTACAACCAAGCACTAAGGCCCTATCGCTAATCGCAATCGGATCCTTCTGTTAACGCCTTTTCTTTGTTCTTCCAAAAATCTTCCGATGCGATGAGTTTTCTCAGCTCGACTGCAGATTCAATCTTGGTCGTCGATCTTTACAGATCCAACGACCAGCGCTAAAATTGCATCGCGCCCATAACCTCTTTCCATTACCCCCCCGATTGAGTATGGACCATCGATCTTACTCCCAGATCCGATGGCCAGCGCTTAATCGCATCGCGCAAAGTCTTAAATGCCATCCCTTCGCCTCCTCTGATTTGCGATCTGCCGATTCAATCTGGACTGTTGAATCCACAAGAACCAACGATCCAAATATCATCGCGCTATGCCCATAACTATCTGTTGTTGCCCCGCTGATTTAATTTCCATCGTCGATCTTGCTCCTTGATCAGACGACTAGCGCTTAATCGCGCATCGCAAATCCAAAATTTCTCCCTTTTTGTTTCTTCCGACGCCGATCCTGTGATTTGATCCTGACCGTTGAATCCACAAGAACCAACGGCCAGGATCTAATTGTGCTCTGCCATTTCCTTGGCCCTTTACACTATTTCGCGACCTGCCGATTAGATCTCAGCCGTCCATTCTCACAGATCTAACAGTCCTTATTCAATCCCACACTCCATTTTGACCCCGTAGATTTCAACATATCGCGCTCTTTCTGCACCGTCGAATTTGAGGTCCTGGATCCAACGATCACTATTGCATATCGCGTAACTTTGCGCTCGAAGTTTAATGTTTTAAAATTACGCGATAAAAGTGGTTTTTTGATTCCACGTGTCGATCCCAGATTGGATCGCGTTCCAAAAGTGAAAACCACCTACCCACCTTTTTATTGCGCGAAAACCATTCCCTGTTTCTACTTTACTTCCTACCCTCTGCACCTGTAGCATTTAATCCTAACCATTGATTGTTTTGATCGAACGGCCCATATCACATCGCGTTTTTATTCATCCACCATTCAAAATAATTCCCCATAAGATCTCCACCATTGATCTCTTCCAATGATCCAACGGCCCACATTTAAATTTCTTCCGCCCTCCCGGTCCCACCACCAAAACGCCCCCATTCCTCTCATTTTCGCCTTTTTCCTTTGTATTTTCCCCGGCGTAAATTTTTTGTGTTTTAACACTGAAGTCATTTTCTCCGCCTAACTTTCCAAAGGGCTTCATCAACGAATATTCACCATAGATCACCATGGTCTGATCTAATCTGACGGTCTAGAATCCATGACGCCCCAAAACCTTCATCAGATCGTAATTTCACCTTCCGACATAGTTTTTCACCAGTTTTTCCACTGTATTCACCTTTCCGCCATTGCTCTTTCATCCTTCACGAGCCTCCGCAGCAAGCCTCACCCCCTCCCACAGGTTTTTCATAATGATTTTGTTGTTTTTTTGCAGGTTTCAGTGGCGTGAGTTCACTCTGTCTCACAGTCACTGGCAGGGTTTTTCAGAGCGCAGAATGCCTGTTTCAGAGCCAAATATCATAGGGAAGACACCTTAAAAGGTTTTAAACATGTTTTTAATTGAAGATCAATGTCACTAACCCTGAGTGAAACCCTCCAGTGCCTCCATTAGAACCTGTGCATTCACAGAAACAGTCAGCAGAAGCGGAAAAGAGTATCAGTGAAGGATTAAAGGGATTTAAGCCTATTAATGAAGATTTAATGCCTATAATTCGGTGTTTAAAGGAAAAAGATGCAGTTCAAAGGCCTAATAAGGCCTAAATCACATGCAAATAAGCCATATCAGTGCTTTCATATCAGCAGAACATTCTTTCTCAAAGAAGGACTAGCTACATCACTTCCACCATGTTCCATCGAGCACCATAAACAGTTATTACATTGAGAGAGGCCTTAAAAGACTGTCAGAACAACGGTTATGGAAGCATGGGAGACCTCAAAGACCTTCAGTCACCTTACTTATCTCAGAAGACAAAACAAAGTACAAACAACCATAAAGTACTTCAAAGAGAATACCTGAAGATATTGTCAACCTGACAAAGACCTCTAAACCAGCCTAAAGGGGTACAAACGTGTTAATACAGAGCCATTATGCAGAGTGGGCATCGAATACTTCCTCCCCTCTATTTTAATTCATCATTTTAGTTTACATCTACTACTACTATCGCTCACTCTCCTATAAGAACCCTTGTAAATTTCATTGTAAAAGTTGTTGGTTGTTGGGATTCTATTAGTTGTTAGAACTGTTATTGAGGGGGAAGTAGCTGGGTAGTCTATAATATAGTAGGCTGTGAAGAGAAGTATGGATTGTAAAAGGCCATTGAGCTGAAAGTATGTGACTGGTTTTGCACATCAATTAATCAAGCAGATTCACAGGATCCTGTTCTATATTATCGGTGATGTATTCTTACTGCAATTGTTGCCTTTCATGCTTATCATACTTTCCATTATTCTCAGATAAAGAACAGCAAGCATAGATTAGGATATACTGTTGGAAGTACCCTAAGTCTCATTGTAATCTTTATCTATATGTTTTTTTCTATTTTTGTATCTAAGAGCAAATTCATCACAATTTAACTAGTATAGAAGTTGGCTAGTCCATGCTTACTGATGTATGAATTTGGAGTTTGTTTCCTTGGATGTTCTTGTTTGGTTTCAGTTGAAGGAATTTGGAAACTGGGAGATTAGAGCTAGCCCTGTCTCACTAGGTGACTCTTCCAACAGTTAGCCTTTCTAAGATCCCTTTGAGTTAGAGTCAAAGCATTGAAGGTTAAAAGTCTTTCTCTGGTCTTAGGCCTTACTCTATGTTAAATCTTTAATGCGTTCTACTTTCTGAAGGTAGTTATGAGGACTGCTGGATTGTTTTCTTTGAGAGTATGCTGAAAGCAGGTCTGGATTTAAATGACATCTGACCTGATCTTAAGCTACCCTTTGTGTCTTTTATGAGAGTTTCCTTTGAAGTATGTCAAAATCAGGCCTGGATTTAAATGACATCTGACCTGATCTTAGGCTGCACTTTGGTTTCTTTCTTTCGCCCATTTTTAATGTTCCATTCCACCATCTATCTAAAAAGACCCTTTAGTAGAGATGACTTGCCCTATGGAAACCCTTGGATATTTTTTATGCAAGTAATCCCCTTTCATGACTCCATAGCCCAATGGATTAACCTTTCTCTTGACCTATCTTCCCATGCCGAAACATCCTTCTATTCAGTTCCTTCCTTACTTCCTTAACCTTCTCAGTTAATGATCTCTGATTTTAGGATGAAAGAGGATCCTTAGGGATTAGTTGAGTCAAGTGAGGACTTAGAGGATATTTAGGATTTTGTTGAGAAGATGGAGGAACTGAAACCAAAAATAGTTTCAGAACCTTTTGTATAAAATGTAAGCCTCAAAGGCATAAAAAGCAGAAAATAGGTAGAGAGAAATTCAGGATTTAGAGAGGTAGGGTTTGAATTGTAAGCCTACGGGCAGAATAGGGAAAAGGCCACTGATACAGAAGATTAGGCCAGAGGAATAATTCCTATGTAAATACTGGTTTTAATACAAACATTCAATTTTTGAGTTTGTGTTTGAGTGTATATTGTGTGCAAGTGGAAATTGACAGGAACAAGTGAAATTCTATCATATTATATTCAAGCTACATTTTAAGAGATTGTGTGGTTTGAGGGTGAATATTAAATTCTGTGTGATTTTTAATTACAGAGAAAATTAACATCGATCACAGAATGGATCGATGCTATTAAAATAATTACCTGGACTTCTAATTGGCCTGGATATATTTTATAATTGGAGCTGACATTGTATAAGTTATTTCAAGGAGGAATTTGACACACTGTTGTGTATACACAGTGAAATGAGGTCTGGGGTTTGAAATCATATTTGAGGGTTTGGCCTGGTTGAAATCATGAGTTGAACAAAGATAGAAAACCACAAAGCAAGGTGCAGAGGAAAATCTAATCTTACATGATTTTGATGACCAATAAGCTGTGCTAGATGATATTGTTGATCTGCCATCGTTCTGACGTGATAGGGATGTATTGTGAAAATTGTTACTTACAACAGATGCACATGCATTGAATTCTGTTGTATAAAATCAGTGTAGTGAAACCCGAGTTAAATGGACGATGGAGTAAAGGAGAACAGTGAAGGCGGTTTTAAAAAAAACCAACCATTAATTTTCGCGTAGTCTTTAAATGGTAAGTGGTAATATGTGAAGTCCGTGCAATATACTCCAGCAGGTGACACGTGGTGATATAAAGCCACCCATTTCGCGTGCAATTTAGTCGTTAAAGTTCAAAGCCCATTTGAATGTGATATTTGTTGGATTACGCATGATCAATTGGTGTGTTGCAACCGCCGTTGGATCACAAGTGAAGATCTATGGTAGCGGAAAGATGAGTTGGTAAGTGTGGGACCAAGATATAGTAATATGTTTTGGGTTTAATATATGTTGTGTGGGCTCGAATATATAATGAAATGATAAGCTATGGGGTGGATGTAATATTATTATGGTTGGTAGCGTGGGCTATTATATATATGTGTGATTATACTTTGGGTTTTAATCGAAAGTCGAATGTTGATTCGAATATTCATGAAATGGGTTTTGGCCTATGGGTTATAACCACAGAGTATAAGGCAAGGAACAACTTCCGCATATGAATTTTGTAAAGTGGGTTTTATTATAAGGTTTTAATCAGAGATTTAAAAGGTAGCTTCCACATTAAAGTTTGCTCATTTTGAAGATTATGTTGGTTGATGACTGAACCATGCATTTTTATATGCATCTATAGTGGAGAATGTGGGTTTTGCAGCCTTCAGTTGCATCACTATAGATCGTACAAATGCACCAGTGCTTATAGACACATAAATGCCCCAGTGCGTAGTATCACATAAACACATGGAGATTTATAATTGGTATCAGTATTCGTGTGGTGCCCATAGATCTTACAATGGCACCGGTGCATATAGACACATAAACGCACCGGTGCGTCATACCGCACAAGCACACTGATATGTTTAATTGGTTTTGGTACTTGTTCGGTGCCTATAGGTCGTAGAAATGCATCGGTGCGCTTCATAATACAAACGCACCAATGTACAGTTACTGACACACACCGGTTTTCATTTTGTATTTTTTAGAAACATTTACCTGTGACAGTGCAATTATTGTGATTGTTTTAAATTCATTATTCATCAAAATTCGATACATCTTATAACAATATTCATATTAATTAAATTTTTATTAACGCATTTGAATGTGATGTTTGGATTAATTTGTTATATCATATCATAATTATTGTGGTTTTTGAAATTCATTATTCATCAAAAGTCAACACATATATATCTTATAACAATATTCATATGAATTAAATTTTTATTAGTGCATTTGAGAACGACAATGGATAACACAATAGCGACAATGGAGAACGCAATAGAATAAATTAAAACATATTTTATCATATATATATGAATAAGACAGACTTTATCATACAAAATGGGACAGTTATCGGTATCCCTTTGTCTTTCAATTGGGACACTACGTCCATTACATTAAACAAAATGTCTGATTTCAATGACATATTTCAAAAAATACAACGCCTTGCTTTTATATCCAAACATAGTGATCATCATTCTTCGCTTGAACTCTTGTCACTGCTAGAGCTACTTCCCTGACTTGGGTTATTTTCAGGAATGTTTTGTTCACGGTGTTGATTATTTTCTTCTTCTTCACCTTCTATCTACAAACATAAAAATAAACCGAAATGATTGTATATACATTGGTGAGAATAATGAAAATTGAAATATTAAACAATTTACATCAATGTAAATCGAAAATAAAAATGACGTACCATAGCAACAATTGACTTAAAAACTACACACATTCTTTCAAAACCATGTACCATGCCATCTTTCAAAATTTCATCTATTGGCGCACTTCCATACTTTGTTTCCTGCAAGTTTTATACTCCATAACAAATCATATATTTAATATAAAATATTTTTTTGTTCTATTAATTATAGACGAGGCTAAGTAAAACAAGATCGATAGATGCTTACAAATTCCACAATTAATTTCTGATATGCCAACATATACTCACAACCCATATTTAACCCAATTTCAATCAATTCGTCTGATGGTTCTTCATTGTATGTTAGCACTTGTTTGAAGACATTCAATGATGATTTTTGTAAAACAACTTAAAAAATACAAAAATGAAATCTAGTTAAGCTGTTATAAGGAAGTAACAATTACTCACAAACTTATATATCAACCCTTTTCTTCCTTGTCGTCCTGTTTTATGTGTTGAATGGGTTCCATTTTATTTTCTTTTCTCTAAGAAAATTCTTGAAAATTAATATTTAATGCTAAATTGTTTATTTATTGTACCTAATGATCAAAAAATTCAATGATTACATATTACATTTGAAGCACGTTGTTGTTGAGATGGCTCTTCCTGCGATGCAATTTTGTTCATTTCTTTGACCATATCCTTGTACACCTTTTTGGACATTCCTACTGGCATATTTCTGATATTAGCTCATTCATCTTTTGAGGGTTTCATAATCTTCCTGAAAATGTAATATGACAATAAAATATTTAATTTTTATATTGATATATGAAAAGTAAATATAACAAAAGTGATATTTATAAATAATTCTAGAAAAACATTTAAAGGAATATTACTTTTTCATTCCTTCTTTTTTGTTGTTGTACGTTTTTGCTATTAAAAGTCTGACTTGTCTCATTGACTAATTCTCTGGAAAATATTCCTGTGGTTTAGATCAAATTTGGTTCTTGGAGTCATTGGATTGATTTTTTTATTGTAAGTGGAAAGAACGTTTATACATTCGCTCCACTAGATCCCTCAAATTTTTGTAAAATTTTTCCCCCTTTCATTAACCTCCAGCACTACTCTAGATGAGCTAAGGAGCAATTCATTTTCATTTGCATGTTCTATTTTTTTTCTTTTCTTAGAACAACATTCCTTTTCTGAGTTGTTGGTCCCTGTAGAACATTAAACAGATGTGAATTAATAGATTGTTTGACACATGTTATCTAATAATTTTAAGTGTATTGTTAATGAAAAATAAAAAATGAAAACTCATATTGGATCGATAGTATTTTTTCATTCACTTGATTCATCCTTTTGCAATTTTTCCATCAAGCTTTTACGCTCTTCTAGTCCTAGATCAGAAATAATCTTATCGAGCTTCATCTTTTTGTTGCTCTGCATGATACATAGTAAACAATACATATTAGTTAAACTTACATATAGTTCAAAAATAATATTTTTGAAAAGAATTTATAAAGAACTTTCCTTTTTTTATTTTCTTGATGTGTTATCAGTATTTTTGTTACTTGGTCTCTTATCAATCATTTCTTTATCAATCTAAAACCTGTACCATATCATTCATTAATATATTTATAAATAAATTGTCAACTTTTCAGGTAAAAAATAAATCGCAAGAAACCAGTGTGCCTTTCATGATGTAAGCACTGTTGTCAGTGCGTGGGGGTATTAAAAACACACTGCAAAAATAGTATAGTAGACCGTACGGTGCATGGGGGTATTATAAACACACCACCCAAACATTGTAATAGATTGTACGATTATATCCTCGTAACATGGAGCACCAGTGCCCTATTTTAGATATGGCGCACTGATTTAAAAAAATTGTTTTCAAATTTTTTATTACAGTACTTGCGCAGTGCGCTGTATAATATAGTGCACCAGTGCACTAGGTTACGCAGGGCACACCAATAAAAAAAAAATCCATTTTTTCAAAAAATTCACGCAATGGCCGAATGGATTGGGATCCAACTATGCAAGTTGTCCCGTGGGTTGGATGTCAATCTAAAATGAAAAAAACCTAATTTTGAAATCACAGAAATAGGGAGAAGAAAGGGAAAAAACAAAAAAAATGAAGGGTTTAGAGTAAAAATGGATAAAATTGCAGAAAAAAGTACAAAAAATAATCAAATTTAATCACGAGATGGTTTGAAATTGTATGATATAGGGTTTGAATCACCAGAGGTTTGGTTTCTGATAGTCTGACTACTTCTGTTCGAACGTATTTCGCTGCTCCACAGTGCTCTCGTGCTCTCTTGCTCCAGGTATGTCTCCTGCAAATCTCTGGCTGAAAATTTTAGCAAAAATAGTGAAATAATGAAAGTGTTTAGTATTTAAAGAATCATTTTATGAAATTAGATTTTCGAAAATATTTTGTCGCCCATTTTTTAATTTGCCGCTTCTTTTCCCTTAAAGAAAATAGAGTTGCACTTTTTTATTTGTGTTTATTAGTCACTAGTGCGTCACTTAATAGCACCGCACCGGTGCGTCCTTAGGTAATGCCGACATCGGCGTGTAGTAACTAAAACGCACCGGTGCGGTTATATGTATAGTAGCATCGATTTGTAGTTAAGGCACTGAAATTACTTTTAGGTGTGTACACCAAAATTCAGTGAACTCCGACCATAGAAATTGATAATTATAATTTTGTTTATTCTTGAGAATTAGAATTAGAATAAGAACTGAGAATTGGAATTGGATAAATTCTTGATGGAAATAACTATTCTTCCAATGCATTTTGTTTATTGCAGGAGGTCCCCACTGCTTATGTGGAGAGAATGCAATGTGGGGCATGTGAAGATGCAATACTACAGGGCCCAAGTGGGCAATTGTGGCATGTGAACCTGTGCTATGCTAAGACGTGGGAAATTTTCACAAATGGTTGGGAAATTTTTGTTTATGAGCAGTTTATTGAAGTTGGAGATATTTTAGTTTTTACACATGTTGGAAATGTACGTTTTGCTGTGAAAATATTTGGGCCATTTCTTTTCAAAACTACACCTCTTCTTCTTTCAGAAAAAGAAACTTGAACCTTTCCATAACCTGCAACAAGAAAAGGTGCCCCATGATCTGCTTGCTCATTTGTAAGTTCCTCCTCCATCTTGGCATCCAATTTCCTCTTTTCTCCTTTTTGCTTTCTATCTTGATCTTAACAAACTTTATACCATCTCTATTTTACGAGAAACTGACCTTGAATGTTCTGGGAGCAATGACAACGAGTCCTTCATTCTGCATTTGTTAGCAGAAGAAGACTGATTTTCGACTAGACGATGCAGTTATTACATCTGGAGGCAATGGTTTCCCATAGAAAATGAGTATAGGGTTGAGCAGAGGAAAGACATTGCAAAATGGGCTATTACATTAGCTTTTCCAATGTGAAACCGATTTGCAGGTGGAAATGTGGTAGATGCAGGTATCTATGCTTTTCTTCCCACAGAAATGGTCACTCGATTTCCATTTATAATACAAGCATAATTTTTACTGGTTTCATCCACATGACCACAGCTCAGACAAGTTAAAGATGCCATTCAGGTTCAATTGAAAGCTAAAGATGTGATTTTATGCGACGTCAGCTTTTCCAGTAAAAGTTTATGTAAGCCAACCGAAGCTCGGACAATACTCCCAACTGCTTTTAAACGCATTATGGAGAATCTTTCCCTTCATGGGACCTACCAGCCCGATCAACAACGTCAATTGATCTTTCTCTGTTTTCCTTAAGGGAATGAGAATACTTCCCTTCCTCAGAAAAATTCTTGCCCGTGATTCGAACCCTCCGTTGCTCCAATAATGCACTTTACAAAATAACCCTGTTCCGGTGTGCGTGGCTTTATAGGCGCACCGGTCTTGTTTTTAAGATCAAGGTTTATGTTTTGGCGCAGTGTTTTATGATGCACCGGTGCGGAAGAGCTGTGAAGCACTAGTGCATCTTTGTACTAAGACGCATCGGTGCATATTATGATGATAAGCGCACCGGACTGTATAAAGTTTTTTTTTTGTATGTAAGATCATAATAAGATAATGATAATTCTAAAGAACATGAATTTATTTGCATTATTTTCTAAACTTTATTATGTTACAAAAATTCATATTATTTTACAATTATTTACAAATTTACAAATATAAATATTTTAATAAAATCATTTCACATTAATAAAATTAAAAATTTTCACATTAATGCAATTAAAATTTTACAAATATTTTACATACAATTACAATTACAATTAGAATTAGAATTGGAATTACAATTTTACAATTTCACATGCAATTACGATTAGAATTACAATTACAATTTTAATTTTACATACAATTACAATTTTACAATTACAATCATTTCACAGTAATACAATTAAAATTTTACAAATATTTTACATACAATTACAATTACAAATACAATTAGAATTTTAGAATTTTACATACAATTAGAATTAGAATTAGAATTTTACAATTTATCATATATACAATTACAATTACAATCATTTCACAATAAATTAAATATTACAATTACAATTAAAATTTTACATTAATAAATATTTTACATACAATTACAGTTAAAATCACAATTACAATTACAAATACAATTACAATTTTAGAATTTTACATACAATTAGAATTACAATTACAATTTTACAATTTGTCATATATACAATTACAATTACAATCATTTCACAATAAATTAAATATTACAATTACAATTAAAATTTTACATTAAATATTTTACATACAATTACAGTTAAAATCACAATTACAAATACAAATACAATTTTACAATTTTACATACAATTAAAATTAAAATTTCAATTACAATCATGACATAATATTTAATAAATATCATGGTCATTTAATATTAAATTAATTAATAAACATCACGATCATGATAACCATCGTACTAACATCATATTCGACTAAAAAACACATTCAAACATCAAATTAACATTATATATTAACATCATCACAACACAAACATCAAATATACATCTCATGTCAAATAACTCATGCTATCACATACACATCTGTCTACAAGCTGCACATTAAATGAACATATCTAACATGACCTAATAATATACACATCATGATGATCACCAACATGTAAATTAAGTACAACTGCAACATGAACATAAAATACATGGACCATATATATATATATATATAACTGAATAATGTTAAAAATATACAACTGTAATATAAATGTCATGGATCAGCTGGTGGTAGTACAACATCAATAGTAGTACTAGTGGAGGCCTGCTCAGTCAATGGTGCAGCAGCCTCGACGATCGATGGTCCAGCCTGCTCATGATCATGACTAGTACTGATGGATGCTGCAGGCTGCTAACCGGATGTGGCCGATGGTCCAGCCTCATCCCCATGATGACTGTTAGATGCTAGTGTAGCCTCATTCTCATCAGGCGTGGCGCGAGGTGAACGATCATGAGATGATGAGCCACTGCTCGCGGATTGTCCATCATGTGCTGCAGCTCAACCACACCTATAATGTGAAACATTCCTCCTCAATTGTGTAATAGTTGTTGTAGCTCCTACGACATGCCACATCAGGCTGTACATGTCATGCGGCATGCCTCTCCACATCTATAATAACCTATCATCGGATTGTATGTCTTTGTAATGAGTAGGCCTGATGCCTTCCTCAACAATAAATGCACTGAGTTGGTCGCCCAAATCCATCATGTATCTAGTATCAAGTCAACTGTGCTTATCAAAGGCTGTGATCAGCCACACCAAATAGAGCATGTCTCTCTCGCACCAAATCTTCCCCGATCATGATCCCCGCATCCGCCATGCCCGATCGTCATCGCATCCACACTTGACCGTGGTGTCGCATCTCGTCGCCATTAAAAGAGCCAATGTCTGCAAAATATATATAAGTACACAACAATAATTAGACAATTTCATTACACGATTTAATAAAAACAAGTTAAAGAACATGTTAGAATAAATATAAATAAAACAATAATATTACCTCTATCATTTGGCGGCTCATCATTTGTGAAGAGGATGTTGGCACACCCTCGCCAATCCAATCCAGCATAAGGATAAGGGACCATAATGAAGGGATGCAACTCGTCAACACTGGCTAGTAAGTCCAGTGCATCATGTGATATCCTGGCTGGAAACATAGTTTCTCCCCTCTTGGGCATCATCTGCCCCCACATGTGCATCTGGGCCTCCAACATCAGCCTACGAGGCTGTCGAACAAAAGTAGGCCTCATCTCTGGAAACCTCTCAAAAAATAAACAAAAAAGCTCTGAAGCAAAAGGGAAGTTGACCCTCCCTTATGCATGAGCATGACATCTATCTTAAGGCCATACAGAATTGCCGCAAAAAAATGGCAGACCACCTGACAAGTCGTGGTTCCTGTACTAAAGAATCAACCTAATATAGAAGCGAGCAACTAATGTGTTTCCCGTCACTAGTGTTGTGTGAAATGGTCGAAATGAGAAGTGAGAGGCACTGCACGTCCTATCTACCAAATGCACCAATACGTAACTGACCTCCAGCGACCTGAAACTCTGAAGGAGATAGTACATCTGATCCAATGTATATTTTGGAGTAAACTAACTGAATCCCTGCTACACAACCAGCTGGAACCTCTGGGAATGAGGGAAAATACACCCCTCTCCTCGATAGCCCTGGGTGTGTACCACTAGTTAGGACCAACTTGGAAAGCCTATTGGTGGGCATTCCACTTGCGGATAAGATGTCTTAAAAACACACTATGGGCCTTTAGGGAAGTAGCCTCCTCATAGAACTTGAGGAGGCCTACCTACCTTAGGAGCCCCTGGGTATCTTCTGTAATAGGGCGAGGGTACGCATCTCTCTCCATCTCTCGTGCCTCCCATTGGCAAAGCATGTCATACTTATCTGCATGTTGTTGCTGTTGTTCCTCCTCTTCTCTTTGAATCATTGACATATTAAATAAAAAAATTTATTAAATCAGACATGTATTTAGGAATATACATATATAATTTTTTTTGGAAAAAAAACAAACCAGTCGGTGTGCCACAAAAACAGTCATGCACTGGTTCCAGTGCGACGTTTGTTTGTAGCGCACTGGAGGCGATGCACTTGAAATTTTTTAAAGCACTGTTGACTATATATGGTGTCAGAAGAGCGGTGCGCTGAGTAAAATATACGCCCCGACGCGTATAGTCATGTCAGCGCACTGACTTCCAAACAAATTACATAGTCAACGGTGCGGTCTTTTACCAGGCTGCACCATTGACCCTGTCGGAATGCCGAATGCGGTGCGCTGACAAACACCGGGGCGGATATTTCCGTCGACGCACTGCGTTGCTATTCCCATGGTCAATGGTGCGACTGGCTAAATGACTGCACCACACTTTTTTTTTAATTTTAAAATAACACAGGGCGCCTTTCAGTACCACCCTGGACACGGTGTGGATACCGTTAGCACTGGTTGGAGTGTGGCCTATAAATTTTACAGGCAGCACCGCCTACCGGTGCGAGTTGAATGGCTCGTGCGCACCGCGCGACAAAAAAAAACTTTTTAAATGGTTAATTTTAAGGCTATTTCAAATTCTAATCCATTAAAAAGCTTAATTATGGAAAAATAAGAAAAATACCTATACATTTTGCCGTCGAGGAGGCATATTGGCTGTAGAATTTGCAAAAGAAAATTTTCCCACTGTTTTGCAAAATGCAAGCTGGAGATTGGTGGGCAATGCACAACGTCAATGCATGCAATGGGTGCAATGGGAGCACCGATGTTAGGGCGGCTCAGAGAAGGAGAAATTGCACTGGTGCTTGAGAGCTCTAGAGCACTGAGAAAAGTTTTTAGTAGTAATTGTTTTTTTTTATTTAACCCTGTTCTAGTGTGTGGGGTATTATAGGCGCACTAGTGTGGTTGCTTAAGATCGCAGCGGGAAGTTTTAGTTTTGGTGCAGTGTTTTATGATGCACCGGTGTGGTTCCTTAACACTACACCGGGCTGTTTTTGCTTTGGCGCAGTGTTTTATGATGCATCAGGGAGGAATAGTTATGAAGCACCGGTGCTCTACAGTAATAGTATGCACCGAGCGGGTGTGTATGGAGCGCACGATGTCTGTTGTGCTAATGTTTTGTGCGACCGGTGTTTTCTCTTATAGAGCACACTGGTGATTGAGAGCTCTGGAGCACTGAGAAAAGTGAAAAATGCAGTTTTTTCAAAAAGGCCATAATTTTTTTTATTTAACCCTGTTTCGGTGCACAGGTTTTATAGACACAGCGGTGTTGTTTCATACAAACGCACCTGTTCATTTCTATTTCGGCGCGGTGTTTTATGATGCACTGGTGCGGTTTCTTAACACCGCACCGGGCGGTTTCTGTTTTGGCGTGGTGTTTTATGATGCATCGACACGGAAGAGTTGTGAAGCACCGGTGCTTTATAGTAATAGGACAGATCGTGCGGGTGTGTACAAAGCGCACGGTGTCCAGTGTGCCAATTTTTTGTGTGCACCGATGATTGAGAGCTCTGGAGCACTGCAAAAAAAAGTGAAAAATCAGGTTTTTTTGCCGTAATTTTCTTTTTTATTTAACCCTTTGCCGGTGCACATGGTTTATAGGCGCACCGGTGTTGTTTCTTACAAACGCACCAGTCGGTTTCTATTTTGGTGCATTGTTTTATGATGCATCGGTGCAGTTTCTTAATACCGCACCAGGTGGTTTTGGTTTCGGCGCGGTGTTTTATGATGCACCGACGCGGAAGAGTTGTGAAGCATCGGTGCTCTACAGTAATATGATTCGCTGGTCGGGTGTGTACAGAGCGCACGGTGTCCAGTGTGCCAATGTTTTGTGCACACCAGTGCTTTCTCTTGTAGTGAGCACCGGTGCGATTTTGCATGATAAGCACACCGAGCGAAAAACATCTGCAAAACCCTCCTCCCACCAACCTCCTCTAGTAACCTCCGCTAGAAATGGATGTATGGGGTATTTTTATAAGGGGTTCCTCAAAAACATCCGCTAGAGGATCTTTTCCTTGTAGTGTTACCTGCAAGGAAACTACAAATGATACACTCTATGATTGTAGACGAGCTCCAATTCCGTGAGGCCCATGCTCACATAATTGTCGTCAAATCAAAGCAGTATACCATAGAAGCACAAAAGAAACGTCAAACAGCGGAGGAAGCCTGTCACATAGCCAAAGCTCGGCATGTTGTGCTCGAAGCGAAGATCAACCAAGTTTGCATCGAAGTACCAGCAGTCCTTACCACCACTACCCTAGAAGAAAAATTAGAAGGTCTGGATGCTGCGTTAAAGGCCTCACACGAGAAAGTCCAAATCGTCAGGGTTGAGTTTGAACATCAAATTGCTGATTTGCAGATGAAATTGTAGCCAGAGACCCCACCAAAAGTCATAGAAAATAATTTTGTCGAAGTGAAGCAGGCCACGGATAGCATTGCTACCGCAATCACATAGTGCAATAAGCTTTTGGATGAGGCCATGGGTGTATGGAATTCAGTTCAGAATGACCCTGTGGTATAGCAGTTGCACATTGATTTGCGCATCAAGGAGTAGTAGTTCGCAGATATTAGGGTGGCGGCGCCTACTCTCGTCCTTACACAGCACCTCGCCTACCTATAGGAGGGTCAGGTAATTCAAAATGAGATCGAGGACCTGCATCAAAAATAAAAACTGCTAGAGGCAAGAATGCAGCCATGGGCCGAAGAGTCTGTCCATCTCTTGCAGACATTAGATAACAAATTGAAGGCCATTCAACGAACACAGAGAAGTATTCAACTGGCCACTGAAGGGCCCACTACGGAGAAGTTGGTCATTGAAGCGTAGGGTGTTGTTGCACAAAGTCTAGAAATGGCGCTCCCTCTCAAATATTCTATCACTGCGCTCCAAGCCAAGATGAAGGAGTAGACACCACAGTGACTCGTGATGAGTCACATGTTTTTGTTGGGGGCCTATTGGAGCACGGTTCCTTGGGGTACATTTTTGGATATCGTTTTGTATACGTTTGTATATGCCCATTGCACAGACATGTCAAAGGGATTTGGGGCTGGTCAAAGTCCCTCTTTTATGCAAAATGGTTTTAAGGGTAAACTGTGGGCCTCAAACCATGGTTTGAGACCATAGTATTTGCGCACTAGATTGGATACAAATAGATAGATCGAGTCTAAGGAAGTAGTCAATTATTATTCATGTTTTAGATCTAAGTGTTTATGCATCTATGATTCTTTTTGTAAGGGTTTCAGTCTGGGTTGGGTAGAAAGGCTCCTTCTCGCTGTGTGCACGGAGACCTATTCCTAGCTGTGTGTGGACTCCACTGGCTGTGTGCGCGGAAGGGTAAAGTGTAAGGGAAAGTCTGATGTACTGAAGTGCTTTGAATCTAATACAAAGACTGTTTTGGAAAAGAAACTGTGTTATGCATTGTGTTATCTGTTTACTGGTTCTGTTTCGAGATCACTTTACTTATGTTATGTTTAAGTATATCTACGGAATTAAATGTCTTATTTATGCATGAATCTATATTGATGGTTGAATACATGGATAAATCTACTTAAGTTACCATGCATTATATAGATCTAGATCGGGTTCTATTATGATATATCTGTGACGAAGTGATCTATGATTATGTTCTATGATCTGATAAGTATTATTTTATATTTGCGCACATTTGTTTCCGATTTATATAAGTTCTTAAATCAATATTTTTAGGGCCACCACATTATTTTCTTCCTCAGGGTGTGGAAACTTGGTTCCAACACCCCCCCATACTACTTCGGGTGAGACTTTGATCTACGCAAGTAGGTCATTGCTAAAAGGGTCAGTAGTTGGAGGGTTTGTTGGTCGCCCGATAAACTCTAAACCTAGCTCAAGACCCCTCAAGCCAACATCAAGATATCTATGCAACAAGCTCTTAGCTGACTGTCACGAAGCTGAAGATGAGGGAAAGTAGTTCCACTATGCGTGTCTCTTTCTCTTGATAGCATTGATGGTTTCGAAGGAGCTCGAGGAGTCGCAGTTCTCATCTACGGACCCAGATCTTTATGAGGTTGAGAAATATGCCTCATTGTGGAATTCAAAAGAGTTAACCTGGGTAATGGCGAACAAAATATTTTGGGTCCGGTTCGAGATGCATCTGCGCACAGTGATCAACGAAATACCTAAGTTATCACCAATGATTTTGAATGAATATCAATAGGTTGTGGACTTCAAAGTGGATTTCCATCATGTGCATATTCGAATGAAGAAGGACCTTGTTGGGGTCTGGTACAAACTTCTGTACCTGGTGACAGAGGAAGATGTTGCAGCCATAGTAAGCAATTGGCCGATTAATTGGCTAACTCCACCCACTAAAGGCGCAGAGACGGAGCAAGCAGGGATGAGTGATGCGAAGACCACTACGCAGAAAGGAAATAATAACACCATGAAGCCACCAAAGATAGTCACGTTCACGACTGATACAGAGACAAAGATAGAGGTTCCAGAAACAGGAGGGGGCGATGCTCACAACGATGATACAATTATGGATCCATCTGACCCCCCCTCCCCTTTTACTAATAAAAGATGACAGCCACAGAGCCGAGGTGCGCAGAAGAAATTGAAGTCTAGTCCATCCGCTAGCCCAGAAGCAATGGTCCTCACTGAGGGGGACCTCAATGAAATAGGAGATACAGTTAAGAATGTCACCAAGCATCTATGGGGTAACATTGAAGACCAGTATAGGAAGGTATTGGCGAAGGTCCATAAGGGCCTAAAATATTTGCAGGTTTAGACAAGCGTAGTACAAGCGAGCATGAGTCAAGCAAGCAGGCTTCAAGCAAGCGGGGCACAAGTGGGTGCAACCATGGCATCACGAGAAATGGAAGTTACAACTGATACCCGTGCGGTGTCAATCACTACGGGCACATTATGTTTTGATACGGCGGAGTGGTTGAAGCAGGCAGTGCATTGGCATAACACGTTGCTTAACCTTGTTGCGTTTCCTCTACAGACATTGCACGAGTTCCACTAGTTTTGTTACTGAAGAATTGAAGATCAAAGAGAAGTGCACCTTATTGGTTATACAAGATGTCAATAAGGAAAGATAGAGGATGGTCTAGGAATACCAGCTGGTTGTACAAGAGTGTGATGCAGCGACTGCATAAAGAAAAAAGTTGGAGGAAGTCATCTCCAAGGCTTGTAGCGACCTACCTCAGCTCAAGATTCAGGCTACAGCCACCCCAGAGGAAAACGTGGCACAAATCCCCACGGTAGTAAAATATTCTAAGGCCGAATTTAACACGGTGAAACTTGAAATGAAAATGAAGATAGTCAAGTTGCAGATGCAATTGCAACCTGCCATTCCACCAGGTGTCCGAGAGCAGCGCGCAGCCGAGATCAAGGCTACCAATACTAATATTGAAACCATAAAACAAGAATGCCTTCAAGTTTTTGAAGAATTTATAGATGTTTGGGCCTCACTGTATGAGGATCCCCATGTAAAAATAATTGAGAAGGAAATACACGAGAAGCTAGAACAGATGGACCAGCTTAAGGTCACAACAAATACTTTGGCATCTATACAGAAGTATACCTGTCTCCAAGAAGGTAAATTTTTGCGAAGATAGACCGATGAGCTGTGAAGAAAAAAACAACTTATCACAGCAAGACGCAGCCATGGGAAACCGAAGCCAGTTAGTTATCGCAAGCTGTCAAGAAACAACTAAAGGTACTGCGCTAGACACAAAGGATATTACAACCAAAATTACAGGGCCAGCTACTGAGACGTTGATGAGTGAAGTCCGACAAGCAGAAAAAGAGTGTGCGAAAGCAGTTCCCCTTCTGAAGGATACCTTGAGCGATATCAAAGCAAATACTAAGGGCGCACTGGCATAATGACTCGAGACGAGTCACGGTTTTGTGTTGGGGGCCTATTGGACAGCGTACCACTCGAATGAAATATTTTGAGAAAGACTTCGTAGGTCGAGGAGTGGAGCGTGCAACATGAAGTTAGGTTAGAGTCTTAGGGGCTTTGGGGGTGGGCCAAAGTCCCTTATTTTGTAAAATAATGGGAATATTTTGTGAACGTTGAGCTCTACCCATGGTTTTCGGACCATGGTATTGTAAATGTAAAATAATATATAAGGATTCTAGGATATATCATATCGCATACATGGTATACTTGATATGTGATGCACTTGGATGTAATATTTTTTTAAGTTTGTGTTTTTTGGGTTGGGTTAGAGAAAACGATCCTGCAGCTGAATACGTAGAGACCTTAGGAGGTCTGCAGCTGTGTGCACAGACCCCTGCAGTTGAGTACGCAGGGTCGAACTGATTGTATTGGGGAAATCTAAGCATTAATGAAATATTCTTGAAGACAAATCTGTGTTTGCGTTTATGTGTTTTATTTACTTTCAATTGATGTTTTTAGTGTTGTTTTACTTATAATTGCATCGTGAAGTCCTACTTATGGTTATTTATGTTGTTTTATGCTTGTTAAAGTAAGATCGTGCAGTCTGCAAGTTAGTTCAACAGAAGTGTTGAAATACGACTATATAATTAGTAGATATGTTCTGTGAAGCTTTGTCAAGTATTGAAAGGAAGATGAGCCCTAAAGCCACACTTCATTGTCCCTATGGATGCAGAAACATGGTTCTCGCATCCCTCTTTATTGCCTAAGGTGAGAATTTGGTCTATGCAGCAGATCATTGCCAAAAGGGTCGGTAATAATGGGTTTTGTTGGTTCGCGCAACCATATCTGAACTTGGGTCTAGGCCCCATCAACCCAACAACAATTGTGTTATTTATTATTTCATGTCTAAAATTATTGTTCTATATTTTGAATTACTTTTCGCAAAGTAGTAGAGTAGGTTTGTGTCTTGTGATTTTGATTAAAATTTCATGAGTAGATGCAAATATACATTATAATTTCTACAAGGATTTGTATAGAAAAAGGACATAGAATATGAGGATACCTTTTTCCCCATAGAAAATTGTGCTATTGTTCATGCATTATTAGCTTTGAAAGCACTGAATAGGTGGTTGGTTCATCACATGGATGTGAAAACAAAATTTTCTTAAATGAAGTCATGAAAGAGAATGTTTACATGTCTCAAATAAAAGGATTTGTTGTGAAGGTTAAAAAATATAAAGTATGTAAGCACATCAAGTTTGTGTATGGCCTAAAGTAAGTCCTTTCACATTGTATGAAAATTTAACTAATCATATTTCAAAGATCAATTTCAAACATTTTAATCTTGATGATGCAACTTTATTTGTCAATAAAGTTGGAAAAAATATTTTATATCTTGTGGTGTATGTATATTATCGTTTGATAACAAGGAAAAAAGAAGCATATATTACATCCACAAAGACATAATTGGAGAATTGTTTTGAGATGAAAAACATGGGACATCTTCGATACTACTTGGGTAGTGAAGTAACTTAGAATCCAATGCATGTTTAATTTCCAAAAATAAGTAAATTGGATAACCATTGAACAAATTTGGCATGGGCGATTGTGTTAAACACACACATGGTGTATCAGAAGATAAAACACACAAATAGAAAGATAAGCATTCATTGCATTTCTATTACTCATAGATGTACATTTATATTACATTAATGTGACTCTTGGATTTTGCATTCCAAGGTCACTTGGACTCCTTTGTGACTGTTCGCCTTCCACACCTACCCATAGAGGATTAGGTGTCCAACATTCCCCCCTTTAATCCAAAGGGGTATGTGTGAGTCCAAGAAGAGATTTGTAATACAAATCTGCAAAGTATGCATGGCAACACTTAGGCTGAATCAGCTCTCTGAAATGTTGGCATAAAGAGGTGGTTTAAGGATGACCACCAACACTTGAATGCAATTCTTATTGCAGTTCCTGGAACTCTTCCAAATTTGGCAAAAAGCTGAGGGCTTCTGCTAGAGGAAGTGTCCCTCATATTTGAAGAGGGAGACCTTCAACCTAAAAGAACAGAATTCTACAACCTGTGATGCTTTAAGGATGACCACCAACACTGGAATGATTGATGCATTTCTTGGAACTCTTCCAAAGCTGGAAAGAAGTTGAGGGCTTTTGCTAGAGGAAGTGCTCCGAATTCTTTGAAGAGTAAGAGTATGAACCTCATATGGATGGTTTAAGGTTGTCCACCAACCAAAGGAATTCTCATGGCCATCCATGTCTCTAGCTACAACTCTGAATCTGGAATGACGAATTGTGGCTCAGGCTTGCTTGAACTGCTGTGTCTCTAGCTACAACTCTGAATCTGGAATGAGAGATTGTGGCTCAGGCTTGCTTGATGTGGCTTCAAAGCTTGTAGATGACCACCATTTTCTCCCCTATCAGGTACAAGGCGAGATGATGGAAAAAAATCAACTGCAAGATTGTTCAATATTCTAGAACAAGTTTTGATATGTGACTTAAACATATTCTTGGTTGTTGATGCCCATTGCCAATAAGCGATCCATCCAAGATGAATCTTTGTTCTTGTAGGAGGCTTGTTTCTGAAGCATCTGTGTGAAGAATGGGTGTGCCGACCACAGTGCTTGCATGGATGAAGATAGAAACAATGATCTTTCATATGGCCAACTCGATCACAATGTTGGCATTTTACAATTTGTTGTTGTTGTTGCTGTGGAAAAGGAGCAGGATTTGGAACAGTTGAAGGTGAACTGTCATGAAGAAATCCAGCACTCTGAAATTTTAGGGACTTGGAGTAGTCTGGAATATGAAAGGACAATTCCTTGTCATATCCAAGGCCAATTTTGTGCTTGTTGTGGACAAGCTCTTCCCAAGGTCTGATGTGGGCTTAGGAAGTGCAGACTGAGTTGTTGCATCTGTGTGTAAATCTGCTCTTGTACAAGGAACTGAATGTGAATCTACTGCAAATTTATATTCTTTCTGTTGATGGGAGTCCCTCTCAATTTTCTGAACATAAATAGGTTCAGAATGATGACTCTTTTTCTGAAATTCATCTTGCTGGAGCTGAGACTCCAACTGCAAAAACTCAATCTTGTCTTGTGCATCTTCCAAGCAAGTTTGAATATCAAAAAGAGCGTTCTTGCTCATTTTTACCATATCATGAACAATGGAATGAATGAGGTATGAAACAACTCTAATGCATCATTGATTTTAGCCATTTTTCTCAACAACTCAAAGTTACACTTCAATCACTGACTGCAACTATGAACTAAGAAGAAATACCCACTCACAATGTTAGTACAATACAATGTCACTGCAATTCCTCTATAAATGTGCACCAAATAACGAGTGTCCAATAACTCTATTCAATGTATGTACGAGGACTTCAAGGCATAGACTTGGCCGTCTGACCAGGAAGCAACAATGACTCACATCATAGAAGTATTCAACAATTTATCAACTAGATCCTGCCTCGAGAATTTGTGGGAACTCATCAATTTTCCTTGCTTAAAAATAATCCCTCACTATTGTGGAAGCTTATCAATTTTACTATTGCACTAGAGAAATTAAATATAGTGAACAATCAAGTTGCAACTTTTTTTTTTTAGAACAAGAACATGACCAAACTCTAAAATCTCCCTATCAAGCTTCTCAACCCTTCAAGCAAACCTCAACTTTGAAAAATAGAAACATACAACCAAATGAAGGGGTCCATATAGAATGGAATGGAAAGCTTATACAGAATTTTCTCCTTAGTTAAGTATCAACACCAACTTTAACTGTAAATACTGCAACCCAATTATCAACTTCATCCCATTTCTTCATCTTCAACCTTAAACATATTTAATGTAGCATACAACAATTCCAAGATGTGGAATTTTAATTGTCCCCACTCATTTTCTAATAATACAACGCCAAGGAGATAACATAGATAACATATCTTTATGTAATGCTTAGCGCAATGTGGGAGTCGGATGGAGTTTTGGAGCAGAGGGGTTGGCTGCAAGATGTTCTGCAAGAGTGGTAGTGCGAAGAGAGCAGAGGGGTTGGTTGCAAGATGTTCTGCAAGAGTGGCAGTGTGGAGGGAGCAAAGACCAATATTTTGTATGCGTGGAGCGGAATGGCTACGGTGGGAGGAGTAGTGTATATGTAGAGGTGAGCTGATGGTAATGGGGAGAGCAACCGGGGGAGAGGAACCGGTGGGTCTAGAGCCAAGGTACCGTCGACTCTCAACTGTGCATACGAGGCGACCACACCTCCCGTCTTAGTGACCCTGCAAACCACCTTCGGGACACTACCCGTTAACCAACGGACCTATGGGACCTGTCGCTGTCCATATGAGCCATGGATACCAATGAATTTGAAGACACACCAAATTCCAAATAATTTTAATTTTAATCACATCATTCAACGCAACACCTCCAGGCAGATGCACCAGTCTTCACACCGACTCAATTTTCTATGCACTAGGTAACAAAATAATGCCTCAATGCAACACAACAATTCAACCCCCTTCAACAGTAAGATAGAATTCAAACCCACGACATGTATTTTTAACTCACTCAAGGCAGAGGGAGATCTGGCACAAAATTTTGCAGGTATGTGGCTCTGTCAGTACGCCAGTCTGATAAGCATCAGTTTGTGGGAAAACATGATGCACAATTCAAGGCTCAAATTCATCATTTATGTTAGGCCTTTACAACCAGCGTTATTTTTCATGACATAGTCATGATTTCAAAAAAAGTGGAGTAGGGTTGTTGGAATGTGAGGGACATGCACTAGAGCATGATCGAGGGGCGCCGCAGGGAGGCGTGAGGCCAGAACTGATGCCAGGACTGTGTGAGTGAGAGCAGTGTCGAATGTGGAGAGAAGTGGCCGAGATTAATGAAGGGTCGGCAGTGTGGAGGTGCAACAGTGGGAGGCGGACTAGATCTCCATGTCGAGGGACTGTTAGGCTCCCAAATTCAGAGAAGAAATGTAGCACACAATTTTTGTTGGTTTGCGGGAATAGGTTTGAGAAGGGAGAATTAAATTGACAAGAGTATTACCTTGGAAAATAGGGATGGGTCTGACTATATTCTTCTCTGTTGTTGCAGGGATAAGTTTGAATGGCAGAGCAAGAGTACGCCTACTGTGAAACGCCCAAAGATTATTGCGCATTCAAATTTTAGCAGGGCAGGAAGGAACTTGCTCTGATACCATGTTAAACACACACATGGTGGAGGAGAAACTAAAACACACAAATAGAAAGATAAGCATTCATTGCATTTCTATTACTCATAGATGTACATTTATATTACATTAATGTGACTCTTGGATTCTGCATTCCAAGGTCACTTGGACTCCTTTGTGATTGTTCGCCTTCCACACCTACCCATATAGGATTAGGTGTCCAACAGATTGTAATCCTCTCTCTAATTGAATGGAGATAAATTTGAATCTTACACCAAATAAGGGAATGAATTTCAAGAAGCAACTAGATATAGACATCTTATGGGGAGTCGTATCTACCTTCTTACTACTAGACTAGATATTTTAGTTGTAGTTGGGATCCTTTCCAAGTTAAATCAAAATCCTTATAAAGGCCATTGTTGCAATGTAAAGAAATATGTAAAGTGCTTGAAGGGAACTCGAAACTTTGGAATCAAATACTCTAAGGTGGATGACTTCAAACTAGTTGCGCATTCAAAAATATACTTTGAAAGAGATAAGGAGAATGCATTTTTTACTCCATGATACCTCGTGAGTCTTGGATCAACAATTATCTCTTGAATAACAAACAATTCATTCTAACACATTCCACTACAGAGGTAGATTATGTTACTATTGTGGAGGAGATAACACAAATAATCCATTTTAGAAAATTCTGCTACAAAGGCAGAGTACGTCACTACTTTAGAGGCAATGACAGAGATTTTATGGATCATGAAGATACTACATGATTTATCAAAGAAATGGGTGATTTTTTCTTTAATTCGAATTAAGAACACTTTCAGAATCTAGTTGGCCAAGAATCCTAGATTCCAGGATCAAACAAGCAAGTCAACATGAAGTATTATTTGATTTGACATCATGTATAGGACAAGACCATTCAATTGATACATTACTCCACATGTGAGAACATTGTAGAAATCTCCACCAAATTTCTTGAAGATAAAATTTTGAAAAGTTCAAAATGATGCTTGAACTTATAAACACCCCTTTATATTAAATGGGGGGCAAGGTGTTAGATACTTAACCCTTGGGATTATGGTATTTTGCAAATATTAATTTAGGAAAAATATGAATAATTAGGTGAATATGAAGAGTCATTGAACCTCTTGGAATATGAAACTAAAGGTTACCTCACATTGTATTAGATGTGATTCATTTTAATGAAATACTCTTAATGAATGGACTTATTCATCACTAACATGACTTGACCATCGTATTTCATTATTGCTTTACAATAATTAGTTGCAAGAGGATTGAATTTAAGTTGTCTTAGTCTAGATCTAAGGAATTAGATGAGATAATCTTATTTTATTGTAAAGGAAGGTGACCATCATTCTATAAATAGGGTTCCCTTTCTCATTTATACTCATGGTTGGATTTTTAGAGCTCTCACTCCTTGGAGCTTAATTAACTATCCTTCTTGGAGCATATGGTTGTCTAGAGGATTTTTTTTGTGGATGATTGTTGTCAATTCTTGAAGCTTCTCTATCTTGGCTCTTATTTGGTGCATAAGGATCAATGATGAAATGTTCAGGTCTTATAGAGGCCTTCATGATCAATCCATTCAAGGGGTAATCTATCAGTTGGAAGGAATAAGTTATCGAGTTTCCTTCCTTCTTCCTTTGTTGGATTGCTTATTATTTGATCACGTGCGTTGTTCTTCCGTGGGGATCCTTAGCAAAAGTATCAAGTATATTTCTCAAGCCATGATTGATTGTGTCGGTGAAAGTATTCCGTTAACTTTCCCTTCTAATAGACCTTGATATTCATTCTTGATCTTGATTGGGTGAAGGACTACTGCTCCTTTTGGTTCTAATCCCCAAACCCTAATCTTTCAAGGAAATAATTTAATTCCTTAGAGAGTTTCTTCTTAACCTCATAAGCCATTTGATTCATCTTAATCCAATTACCCTAATTAGATTTAGTATTAATCTTTATTTCTTTTCATTATTTATTTTAAAATTCTAAAACTTCTAAATCTAAATTCAATTTCACTATAAACTTTATTATTTAACCTTAGTAATTTTAATAAATATACACCCTTAAACAAACAAACAAACAAACAAACAAACAAACAAACAAACAAAAAACATAAACCCAAAATTAAAATAATAATAATTAATAATCACAATAATGATATTGTAACAATTATCCTTCAAAATAAACTATTAATCAAAATGTAACAATTATCCTTCTTTAAAATGAACTATTAATCAAAATAAAATATATTATGCCCCGAAAAAATCCTACCCATATCCAAAAACGGTATTATTGTGCCCTCTAAAATCATCTTCTTACCAAAATGTATCCTTGAAAATGCTCTCAACAATTTAATATCATTAAATGGCATTGACAAAGATATTTGCAAGATAATAAATATACTAACAAAAAGGCATTTATGTGAAAAAGTTCTCATATGGATGCAAATAGATTTCCCACGTTCTCGCTTAAGCTAATCAAGGGTTAGAGTTCTCATGGTTTCATTTTATATATATATATATATATGAATGAAATTGTGTTTAAAAAATTTAATTTTAATTTATAATATTTAAAAAAAAAATATTTAAACGGTTTTTGAATTTTATTTTTATAATATAATTTTTAAGTATTATTAAATAAATTAAAATAAAATTGTTTATTTTATTATTTTTTATATTTTATATTATTTTTTCATTTTATATTATATTAATGAATGGAATTATTTATATGTGATATGCTATGATTATAGTATTTTATTATCGTTTTACAATAAGAGAATTGAATTTAACTTATCTTATTATAGATATAAGAAATTACATGAGATAATTTTATTTTATTGTAAAGAAAGCTTAGCATCATTTTATAAATAAAAGAGTTTTTTCTCAATTATATTCATTGATGGATTTTTGTATTTCCCATTCCTTGGAGTTTAATCCATATATTTTTTTGGAGCATATGGTTGTGCAGAGGGTTTTTTTTTGTAGATGATTGTTGACAATTTTTAAAGCTTCTTTATCTTGGCTCTTATTTGGTACATAAGGATCAATGGTGAAATGTTCAAGCCTTCTAGAAGCTTTCATGATCAATCCATTCAAGGGGTAAATCTACAAGTTAGAAGGAAGAAGTTATCGAGTTTCCTTCCTTCTTCCTTTGTTGGATTGCTTTTATTCGGTCATTTACTTTGTTCTTCTGTGGCGATCTTTAGCAAAAGTATCAACTATATTTCTCAAGCCATAGTTAACTTTGTTAGTGAAGGTATTCCAATAAGGCTCTCTTTAGTAGACCTTGATATTCATTGTTGATCTTCATTGGGTGAGGGATTGCTCTTCCTTTTGATTCTAATCTCCAAACCCTAATCCTTGAATGAAATAAGTCAATTCTTTGGAGAGTTTCTTCTCTACCTCACAGGCCATTTAATTCATCTCGACTTCATTTCCCTAGTTAGATTTGACACTCTCTTTCCATCACTTATTTGAAAATCCTAAAAACCCTGAAACTTTATTTAATTTAACCGTATGCCTCTTTATTTGATCTTAGTGATCTTACTCCCCTAAGCACTAATAAAAAGTCAATCTAAAATATAAAAAAATATATTAATGAAATGACAATAATAATTATAAAATAATGTATAATTTCACAACTATTCATATTGTTAAAAACTTTAAAAAAAAAAAAAAATCTATATCAATTTTTTCTAACAATAATAGTTAAATTATTATAACAAACTCCTTTCTTCAAAATAATTAAGAATAAAAATTCAAAATAAAATTTACTAGCCCCATCCCCAAAATAAATCCCTACCTATATCCAAACGGGGCATTGCTGTGCCCACTAAAATTCTTGAAAATGCTCTCAACAATTGAATGTCCTTATCAAAAAATGGTATCGTCAAAGCTGTTCGCGGGAAAATTTAATATATTAACAAAAGACATTAATATGAAAAAGTTCCCATATCGATGCAAATAGATTTCCAATGTTCTCACTGAAGTTAAACATGGGTTAATGTTCTCATGGTTTCTAGATATGGAATATGCGGTTGTTGTGCGTTCTTTTTTTTAATTGTAATGGGTTAGAAATTTTGTTTAAAATGAAAATTTGTTTGATGATTATGGTTATTAATATATATTGCGAAACATAATTATTTAAATTATTTTAGAATTTTATTTTTAAAGTATTATTAAATTAAATAGACATAAAAAAAATAATATATTATTTTGTGATGTTTCTATTTTATTATTTTTAATTTGATTTTTAATTTCCCAAATCATAGTAAATCGTTGAAGGAGATATATTTATAGTAAATCGTTGAAGGAGATATATTTATATGCAATGTATATATTTTTCTAACTAATAAAAAAAATTGAGCTGACAATAAAATGATATACTTATTCTATTAAAAAAATCTGTTTTAGGTTTTTTTTTTTTTAATTATAAAAAAAATTTATTTATTTTTAAAATATTTTTACTATTCTGCAAAAAGTTATAATTACAAGACAAATGAAAATTTTAAATGTTTTTTTAAAGTACATTTTAATCACACTTTCAATCATAAAGTTGTGTTTTCATTTATTTTTATTTATTTTAAAACAATTCAGTAATTTTTTTTTTCAAAACACTAAATATTTATAAGAACTAAATTAACTCTTTATAATTTTGTGGTACTAATGGTTAAGTGTTTTTTATAAAGGTTGTAAGTTCAAAAATTGAAAAATTAGAGTGTGTATGCTTATGCCTAACGGGTTTTCAAAATGAGAAGAGGTAGATTATGTATGAATAAGTACATTTTAATAGGTTTTAGCATAGTGGAATTGCTAAGTGAAGATGGATTTGTTGTTCTATAAACTAAGAGTCTAATACACCAATTTAATCTCTAGCTTGGACATAACCTTAAATTGAATTATAATCATTATTATTATTTCAATTCAATGTTATTTGAATATTATATATCAGTGTAAGTTGTCATCATATCTGGAAATCCGATCTTAAATACAAGGGTAGAATGTGTATACCTATACCTATTGTGTTCCTTTCTAATGATTTCTAAGTTCAAAATCCTAAGAGCTAGACTATATATTTATATGTAAATTTTAATAGACTTAAGGAGAGTGGAACTGCTAAGTGAAGATGTAAAATCCCATCTCTGGTATTTTAAAATTTTATTTTTAAAGTATTATTAAATCAGACAAATATTTATAAATGTATTTATAATATTATTTTGTGATGTTTCTATTTTATTATTTTTAGTTTGATTTCCAATTTCTCAAATTATAGTAAATTGTAGAAAGAGAAATATCTATATGCAATGTAGATATTTTTATAGCTGATATATAGATATTCTCAAATCAGTGATAAAGTTGTGTTTTCATTTATTTTAAAACAAGCTAGTAATTTATTTTTTTCAAAACACTAAATATTTATGAGAACTAAATTAATTTTTTATATTCATTTTTATTTTAAAAAAACACTAAATATTTATGAGAACTAAATTAATTTTTTATATTTATTTTTATTTATGTTAAAATAAGTTAGTAATTTTTTTTTAAACACTAAATAATTATAAGAATTAAATTAATTTATATTTATTTATTTATTTTGTTAAAATAAGTTAGTAATTTTTTTTTAAACACTAAATAATTATAAGAATTAAATTAATTCTTTATTATTTTGTGGGACTAATGGTTATGTGTTTTCTTATAAAGGTTCAAAGTTTAAAATCTGAAAGGGTAGAGTGTGTATGTTTATGCCTAATGTATTCCTTCTAATGGGTCTTCAAAATCAGAAAATAGATTTGTCTTTTTATAACTCTCACCAATTTAATGTTTAGCTTAGTCATAACCTTAAAATTGAATTATCATCATTATTATTATTTCATTTCAATTCAATGTTATGTATCAATATAAGTTTAGCTTAGTCATAACCTGAGTTATCATCATTATTATTATTTCATTTCAATTCAATGTTATTTATCAATATAGGTTGTCACCATACCTTAAAATCCGATCTTAAATCAAATCAGAAGATGGATTTGTTGTTTTATAAACTGAGAGTTTAGTACACCACTTTAATGTTTAGCTTGGGGTTAATCTTAAAATTGAAGTATCATTATTAATATTATTATTATTATTATTTCATTTCAATTCAATATTATGTATCGATATAAGTTGTCACCATACCTGAAAAAAAATGAGTCCTAGGTTCAAAATCCTAAAAGGTAGAATATGTATTCATATGTAAATTTTAATAAGCTTTAACAAAGTGAAATTGCTAAGTGAAAATGTATTTGTTTTCCCATAAATTGAAAGTCTTTTACACCAATTTAATGTCTACCTTGACAATAACCTTAAAATTGAATTATGTATCCTTTGTTATCACAATACCGTGGAAATCTAGCCTTAAATACAGAAAAACCTCTTACACCAATTTAATGTCTAACTTGACAATAACCTTAAAATTGAATTATGTATCCTCTATTGTCACAATACCTAAAAGTCCGGCCTTAAATACCAGAAAGCCTTGAAAATCCAGTCTTAAGACCGAAAGGCTTTATAAAACCCTTTATAAAACCCCGTCCCTTTCAAAGGGTGGGTCAATGTCCAACTTAACAATAACCTTAAAATTGAATTATGTATCCTTTGTTGTCACAATACCTAGAAATCCGGCCTTAAATACCGGAAGGCCTTGAAAATTCAGTCTTAAGACCGAAAGGCTATGAAAAACCCTGTCCCTTTCCATTCTGTAGGACTGGCCAGCCTGAGCTACCCGCCAGCCAGTTGCACCAACATATGCCAAAAAGTACCGAAACGTTAATAATTTTGTTCATCGCCCTTCTCAGAAATGACAGATCTTTTCCACGAATATCATCACCAACAAACAAAGTGGAATTATGGAGGCAACTCCAGAGTGGATGGAGCCGGTACGGGACGATGCAATACATGTTTTCCAGCGAAGAAATGAACGATAAAAGAATTGAAAGATAACCATTCAAATAGACCCAGAAGATATGGGATGTTAGGTAGGCGTTAATAGAAGGTTCGACACGATTCGGGATGGAGGAAGTCAACTGTAAATCCGGACGGCTCAGCTCATCTCTCCCGAAATAATCGTAATAATTCGCGTCTTCCCATTCTGACATGCCATGAGCAGGCTAATAAATTTCAACTTTATTGCATGTGTACGTCAGAATCAGAGTTGTGCAGGTGAGGTGATGGCCACCAGTGGCCACGTGATTGTCTTTACGCGTGTGTCAGGGTTTTCCTTAATATTTTCCTCGACACGTACACTTGATTGTTCTTTTCTCCCCCTACAGTTGCACCTGCACTAATGGCGTACAAATTGCAATCAACGCCTCTTGGTTGTTGGGGATCATCCATCTCCAATGGCGATAAAAATGAACTTTTCCCGAATTGAAAAAGGCCACCGGCTCCCTTAGTTAACTTTGTATTCCTTTTTTTCCAGAGGAGCTTTAACTTTTCTGAAAAATCGCGGGTCTGATATTTGAGGAAGGATGTAACGCAATATTGCGTCATCCGTGACCACCCAAATCTCAGAGACACGCCAATGACGTAAATGTGGCCACGGTCACCATGTCAACTCGTACTCTGCAATCATACCTTCGTTTCAGAAATATCAGTCATTCATTTATATATATAAAAAATATTACAGAAAACCAGCGAGGCGTTTCATATTTTTAATATTTTTGTGTCTGCAACGCTGGAGAAGTATGATTTGACAGGACGAATCAAAGCGAAATAAACGCTGTTCTACTTTTGTGGTGTCAGCTACTCGATAGTTGTGATTCGATAAAGATCCTTAATCATATATCTGATTAAGCTTTAAATGTCTTATCTATTTCGGAAATTGAGTTTGGATGTATATATAATTGGAATCTACACTTCGTGGTCCTTTTCCTCTCGTCTCACAACTGTTCTTTGCATTCACAGAGGCCCCATAAAGAATAACGCGGTACTCGGGACTCCGTAGCAGGG
Source organism: Pinus albicaulis (assembly GCA_034641835.2). Taxonomy (NCBI): domain Eukaryota; kingdom Viridiplantae; phylum Streptophyta; class Pinopsida; order Pinales; family Pinaceae; genus Pinus; species Pinus albicaulis. The sequence continues at coordinate 2,038,101,757 of CM076575.1, forward strand.
ATGGAATTTCACTGATCGTCAACCTTTTATTATAAAATAATCGAAGTGACCATTAAAATTAAATAAACCTCAAATTTGATAGGTACTGTGCTTCGTATTTGAAATTCCCACCCTGCTCAGAAAGATGGACACTCACTATTCACCTGTTACCTGTTTATAGAGGATAGAAAGGCACTCACTATTCACCCGTTACGCGTTTGAAACCATTTCGAATCTTATGTTTTTTTTTGGTATTATCAACATTAGGTAGAACATTAGATTTAAAATTATTTCAAATTTTATGGGCTTTATATTACCTGCTGCAATATTAAATGTTTATATTTCTTAATTGGTAAATATAAATATTTATCAACATGGCGTAAAACATTAAATTTAAAATTATTTCAAATTTTATAAATTTTATATTATTTGATGTAATATTAATTTTTTTTAATTGATAATTATAAATCATTTTTATTTTGGAATGTGTGTTTATGTATAAGAATGCACTTAATATTAGCCTTGTTATATTGCATTGGTGGGTGGTTTACATAATATTTGAAATCATTTCAATTCTTATATTCTCAATATTATTACTATTGATGAGAGTTCAACTTATATCTATTTTAATTCTGGAAAGAGTCCGGAGAATATCTTTTTATTTGAAAAGAGTTTTGCATCTCATATCTCTATGGATGTTTGGGAAATAAGGAGTTAAAATGATTCTAACTTAATTTTATTATTAATTATATTTAATTATATTTTAATTATTTTATTTTGACGAAGTCAAAATATTAAACATTACAATATCTCTACCATAATGGGGTCAAATGTTATCATAGGAGCTAAGTTTATTTATGAACCTCAGATAAAGAGAATTTTTAATAAAAAGTGGATTCAATGAGGGGAAATATTGAATATATTATAATATTATATTTTACCCTTTATTCGGCCAAGAGGCCAAATGTATAGGGGACGTTATACATGTAGAAAAAAAGATAATGTTTTTTAATTGTAATTTTGTTTTTGTTAATAAAATTATGAACAATATTTTAGATAAAAGAAAATCATAATATAAATATCACATTAAAATATATAACATATAAATAGTAGTTATAAATTAACATTCATTTTATGTAATATTCCCAATTAGCAATGGCTAATTGGAATATTCGATTTTGGTCAATTTTGCCTTATGTAGATAGATTATGAATAAAAGTGAGTAAAGGGAACACAACTCACTCTAAAATAAAGGGGACTTCCTAGTAGACGCACGTTGTAATCAAGGGGGGCCAAATTGCGCACGCAGTAAAGGGAGGCGACGTTGGTGGAGGCGGCCTTAGGGTTTGAGAGCGGCCAACGTTATATAAAGATGCTAGCCTCCTCATTTTGACATCATTGGAGTTTATGCATTTGAAGTTGGTCATTGCGACTTTGAGCACGCTGGCTGTTTAGCCTGTCTGTAGCACTGTGTAGCGCATTGAGTGTCTCCGTTCGGAGATCTCGCCCTCAACCCCGCGGGGACTTTGAGTGCCTGCTCGGGTGAGGTAGTTCCATCAGTGTTGTTGTAGGAGGATCGATTTGCAGCATTCGTGGAGGAGCAACGCGTCTATTGACTACGCAGCATCTGTGGAGGAGCAACGCGTCTATTGACTGCGCAGTCCTGAGTGGGAGGACGCAGTCCGTATTGGGGAAGCTCCGGTTGGTATTCTTGGAGGATCTTGGTCAAGAGGTTGAGCGCAGGAATAGCCGCGTCTATTGGGGACATTTGGTTGAGCGGGTGATCATATTATTGAGGATCCCAGACAGTGGTGGCGTGATCATTGGGAGGAAAGCACAGATCCGTAAGGAGGTATTTCCGGACAACTACACGATCATTTTCAGCAGCTGGAACGCAGATCAAAAACACAACCATCCCATGTAGCGTTCTGAGAATATTTCTTACCTTGCCTTGTGCAAGTTTAGGTGCTATTGCTTTGATCACCTATTGTACTCCCCTATATTTATCGGTATAATAAAATGGCTCAGCGTTCTCTTCGTATTTTTTGAGTATCTGTGCATGCTTTATATACATGCTATTGTATGGTTGCATTATTGTTATTTCTCCCCTTCGCATTTCGATTTCTGTACCACTTGTTGTGTTTTCCCCCACACTCTTAGACAGAGTCTGGAAAGGGCCAAATAGCCTCTAGATCTCATCCTCTTTTAGAGGTGAAATATCTGGTAAATGCCCTCCCAGTCCATCTCTGGATAGAGTTTGTTGGTGTTTTAGAGATATCCCTGAAAATGGATATTACAGTGGTATCAGAGCATAGATCTAGCTCAGCCTATGGAGCTAGTAGTCTATGTCATCGGAAGCAAAACCCTACATCTACCATAGAGGTAGGAAGTATAGAGATATTGAGTGTAGGTTGGAGAACACCTACGGAGAGGGAGACTACATTCGAGTGGTGGACACAGAACAGGAGGATCTTGCGGTAGAAGCAGAGCAGGGAGAGCCGATGGCGGAGGATAGCGATGCAAAATAGTTTGGGGAAGCACTCCTCAGATCAATACAGGATCTGGCGAGGTAGATAGAGGCGATGGGCCAGAGATTCACGGCTGTGGAGGCTAGACAGCGTGAAACCCCAAGGGGTTTCCAGGTTGGTGAGGGGTCAGGCACATCCCACCATTTGCAGGAGCAGGTTGCTGCTCCACACCAGGCATCACATGCCTCCACTCGTGCCACTATGCCCACTTTTCTGAGTGCAGATACTGGGGCAGGAGCACAGGAGGAACCAGAGTTTGACCGTATAGGTGATTATTTTGCTGAGTACCAGGCAGTCAGGCAGGAGTTCAGGGATGCCATTTTATTCAAAGACTTTGTTTAGATGAAGCGGGACAGCAGACCCCGCGACCATCACAGAGGGCACCGGCATTATCATGATGGAGACACCCAGCGTACAGCGAGCAGATTCTATTTGCCTACGTTTGATGGTTCATCAAACAGTTCGGCAAAGTCTTGGGTGGAGAAGCTGGATGTATATTTCCAGCTCAACCAGATGGCAGAGACGGAGGCCATCAAGGTGGCCACGCTGCATTTGGAAGGTGAGGCTCAGGACTAGTGGTTCCATGGAAGGGTGACACTTGGGCATTCCACCGTGACTACCTATGCCGAGTTCACTTGGAGACTGATAGAGAGGTTCGACCGGAAGGAACCAGAGGAGCACTTTGTTGAGCTGACGAGGCTCAAACAGACTGGGAGTCTTGAGAAGTATATTGCAGATTTCCTTAGGATTTCAGTGATGGTGCCAGATCTATCCGTAGCACGGATGATCTATATGTTTGTTGAGGGGTTAGCAGAGCCACTTCGGGGTCTATTCAAATCCACTATACCAGCCACACTCCAGGATGCCATTGGCATAACTCGGGATTTGCAGGATGCCTTACCCCGGACCAGGACACCTTACCCCCAGAAACAGGCTTTCCAGCCAAAGGGGAAGGATGTGAGGATTCTGCCTCCGAAGGGGAATCAGGGTAGGGTACAGCTCGATGATGATGTCCGGAGGGAGTTGAAGAAGAAGAGGTTGTGCTTTACCTGTCAGGAGGTGTGGGCACCAGGTAACAGATGTGTTGCTAGCAAAGCAAATTTCATTGAGGTCTTCTCCGAGAGTAGCAGGGAAGAGGATGAGTATGAGGATGGGGAGGCAGGAGATAGTCAGACAGAGCAGGACCATTTGCCACCTCTACCTCCAGGGGCAGGAGGTGCAGCTTTTGCACCCACAGGGGGGACCCTTGCAGCATTGCGAGGAGTACCAAAGTATCTGATGCTGCGGGTCCGAGGGACAGTGCGTGGGCAGCGAGTTTCAGTTCTGGTAGACAGTGGGGCAACCCACAACTTCATCGATGCACAGATGGTTGAGAGGAGAGGCATACCGACAGAGAGCGTCGATGGATTTTTAGTGTTGGTCCCAGGAGATCAGACGATGCAGTGTGCCAGGTATGTTCCAGAGCTGGCTGTGACGATGGGTACCTACACAGTGACCGAACTTTTTCATGGTTAACATATCAGATACCAATGTGGTATTGGGTGTACAGTGGCTGATTACTTTGGGGAAAGTCACCACAGATTGGGAGGCCTTGGAGATGGAATGGGATGACAAGAAGACCGGGAAGCATGAGAAGATACGTGGGATGCACACTTACCCACCTCAGACTGTTTCAACTCACCAGATGGAGGCAGACTTTCGGAAGGGAGACATAGAGTGGACAGTTGAGTTGCGGGCATCAGAGGCAGGGGCTACCAAGCAGACAGTTCATTGGGATATACAGGCCATCCTCGACAGGTATGAGATGGTATTTAGAGAGATACCGCCGGGACAGCCACCAGATTGGGGGTTTGAGCACGCTATTGAGCTATAACAGGGCATCCAGGCCGTTATTACCACACCCTATAGGCACCCTAAGGCCTATCGGGATGAGATTGAGCGGGCCATCCAGGAGTTGTTGGGTCTTGGACATATTCGGCCTAGCACCAGTCCTTTAGCTTCTTTGGTGGTGTTGGTGAAGAAGAAGGACGACACATTGAGAATGTGCATTGATTATAGGACCCTAAATAAGAAGACCCTGAAGAACAGGTACCCCATACCGTGGATTGATGAGCTGATGGATGAGCTGAGAGGAGCCCAGTTCTTCTCAAAGATCGATTTGAGATCCGGGTACCACCAGATTCGCGTGAGGGAACATGAAATTCCCAAGACCACTTTCAGGTGCCATTACGACCACTTTGAGTTTTTGGTTATGCCTTTCAGGCTAACCAACGCCCGAGCTACTTTCCACTCATGCATGAACCATATCTTCCGCAGTCATCTGAGGAAGTTTGTGTTGGTCTTTTTCGATGATATATTGATATATAGCAGGACTTGGGAGGAGCATCTCCAACACATAGAGGCAATACTGCATATCTTGGAGGAGCAACAGTTCTATGCTAAGCTCTCCAAGTGTGATTTTGGGATGATCGAGATGTTGTATTTGGGACACATCATAGGAGTGGATGGAGTGAGGGTCCACGAGGAGAAGATCAGGGCCGTTAGAGACTGGCCAGAGCCGAGAAACGTGACGAAACTTCGAGGATTTGTTGGCATCTGCACATATTACAGGAAGTTCGTCAATATTTTCTCCCAGCTTGCGGTACCCCTTACAGATTTGACGAAGAAGGGGGCATTCAGTTGGTCGGATATAGTGAAGCGGGCTTTTGACAGGCTCAAGGAGGTTATGAGAAGCTGTCCAGTGCTTGCGTTGCTAGATTTTACATAGCCTTTTGTTTTGGAGTGTGATGCGTCGGGAGAGGGGATCGGCGTAGTCTTGATGCAGGGAGGCCACCCTATAGCCTTTGAGAGCAGGAAAATCCTTCCTCATGAGCAGTTGTATCCTATATACGACAAGGAGATGTTGGCCATTATGCATGCATTGGCCAAATTCCGGTAGTACCTAGTGGGTAGTAGGTTTCGGGTAGGGACTGATCACAAAAGCCTCAAGTTCTTTTTGGAGTATAAACAGCTACAGGAGAGGCAGTATAAGTGGATCAGCAATATCCAGGCTTATGACTTTGACATTGAATATGTCAAAGGGAAGAATAATGTGGTAGCCGATGCACTTTCACGTAGGCCAGCCACGTTGTCTCTGATGAGCTTGGATACAGATTGGAAGGCTCGACTCTTGGTGGAGTACTCCAAGGATAGATTTTCCTGTGAGGTTCTGGATGATCAGGTGACAGATGACAGATACAAGGTGATAGATGAGATCATCTACTACAGAGATAGGATCTTCTTGACAGAGGGCACCGAGCTCAAGAAGAAGATACTTCAGGCATCTCATGACTCACCATTGTCTGGCCATCAGGGGTTTACCAAAACCTACCGGGCTATCACAGAGAGGTTCTCATGGAAAGGCCTCAAGGGGGACGTGCTCTGGCATATCAGGAAGTGTGAAGTTTGCCAGAGAAACAAGGGGAGATGAACCATCCCGCAGGCTTATTGCAGCCTCTTCCCATTCTGGAGGGGAAATGGGAGAGCATTTCGATGGATTTCATCATAGGGTTGCCCATGGTGCAGGGCAAGGACTGTATATACGTCGTCGTTGATCGACTGACGAAGTACGCACATTTTTTCGCCATATACGCACACTATACAGCAACACAGGTGGCGGAGCTGTTCTTCAGAGATATTTTCAAGTTGCATGGTCTTCCCAAGACCATCATCAGTGACAGGGACAACCGCTTTATGGGCAGATTTTGGCAGGAGCTTTTTCGGCTGGTAGGGACGGAGCTGACACCAAGCACCAGCTATCACCCACAGACAGATGGGCAGACAGAGATAGTTAACAAGTGGTTGGAGGGCTACTTGCGTAACTATGTTAGTGGGCAGCAGAGAGCATGGCTGAAGTGGCTGCATCTGGGGGAGTACTGCTACAACAACACATATCACATGTCCATCGGTATGACACCGTTCTATGCTTTGTATGGGTACCATTCTTTATATTTTGTTGATATGATGTTTGGTGCTAGCAAGGCTCTGAGAGCCAAAGATTGGATCCAGGAGAGTCAGGACATTCTCTGCACTCTCAAGGATAGCAGGTTATCTATTTCAGAAATTGAGTTTGGATGTATATATAATTGGAATCTACACTTCGTGGTCCTTTTCCTCTCATCTCACAACTGTTCTTTGCATTCACAGAGGCCCCATAAAGAACAACGCAGTACTCGGGACTCCGTAGCAGGGATGGAACTTCACTGATCGTCAACTTTCTATTATAAAATAATCGAAATGACCATTAAAATTAAAGAAACCTCAAATTTGATAGATACTGTGCTTCGTATTTGAAATTCCCACCCTACTCAGAAAGATGGACACTCACTATTCACCTGTTACCTGTTTATAGAGGATAGAAAGGCACTCACTTTTCACCTGTTACGCGTTTGAAACCATTTCAAATCTTATGTTTTTTTTGTATTATCAACATTAGGTAGAACATTAGATTTAAAATTATTTTAAATTTTATGGGTTTTATATTACCTGCCGCAATATTAAATGTTTGTATTTTTTAATTAATAAATATAAATATTTATCAACATTGGGTAGAACATTAAATATACAATTATTTCAAATTTTATGGATTTTATATTATTTGATGCAATATTAAATGTTTTTTTATTGGTAATTATAAATCATTTTTATTTTGGAATGTAAATTTATGGATACTAAATAATTTAATATTCACTTTGTTATATAACATTGGTGGGTGGTTTACATAATATTTGAAATCATTTCAATTTTTATGTTCTCAATATTATTAGTATTAATAAGGATACCAATTTATATCTATCTTAATTCTGGATTTATCATAAATTTACTTGTTAATCCATCATAGAAAGACACTTAATATTTACTAAAAATGATTTGAAACCATTTCAAATTTTATATTCTCTATATTATCAGCATTAGGTAGAATTTTGGATTTAAAATTATTTCAAATTTTATGCGTTTTGTATTACCTGCTGCAATATTAAATGTTTATATTTTTTAATTGGTAAATATAAATATTTATCAACATGGCCTAAAACATTAAATTTAAAATTATTTCAAATTTTATAAATTTTATATTATTTGATGTAATATTAATTTTTTTTTATTGATAATTATAAATCATTTTTATTTTGGAATGTGTGTTTATGTATAAGAATGAACTTAATATTAGCCTTATTATATTGCATTGGTGGGTGGTTTACATAACATTTGAAATCATTTCAATTCTTATATTCTCAATATTATTAATATTATTGAGGGTTCAACTTATATCTATTTTAATTCTGGAAAGAGTCCAGAGGAGCCCAGAGGGGTCAAATATCTTTTCACTTGAAAAGAGTTTTGCATCTCATATCTCTATGGGTGTTTGGGAAATAAGGAGTTAAAATGGTTCTACCTTAATTTTATTATTAATTATATTTAATTATAAATATAATTATAATTATTAATTATATTTTAGTTATTTAATTTTGACCGAGTCAAAATATTAAACATTACAATATCTCTACCATAATGGGGTCAAATGTTTACATAGGAGTTAAGTTTATTTATGAACCTCAAATAAAGAGAATTTTTAATAAAAAGTGGATTCAACGAGGGGAAATATTGAATATATTATAATATTATATTTTACCGATTATTCGGCCAAGAGGCCAAATGTATAGCCGACGTTATACATATAAAAAAAAAGGATAATGTTTTTTTAATTGTAATTTTGTTTTTGTTAATAAAATTATGAACAATATTTTAGATTAAAAAAAAAATCATAATATACATATCACATTAAAATATATAACATATAAATAATAGTTATATATTAACATTCATTTTACCATATAAATTAAGATAATGATTTTATAGTAATATTTAAATTTAATTAATAAGTACATACAAATTTTATATTCACAATATAACAAGATTTTTAACTATGAATAGCCACCACATTTTACCATGGATATTATTAACTTGTAAATGGGCTTTGTCACAATACCATGGGCCAATACCATGACTTATCAATACCACTTGCCTAAAAACCATAACTCATTTCAAAATCAAAATATTTTATAAATATTTTATTTCAATTTTATTTTATAACATTTTTAAATTAAATCTAAAAGCAAAAAAATATGGCTAGATGTTGTAGCGGTGCAAATATTTGTTCACATTTTTTTTTCAGAAGAAAATATTTGTTCACATTTACATGTGGGCTAGTTAAAAAATAAAATAATTAATTGTTTTGACTAGTTGAGAAAGAAATTCCTTTCACTCTAAAGGAGGTTTGCACCTCAATAGATTTGATCTCTCAGGGTGCTTGGTAGATTTTGAGTTAAGATGGATATAGGCTAATTTATTACTACCCTCACCCCTGCTACTTTTATAGTTGAGTTTTTTTACTTTAAAACTTCAAATATTAAGCTGTGATTCGATAAAGATCCTTAATCATATATCTGATTAAGCTTTAAATGTCTTATCTATTTCGGAAATTGAGTTTGGATATATATATAATTGGAATCTACACTTCGTGGTCCTTTTCCTCTCATCTCACAACTGTTCTTTGCATTCACAGAGGCCCCATAAAGAACAACGCGGTACTCGGGACTCCGTAGCAGGGATGGAATTTCACTGATCGTCAACCTCTTATTATAAAATAATCGAAGTGACCATTAAAATTAAATAAACCTCAAATTTGATAGGTACTGTGCTTCGTATTTGAAATTCCCACCCTGCTCAGAAAGATGGACACTCACTATTCACCTGTTACCTGTTTATAGAGGATAGAAAGGCACTCACTATTCACCTGTTACGCGTTTGAAACCATTTCAAATCTTATGTTTTTTTTGGTATTATCAACATTAGGTAGAACATTAGATTTAAAATTATTTCAAATTTTATGGGCTTTATATTACCTGCTGCAATATTAAATGTTTATATTTCTTAATTGGTAAATATAAATATTTATCAACATGGTGTAAAACATTAAATTTAAAATTATTTAAAATTTTATAAATTTTATATTATTTGATGTAATATTAATTTTTTTTAATTGATAATTATAAATCATTTTTATTTTGGAATGTGCGTTTATAAGAATGCACTTAATATTAGCCTTGTTATATTGCATTGGTGGGTGGTTTACATAATATTTGAAATCATTTCAATTCTTATATTCTCAATATTATTATTATTGATGGGAGTTCAACTTATATCTATTTTAATTCTAGAAAGAGTCCAGAGGAGCTTAGAGGGATCAATTATTTTTTCATTTGAAAAGAGTTTTGCATCTCATATCTCTATGGATGTTTGGGAAATAAGGAGTTAAAATGATTTTAAGTTAATTTTATTATTAATTATATTTAATTATAAATATAATTTTAATTATTAATTATATTTTAATTATTTTATTTTGACGAAGTCAAAATATTAAACATTACAATATCTCTACCATAATGGGGTCAAATGTTATCATAGGAGCTAAGTTTATTTATGAACCTCAAATAAAGAGAATTTTTAATAAAAAGTGGATTCAATGAGGGGAAATATTGAATATATTATAATATTATATTTTACCCTTTATTCGGCCGAGAGGCCAAATGTATAGGGGACGTTATACATGTAGAAAAAAAGATAATGTTTTTTTAATTGTAATTTTGTTTTTGTTAATAAAACTATGAACAATATTTTAGATAAAAGAAAATCATAATATAAATATCACATTAAAATATATAACATATAAATAGTAGTTATAAATTAACATTCATTTTATGTAATATTCCCTATTAGCAATGGCTAATTGGAATATTCGATTTTGGTCAATTTTGCCTTATGTAGTTAGATTATGAATAAAAGTGAGTAAAGGGAACACAACTCACTCTAAAATAAGGGGGACTTCCTAGTAGACGCACGTTGTAATCAAGGGGGGGCCAAATTGCGCACGCAGTAAAGGGAGGCGACGTTGGTGGAGGCGGCCTTAGGGTTTGAGAGCAGCCAACGCTATATAAAGATGATAGCCTCCTCATTTTGATATCATTGGAGTTTATGAATTTGAAGCTGGTCATTGCGACTTTGAGCACGCTGTATGTTTAGCCTGTCTGCAGTGCTGTTTAGCGCATTGAGTGTCTCCGTTCGGAGATCTCACCCTCAGCCCCGGGGGACTTCGAGTGTCTGCTCGGGTGAGGTAGTTCCATCAGTGTTGTTGTAGGAGGATCGATTTGCAGCATTCGTGGAGGAGCAGCGCGTCTATTGACTGTGCAGCATCTGTGGAGGAGCAGCGCGTCTATTGACTGCGCAGTCCTGAGTGGGAGGACGTAGTCCGTATTGGGGAAGCTCCAGTTGGTATTCTTGGAGGATCTTGGTCAAGAGGTTGAGCACAGGAATAGTCGCGTCTATTGGGGACTTCTGGTTGAGCGGGTGATCATATTATTGAGGATCCCAGACAGTGGCAAGGAGGTATTTCCAGATAGCTACACGGCCGTTTTCAGCAGCTGAAACACAGATAAAAAACACAGCCATCCCATGCAGCGTTCTGAGAATATTTCTTAACTTTCCTTGTGCAAGTTTAGGTGTTATTGCTTTGATCACCTATTGTACTCCCCTATATTTATCGGTATAATAAAATGGCTCAGCGTTCTCTTCGTATTTCTTGAGTATCTATGCATGCTTTATATACATGATATTGTATGGTTGCATTATTGTTATTTCTCCCCTTTGCATTTCGATTTTTGTACCACTTGTTGTGTTTTCCCCCACACTCTTAGACAGAGTCTGGAAAGGGCCAGATAGCCTCCAGATCTCATCCTCTTTCAGAGGTGAAATATCTGGTAAATGCCCTCCCAGTCCATCTCTGGTTAGAGTTTGCTGGTGTTTTAGAGATATCCCTGAAAAGGGATATTACAGTGGTATCAGAGCATAGATCTAGCTCAGCCTGTGGAGCTAGTAGTCTATGTCATCGGAAGAAAAACCCTACATCTGCCACAGAGGTAGGAAGTATAGAGATATTGAGCGTAGGTTGGAGAACACCTACGGAGAGGGAGACTGAGTTCGAGTGGTGAACACAGAATAGGAGGAGCCTGCAGTAGAAGCAGAGCAGGGAGAGCCGATGGCAGAGGATAGCGATGCAAAATAGTTTGGGGAAGCACTCCTCAGATCAGTGCAAGATCTGGCGAGGCAGATAGAGGTGATGGTTCAGAGATTCACGACTGTGGAGGCTAGACAGCATGAAACCCCAAGGGGTTTCTAGGTTGGTGAGTGGTCGGGCACATCCCACCATTTGCAGGTGCAGGTTGCCGTTCCGCACCAGGCATCACATGCCCCCACTTGTGCCACTATGCCCACTTTTTTGAGTGCAGATACTTGGGCAGGAGCACAGGAGGAACCAGAGTCTGACCGCATAGGTGATTATTTTGCTGAGTACCAGGCAGCTGGGCATGAGTTCAGGGATGCCATTTTATTCAAAGACTTTATTCAGATCAAGCGGGATAGCAGACCTTGCGACCATCACAGAGGGCACCGGCATTATCATGATGGAGACACCCAGCGTACAGCGAGCCGATTCCATTTGCCTATGTTTGATGGTTCATCAAACAGTTCGGCAAAGTCTTGGGTGGAGAAGCTGTATGTATATTTCCAGCTCAACCAGATGGCAGAGACGGACGCCATCAAGGTGGCCACGCTGCATTTGGAAGGTGAGGCTCAGGACTGGTGGTTCCATGGAAGGGTGACACTTGGGCATTTCACCGTGACTACCTATGCCGAGTTCACTTGGAGACTGATAGAGAGGTTCGACCGAAAGGAACCAGAGGAGAACTTTGTTGAGCTGACGAGGCTCAAACAGACCGGGAGTCCTGAGAAATATATTGCAGATTTCCTAAGGATTTCAGTGATGGTTCCAGATCTATCCGCAGCACGGATGATCTATATGTTTGTTGAGGGGTTAGCAGAGCCACTTCAGGGTCTAGTCAGATCCACTAAACCAGCCACACTCCAGGATGCCATTGGCAGAACTCGGGATTTGCAGGATGCCTTACCCCGGACCAGGACACCTTACCCCCAGAAACAGGCTTTCTAGCCAAAGGGGAAGGATGTGAGGATTCCGCCTCCAAAGGGGAATCAGGGTAGGGTACAGCTCGATGATGATGCTTGGAGGGAGTTGAAGAAGAAGAGGTTGTGCTTTACCTGTCAGGAGGTGTGGGCACCAGGTAACAGATGTGCTACTGGCAAAGCACATTTCATTGAGGTCTTCTCCGAGAGTAGCGGGGAAGAGGATGAGTATGAGGATGGGGAGGCAGGAGACAGTCAGACAGAGTAGGACCATTTGCCACCTCCACCTCCAAGGGCAGGAGGTGCAGCTTTTTCACCCACAGGGGGGACCCTTGCAGCATTGCGAGGAGTACCAAAGTATCTGACGCTACGGATCGGAGGGACAGTGCGTGGGCAACGAGTTTCAGTTCTGGTAGACAGTGGGGCAACCCACAACTTCATCGATGCACAGATGGTTGAGAGGAGAGGCATACCGACAGAGAGCTTTGATGGATTTTCAGTGTTGGTCCCAGGAGATCAGACGATGCAGTGTGCCAGGTATGTTCCAGAGCTGGCTGTGACGATGGGTACCTACATAGTGACCAACCACTTTTTCATGGTTAACATACCAGATACCAATGTGGTATTGGGTGTACAGTGGCTGATTACTTTGGGTAAAGTCACCACAGATTGGGAGGCCTTGGAGATGGAATGGGATGACAAGAAGACCGGGAAGCATGAGAAGATACGTGGGATGCACACTTACCCACCTCAGACTGTTTTAGCTCACCGGATGGAGGCAGACTTCCGGAAGGGAGACATAGAGTGGGCAATTGAGTTGCGGGCATCAGAGGCAGGGGCTACCAGGAAGACAGTTCATCCGGGTATACAGGCCATCCTTGACAAGTATGAGACGGTATTTGGAGAGATACCGCCGGGACAGCCACCAGATCGGGGGTTTGAGCACACTATTGAGCTAGAACAGGGTATCCAGGCCATTATTACCACACCCTATAGGCACCCCAAGGCCTATCGGGATGAGATTGAGTGGGCCATCCAGAAGTTGTTGGCTCTTGGACATATTCGGCCTAGCACCAGTCATTTTGCTTCTTCGGTGGTGTTGGTGAAGAAGAAGGACGACACATTGAGAATGTGCATTGATTATAGGGCCCTAAATAAGAAGACCCTGAAGAACAGGTACCCCATACCGTGGATTGATGAGCTGATGGATGAGCTGAGAGGAGCCCAGTTCTTCTCAAAGATCGATTTGAGATCTGGGTACCACCAGATTTGCGTGAGGGAACAGGACATTCCCAAGACCGCTTTCAGGTGCCATTATGGCCACTTTGAGTTTTTGGTTATGCCTTTCAGGCTAACCAACACCCCAGCTACTTTCCAGTCATGCATGAACCATATCTTCCGCAGTCATCTGAGGAAGTTTGTGTTGGTCTTTTTTGATGATATATTGATATATAGCAGGACTTGGGAGGAGCATCTCCAACACATAGAGGCAGTACTGCATATCTTGGAGGAGCAACAGTTCTATGCTAAGCTCTCCAAGTGTGATTTTGGGATGACGGAGATGTTGTATTTGGGACACATCATAGGAGTGGATGGAGTGAGGGTCCACGAGGAGAAGATTAGGGCCATCAGAGACTGGCTAGAGCTGAGAAACGTGATGGAACTTCGAGGATTTGTTGGCATCTGCACATATTACAGGAAGTTCGTCAAGAGTTTCTCCCAGCTTGTGGTACCCCTTACAGATTTGACGAAGAAGGGGGCATTCAGTTGGTCGGATACAGCGCAGCGGGTTTTTGACAGGCTCAAGGAGGTTATGAGTAGCTGTCCAGTGCTTGCGTTGCCAGATTTTACGCAGCCTTTTGTTTTGGAGTGTGATGCATCGGGAGAGGGGATCGACGTAGTCTTGATGCAGGGAGGCCACCCTATAGCCTTTGAGAGTAGGAAGCTCCTTCCTCATGAGCGGTTGTATCCTACATATGACAAGGAGATGTTGGACATTATGCATGCATTTGCCAAATTCCGGTAGTACCTAGTGGGTAACAGCTTCCGGGTAAGGACTGATCACAACAGCCTCAGGTTCTTTTTGGAGCAGAAACAACTACATGAGAGGAAACAGAAGTGGATCAACAAGATCCAGGCTTATGAATTTGACATTGAATATGTCAAAGGGAAGAATAACGTGGTAGCCAATGCACTTTCACGTAGGCCAGCCACGATGTCTCTGATGAGCTTGGATACAGATTGGAAGGCTCGACTCTTGGTGGAGTACTCCAAGGATAGATTTTCATGTGAGGTTCTGGATGGTCAGGTGACAGATGACAGATACAAGGTGATATATGAGATCATCTACTACAGAGATAGGATCTTCTTGACGGAGGGCACCCAGCTCAAGAAGAAGATACTTCAAGCATCTCATGACTCACCATTGTCCGGCCATCAGGGGTTTACCAAAACCTACCGGGCTATTAGAGAGAGGTTCTCATGGAAAGGCCTCAAGGGGGACGTGCTCCGGCATATCAGGGAGTGCGAAGTTTGTAAGGGAAACAAGGGGGAGATGAACCATCTCGCAGGCTTGTTGCAGCCTCTTCCCATTCCAGAGGGGAAATGGGAGAGAATTTCGATGGATTTCATCACAGGGTTGCCCATGGTGCAGGGCAAGGAATGTATGTACGTCGTCGTTGATCGGCTGATGAAGTACGCACATTTTTTCGTCATATCCGCAAACTATACAGCAGCACAGGTGGCAGAGCTGTTCTTCAAAGATATTTTCAGGTTGCATGGTCTTCCCAAGACCATCATCAGTGACAGGGACAACCGCTTTATGGGCGGATTCTGGCAGGAGCTTTTTCGGCTGGTAGGGACGGAGCTGACACCGAGCACCAGCTATCACCCACATAAAGATGGGCAGACAGAGATACTTAACAAGTGGCTGGAGGGCTACTTGCGTAATTATGTTAGTGGGCAGTAGAGAGCGTGGCTGAAGTGGCTGCATCTGGGGCAATACTGCTACAACAACACATATCACATGTCCATCAGTATGACACTGTTCTATGCTTTGTATGGGTACTATTCTTTATCTTTTTTTGATATGATGTTTGGTGCTAGCAAGGCTCCGAAAGCCAAATATTGGATCCAGGAGAGTCAAGACATTCTCCGCACTCTCAAGGATAGCATGGCTACAACGTCGAACCAGTAGAAGCGGTATGCCGACAGGGGTCAGATGGTAAGACAGTTTGAGGTAGGAGACTTGGTCTACCTACGTTTACAGCCATACCGACAGTCATCACTGAAACAAACGGGAGCTGAGAAGCTCAAGCCTCGTTTTTATGGACCATACAGGGTGATACGCAAGGTTGGACAGGTTGCGTATGAGTTGGAGCTGCCCCAAGGCAGCAAGATTCATAACATTTTCCATGTGTCATGCCTGAAGAAGGCATTGGGGCAGCAGGTGACAGTGACAGAGGAGCTGCCGCCTATAGATGATGAAGGGTGTTGAGGCATAAAAGGTGTCTTTTTAACGCCTATTTATCTCACATTAATTATCAATTCGAGAGCGACTTTTTATTTCAAGAGTGTACTCAGTCTGAGGTAGCAATTTATTCAAGAGTAATGCCTTGTAATATGTAGTACAGTGTTTCAAATGCAAAAGTAAACGGATGCTTGAAAAAGAAATCTAACTGCAACATCATAAACTCAAATGCTCTGAAATCTTAATTAAACCAATCTGCAAAACATCGATAAGGGATACAGTGGAAATAACTCCTTCCCTTAGAAATCGATGCAAGATAACCAATCTGGGAACTTGGAAGCAATAACCAGTGTCCTCTACAGTTGGTGATCTTAAAGCAATCGAAATGAAAGCAAACTCAATCTTCGTGCTGATGAAAATAACTGAAAGGAACAAAATCTAGAAAGGAACAAGAACATGAACAACAATTCTAATTCTAACGCAATTAGGCAACTAATCTCAATACTCCAATCCTGTTGACAGCCAAGACTATGAAACAGTTCATTGAATCATAAATCAATGGAACAACAACACTTTATAAAATATAGCAAGATGAATGAGATAGTAAATACGATCCTTGCTAAGATAGAATAGTAGTGCAATTCATTAACGTATACATCAAATCCGAATTCAATCCAACAACAATCAAATAACTCTGTAATCGTAATGAATCTAAATGCAATTATCACACAACAGAAATAAAAGAATAGAAATACAAACAGCGGATCGCTCCACCAGGGCCGGGCCCTCAACCGCCGGTGAAAGCGCCGCTGGGCTACTGCAGAGCTTGAGAAATGGAACGAGAACGTCTCTTTGTATTAATCAAACATGAATAGCTTTTACATCAGTTTCTCTTTGATCACAAGAGTCAAGGAATTACAGTGTTACAAAGGGAATTCAATAATCATCCATTGTTCTCCAATACACAATACATGCTCTCCTTTTATAATCATAAGGAAGAGAAATTAAATAGCAAATATGATCTCCCATAACAATATTGGATTGTTCCCAACAACTTGATCATCCATAAAATACATTTTCAACAATCTTTCAATAAGAGCAAGGTGAATTTGGCTTTGCAGCTGAGATTTGGAGGATGGTCGCAACAACAAATCTGAGAAAATCGTGCTCAAAGAACCCTGCGTTTCTCTCAATACATGCCGAATTTGGGCAAACTATTATTTAAATTAGTTAATTGGGCTCGTTTTGGACAAAACCCATGTTTCGGATTTTTTAGATTCTTCTTCATTTGCTCAGAATCTTAACCGCACAATTGTCACTTCTTATTCCAACGAATTTTTGAGTTGGAATATTTGATGATGATTTGGAGATCAAATCTTCAATCTGTCAAATATCTTGGAGGCTAAAATGGTGAGTGGTATTACAAAATATATTAATAAACCATCATTGATAAAATTATGCATAATAATCATAAATTTATTAAAAATAAAGGAGAAGAAATAATATTCATCCATAAGAGCATAAATCATTATAAAATAGATTTATATGATAAATTATAATAAATGACATGATTAAGAAGAGTAAAAATGGATGAAATAAGTGTTAAAATGTGGTCATATTCACGGCCCAACAAAGGGCATTTGGTATTACAGCCCGAGGCAATTATTGATACCAGGTAAAGGTAGTTGCGGAACAGGACAATCCAGGAGTTCTTGGTGAGGTGGAAAAATTTTCCAGATGAGGATGCTACTTGGGAGAATGAGAAAATCTTGCAGCATCCATCGCTACAATTGCTTAGGGACAAGCAAAATTTTGCCGGGGGAGACTGTAATATTCCCAATTAGCAATGGCTAATTGGAATATTCGATTTTGGTCAATTTTTCCTTATGTAGTTAGATTATGAATAAAAGTGAGTAAAGGGAACACAACTCACTCTAAAATAAGGGGGACTTCCTAGTAGACGCACGTTGTAATCAAGGGGGGGCCAAATTGTGTACGCAGTAAAGGGAGGCGACGTTGGTGGAGGTGGCCTTAGGGTTTGAGAGCGGCCAATGCTATATAAAGATGATAGCCTCCTCATTTTGACATCATTGGAGTTTATGCATTTGAAGCTGGTCATTGCGACTTTGAGCACGCTGGCTGTTTGGCCTGTCTGCAGCGCTGTTTAGCGCATTGAGTGTCTCCGTTTGGAGATCTCGCCCTCAGCCCTGGGGGACTTCGAGTTCCTGCTCGGGTGAGGTAGTTCCATTAGTGTTGTTGTAGGAGGATCGATTTGCAGCATTCGTGGAGGAGCAACGCGTCTATTGATTGCGCGACATCTGTGGAGGAACAACGCATCTATTGACTGCGTAGTCCTGAGTGGGAGGACGCAATCCGTATTGGGGAAGCTCAAGTTGGTATTCTTGGAGGATCTTGGTCAGGAGGTTGAGCGCAGGAATAGCCACGTCTATTGGGGACTTCTGGTTGAGTGGGTGATCATATTATTGAGGATCCTAGACAGTGGTGACGTGATCATTGGGAGGAAAGCACAGATTCGCAAGGAGGTATTTCCGGATAGCTACACGGCCGTTTTCAGCAGCTGGAATGCAGATCAGATACACAACCATCCCATGCAGCGTTCTGAGAATATTTCTTAACTTGCCTTGTGCAAGTTTAGGTGCTATTGCTTTGATCACCTATTGTACTCCCCTATATTTATCGGTATAATAAAATGGCTCAACATTCTCTTGGTATTTCTTGAGTATCTGTGCATGCTTTATATACAAGCTATTGCGTGGTTGCATTACTATTATTTCTCCCCTTTGCATTTCGATTTCTGTACCACTTGTTGTGTTTTCCCCCACACTCTTAGACAGAGTCTGGAAAGGGCTAGATAGCCTCCAGATCTCATCCTCTTTCAGAGGTGAAATATCTAGTAAATGCCCTCCCAGTCCATCTCTGGTTAGAGTTTGCTGGTGTTTTAGAGATATCCTTGAAAAGGGATATTACATTTTACCATATAAATTAAGATAATGATTTTGTAGTAATATTTAAATTTAATTAATAAGTACATATAAATTTTATATTTACAATATAACAAGATTTTTAACTATGAATAGTCACCACATTTTACCATGGATATTATTAACTTGTAAATGGGCTTTGTTACAATACCATGAGCCAATACCATGACTTATGAATACCACTTGCCTAAAAACCACAACTCATTTCAAAATCAAAATATTTTATAAATGTTTTATTTCAATTTTATTTTATAACATTTTAAAATTAAATCTAAAAGAAAAAAAATATGGCTAGATGTTGTAGTGGTGCAAATATTTGTTCACATTTACATGTAGGCTAGTTAAAAAATAAAATAATAAATAATGATAATTATCAATAATTAATTGTTTTGACTAGTTGAGAGAGAAATTCCTTTCACTCTAAAGGAGGTTTGCACCTCAATAGATTTGATCCCTCAGGGTGCTTGCTAGATTTCGAGTTAAGATGGATATAGGCTAATTTATTACAACCCTCACCCGTACTAATTTTATAGTTGAGTTTTTTTACTTTAAAACTTCAAATATTGTTACACTAAAATTTGTCACCATGATTGTCAATTCAGACATCTTGCCATTAGATATGAAGCTTGAAGTAAAACAATACTAGGGACAATAGGAATTTTTGGTTTTCACTTCTTAAAATCCCTTTTTGAGCATCTGTGCAATTTTACTGAACAAAACCCGTGCATGCAAAGCTTCTTCCAATGTAAACTACATAGATCTGTGTATTTTCTTCTACCGTAAATTGCGCAAATCTGCGCAGTTTCTTCCACTATAAACTACGCAGGTCTATTCATGCATGTAAAAATAAAACAAGTAAGTTCTAGAAGCTTTGGTTGAGGAACCTTATCCAAATTAGAAACCTCAAACCACTACATACATGCACCTCATCTCTTGGTATACGAAACTAATCTCCTTTTCTTAAGGATCATATCCCTTGAGAAGTGGAACTAGAAACATCCTCATCCTTCCTATAAATTGAGCATAGGACTAAAGGAATGGGAGACTTGGATTTGTAAACTCATGTTGTTGGTTTTGGGTCTGAAGAGTTTGTCATCAAGGGAAGGAAAGAATACCATTGGAAGAGGCTTGTGACATCAAGGCAACCAAGTTGTAAGCTTGTTTCCCCTTTGAATTTAATACAAAGCCAATTGTTCTTTCCTAATTTCATGTGTTGTTGATGTTATTTGTGGGATTGCTTGATCACTCACATGGTTTATAACTCATTATGGATTCAATTATATGTTGTGTGCTAGATTATGGATTTCATTTACCTTTGCTTTTATATGCGAGATGCTTTGATCCTTTTGAATGTTTTTGTCCATGCAGATCTCTTTTTGAGCATCATGGAGAAGTTGTGGAAAGCATTTGGAAATACTTTAAATCATCGAGGAAAAGTTGGTTGTGGAAATCTCTGAAAGGACTTCTACAAGAACTTCTTTAATAGGTAAGTGATCCTTCGAATACTATATGTTTCATGTTTTGATTATAGGCTAAGGAAAGAGCTATTGTTTTGTCTATTTGTTTCTAGTTTTCCTTTAGGATTCTAGGGAGATTTCTCTTATCCGTAAGAGGGATTTATCCGGGTAACAAATTGGCGACCATATTAGGGAGCGTCTCAGTTCTTTAAATTTTTCTTTGGTTTAGCTTTCCCTTTTTACTGGTTTGACTGAGTTTGAATGTTGTTGAATTGATGAACTTTTAGATCCTCTAGGTTGGATGCCTTGTTTTTATTTTTATTTTTTTCTGAAATTTCTCTCCCATGCACAGTTATGATTTAGCAACAAACCACAGTATTGGATAGTCTACATCGTAACATAGTGTGCATGTGCACTAAATTACACTGGTTACCTGTGCACCCCTTGGAAAATTTTCAAAAAATAGATTTCCTTCTTGTCAGATTATGATTGCTAATTTCTAAGTGGTCATTTTTACTTATGCCAACCTTCAAAACATGTTTGTGAGCTTGTTTTGTTTGCCTTAGTGTCAATTTTTTAGAGTTCATCCCTTTTACATTTTCGAATAAGTTTTTCCTTGGTTTGTTTGGTTGCTTAGTTGGAAAAGATATATTGACTCTCTAGATCACCGTTTTGTTGTCTTTTTCCTCCAAATATACCATATTTGTTATTGATCTTGTTCATTTGAGTGATTTTTTTGCTTGCTTGTGAAAGAAAGCCTCTAGATTAGTGAAATAGGGCTTGTCTCAAAAAATTTGTGTTTTGTGAAAATGCTTTTGTTTGTTGAATGAAAAATTCTTTATTTTGTTTTAAGTGTGAAGTAATCATGAAACTGAACTTGTAGGCATCATTAATTAAATCATTCATTAAGATTTTTTTTATTTTATATTTATTTTTTTTCATAAATTTTAGTGTTTTTGCAGTTTTCATCATTTTTGAGGAATTGGGAATAATTTTTTGCAAAAAGAATCATATGTTTTGGCTTAAAATGAACGAAATTTTTCATTAAAGTTTTAGCAATTGAACAAACTTCAAAGTGAATTGGTTTCTCTATGAAAAAAAATGTTTTGGTATTTTTAGAAGTTTTGCGCTTTCAAGTTTAAAGAACCTCTTACTTTCCCTTAACTACAATTTCATCAAATGAAAATATTGCATATTCATTGTTGAATGCATTAGATTATTTTGAGTTGGTCACAACATCATCAAGTTTCACTTTCATATCCCTCTGATTAAGCAACAACCAAAATAACACAATGCTAATTAAAATTACTCCAGATATTTTTATTTTTTAGGGCTCATTCCACCAACTTAGATCAGGTTAGTGCTTTGGAATAGGAAAGTGAGCTAACTTTCCAAAGCAAATAAACAAACAATAGTATCTTGCAGTAGGGAGAAAATCCAATTATTGCAATTTTGCTCTAGGAAGCTCTTCTTGTACAATATTTAAGCACGAGGTCATACTGGACCCAGTGGAGTAATCATACCTACTTTGTTGTTAAATATAGAAGGTTTGCATGCATTACAAACAATGACGAAAGGTGCTTGGGGTCACTTGTTAGTAAACCTCAGATTTACCATGTCGAGGAGATTTCAATGGGATTGATCTTAGTTACTCTGCCCTTGCGTGTACGTTGGGACATGGATTGTACCCCCAGGTTTGATTGTATCAGTTGGTAACCTTAGTGGTTATAATCTTAGTGCTATTTCCCAAGGTGACAATGGAGGGAAGGTCCCACTATCCCTGGAACAGACATTGACAAGACTCACTTGGAATTTTTGGAGAGTAATCTTCACTCGAGATATCATAGTGGAGTTACCTGCACCAGACTATTTTATTAAGCATGTTGTCAGGGTAATTGGTTTCATCCGCTAGTTTTTCACATTGATTTCTACAACGCTAGATTTCATCACCAATTAGTGATTGCACTGTGAAAACAAGCTGTTTGTGTGTGGTTTGACTCCTAGATTTGCTAGCACGTGTTAATCTATCTGTTTTTTACTTTTTAAAGGCCTTAAGTGTGTATTGTGAATTTGGATTGTTAATATTTTTAATTTTTTAATAAAATTCACTGAAGTTGAAACTAATGGCAAATGTTCCGGAATTCACCAACCAAGAACCCCTATTAACGAGAATCCTAGTCCTTTTCCTTGCTTTGGAAATGTTGGTCCTCCTTACATGGCTACATTTTCATTACCTGGATTTACCATAGGTTTACCTGTATCGTTGTTTTCAACTTCATTGGCCTCAAATACTCAATTTGTTCCACCTTAACTGCATGCTTCACCTCAACAAATTTCACCATCTCAACATCACCAACCTCATGTTGACACTTTACCTTCTTCACCCAACATGTCTTCCTCCCTTTCTTCTTCTTCACTTGGTTAAAGCCTTGATGCTTGTAACTAGGTGGCTAAGAAGAAAGATAATAAATAAGTCAATCAACCAACCATGGTTGTAAGTATTGGTAATGTTGAGGAAACCTCCAACATGCATCGCAAGCCCAAACACCCTTGCAAGCTTTGTAAGGGTGACCACTTCCTTATCAATTGTCCTGGTATTCCTAAGGTATTAGAAGTATGGTATGAAAAATCCTATCACCATGTTGTTGATCCATCAACCAATGATTGTAAGGTTCAAGGGGAAAAGGGTAAAGTTAGGTTTCCTTGTAGGTTATGCAAAGAGAGTCATCAAAATTACCTTTGCCCTCACATGGATCAAGCCTCAAAATTGTTGGAAAACCTTATTGTTCCACAGCAACAACTTCCAACTTGTTACTGTAAACTTTCTCCCAACCTACCATAAGTTGACGAAGTGATTGATCTAATTCTGTTAGACACCTAATCCTCTATGTGGAAGGAGTCCAAGTGACCTTGGAAGATGAATCAAAGAGTCACACCATTGTATTATGAATGTACATCTATGGTGAATAATATGAGCAACTCATGCTTATCTTTCTATTTGTGTGTTTTACTTTCTACATCCACCATGCGTGTGTTTAACAAATTCTAAGCACAGTTAATCTCACACTTCCATTGGAGAGTGAAACACATGTCACTCAGGTTGATGAACCATTAGTTGATCAAGTGGTCGACTTTATTTCACATTTGGTTGATCCCACTCTCCCTGTAGAGAGTAAAATTCATACCACTCAGGTTCTTCTTGTTACTTAACATAGTTACTGATCAAACGAGAAATTACTTGGTACTTGTTCTTTTGAGGTAGAAAAAAAAAACACCCGATTTTGAAAAGTGTGATGCATAATCACCCTTTTTTTTTGGAGCATAGTTTTGGCACTTAATTTTCTTATGATTTTTTTTTTTAAATGTTATGATTTTCATGTCAAATTTGAAAAGTGGTGATGTAGAATTAGCATATTTTTGGAACTTTAAATTTTCTTTGATATATTTTTTTTTAAATGTCATGTTGATTTAGAAAAATTGTGATTTTTTTGGCACTTTAATTTTTTCATTTATCAAGTATGAACATTTTTTTTTAAATGTTAGTGATTTTCATGCTAATTTTGAAAAGTGTTGATGCAACATCAATCCTTTTTATTTAGAGTGGTGATTTTCATATTGGTAATAAAACATAAAAATAAAATAAAAAAATGTGACAAAAAAAATCAAATATAAAAAAAAAATGAAAAAACTAATAAATGTGTAAAAAATTACAAAAACAATTTGTAAAAATTAAAAATGAAAAAAATAAATAAATAAAAAATGGAAAATTAAAAAAAAATGAAAAAAATAAAAATTAATTAAAAAACAACATATTTAAAGAGAACGATAAGATTAAATAATTAAAATTAAAAATTAAAAAACAATTAAAATAATAAAAAAAATTAAAATGATCAATATACTAAAATACAAAACAATTAAAATTCAGAAATTTAAATTATAAAAAAAAATTAATTTAAAAATAACATTAAAATAAAAATTTTAAAACAATAAAAATCTAAATTAAATAACTAAAACATTAAAAATTTAAAAATGAAATCGAAATTAAAAAAAACATATATATATAATACATTTTCAAAGAATAAAAAAAAACATAATTAGTTTTTTTTATTAATTAAAAAATAAAAGTTTCAAAAAAAAAATAAAACACATTTTTTTAATTAAAATTAAAAAAAATTAAAAAATTAAAAATTAAATTAAAAAAAATTAATAAAACAAAAAAAAACTGAAATTCTGTTTTACCACTGCCCTTGGCCCGCAGGCCCAGCTAGTGGGGTGGCAGGAGAGCTGCCAACTCTCCCGTTGCCCGCCACCTAAGATTCGTAGGCCCGAGGGTGGCGATAAAACAAATTTTTTTTAACTCTTTTTTTTTTAATTAATTTTTTTCTTAAATTTTTTTTTACTTTAAATTTATTATTATTATTATTATTATTTGTTTTTTTTTTTAATTGAATTATTTTTTTATTTAATTTTTTTTAAACATTATACGAGAATGTAATTGCCGAGTTAAAGAGCAATGAGGGGTTGTCGAAAGATATTAAGTGTAATATCGGAGTTAAATAAGGTTGCCCCCTCTCCCCTACCCTATTTGGAATTTACATTGACAAGCTAGAAGGTTGTTTAGAGGAAGCAGGATGTGCTGGCACGATCTTAGCTGGGATAGTCATCATCCTTCTTCTCTATGATGACAATATTGTTCTTCTCGCAAGGTGCCCATCTGATCTTGATAAGCAACTTAGACTTCTTAGGGATTTCTGCTCTACCATGGGTATCTCTGTTAACACTGACAAAACAAAAGTTATGATTATCAAATCCAAGAAGGACACCTACGCTAATTTTATGTATGATAATAGTAACTTGGAGGAAGTGTCTTCTTACAAGTACCTAGGAATTGATATTCATCACAAGCTCAACTGGAACTATAGCATTCAGAAAAGGATTAATGGGGGGTGGAAAGCTTATTTTGGTCTTGAAAATAATTGTAAAATGACAAACCTCGTAATGTGGGATAGAAAGAAGTTCCTCTTTGAAACTTTAATCACTCTCGTTATCTTATATGGATGTGAGGTTTGGGGTTGCAGCATCTCTAGAGAATTTTGGAGAAATATTGAGAAAATCCAGAAGCATTTTATAACTTATAACCTTAAAATTAAAAGCAATACACCCTATCCTATTCTCCTTATAGAAGTGGGTCTTTCCCCTATCGAGAGCCTAGCTATGACTAGGCTTCTATTGTACAAGCACAAGCTCAATAGCATAGGAGACCATAGACTTCCTAAGCTAGCTTTAAATTCCAGCCAAAACCACCTAAGGCTTAAATGAGGTTGGTATAAAGACACCAGGGCCTGATTAAACCATTGGGAGATTGACGAGAATGTTGCATTGCAAAACATTAATAACATTAAAAAAATTGTTACTTCTAAGTTCAAAGAAAAAATGTGGTGTGAGAAATATCTAGTACCTAAAAGAAAATTAAGATATTATAAGGAGGTTATCAACCCCACCCTAGAAGATAAAAAATATCTATCTATTTTAACTAGCTCAAAGAAGAAAATTAATATAGGCAAGATTAGAACGAACTCTCATGAGCTCCATAGTGAAACAGGTCGTTGGACAGTTCCTAAAACACCATGGATGGAAAGGATCTGTCATCTCTGTGAGAATATGAACATCGAGGATGAAAATCACTTCCTCTTAGAGTGCCCCGCGTACAACCACATTAGAGCTCAATTTCATAATCTTTGCTGTAATACTGACCTTCCTAGCCTTTTAAGATGTCAAAATTATAGTGAGCTCGGGAGGCTTCTCTCCAAGCTTTTTGAGCATAGGAATAAAATCTTAAATCAAACTACATAACTCTTTTCTTTAGGCCTGATAGACCAAAGATTGGTCTCAGTGGACGTTAACCACCACCACCACCACCACCATCATCATCATCATATTTTTAAATTTATTTGTTTTTTTATTTTATTTTATTTTTAAAACTGTATTTTTTTAATATTTTTTTTCCATAATTAAAAAAAAATGATTTTTGTTATGTTTTTTAATCTAAAAATGTATTTTTCATATATTTATATTATGTTTTTAAATTTAAGTTATTATTTAAATTTTCTTTTTAAATTATTATTATTATTATTTTAAATTTAAATTTTTATTATTTAATTTTTTTTTAAATATTTATTATTTAATATTTAATTTGTTTTTTTTTTAATTTAAATTTATATATATATATATTTGAATTTTAATTAATTTTAAATTTTTTATTTTATCATTTTTTTTAATTATGCGGTTAATTATTATTATTATTACTATTTTTTTTTATAGCTTAATTTTTTTTATTTTTTTTTTGTTTTGGATTTTTTTTTTTTAAATTCTTTAAATTGTTTGTTTTTTTGAATTTTGCCTTTTTTATTTTATTTTTGAAATTTTTTGTTTATTATTATTATTATTACAAGTGATATTTTATCTTTAATACCATGCCTAAAAATCATTGGAACTTATTTTCATAAACGTGATATTTTATCTTTAATATCATCCTTGGATTTTTAAGGCTTTTTAGAGATACACTAATAGATTATTTTTAATACCTGTGCCTAAAAATTGTTGGAATTTTAAGACATGATATTTGATCTTTAATGTCATGTTTATCGTTGAAATTTGAAGGTTTTTCAGAGTCATGATATTTTATCTTTAATGTCATTATTAAAAAATGTTGACAATTTACCCTAAAAAGAAAAAGACGTTATTCCAACATTAACATTTTTCGTTTTCAAGGTGTTTTTTGCACACAAAAAATTGACGATGTTATTCCACCATCAACACTTTTTGTTTCGAGGGTGTTTTTTCAATTTTTTTTCAAGAAAAAAATTGGTTTTTAGCATAATTTTAAAAAAATGTTGAAATTTGACCCTTAAAAAAAAGTGTGTTTTGGAAGACACACTTTTCATTTTTGGGTTGTTTTTTCATGTTTTTTGAGTTTTTTTGGGCTAGGGTTCTAGTTTTGAGGTAATAGTTCTCGTTTGATCGGTAACTGTGTTACTTTAGATTCTTCTACACAAGGGGGCATTTCACCTATTTCTATAAAACCCCCTCCAAGTACTGAGGTCTTTTCCTTTGACTGGAGTAGACTGAAAGAACCTCATCTTCCTTCTTCCATCCCTTTCCAAGTCATTGTGAAGGCTTGTGGTAAGAATGTGCATCGCACAAATGTAGATGAAGGTGCTTATGTTAGTATTTTATCCTCAACTGTCTGGAAAGCTTTGGGTTCCCCTCAACTTGTGCATGTTACACATAATCTGTCAGCTTTTAACATAACCATTAGTGAACCTTTAGGGATCTTTCCTAAGTTTCCTATTACCTTGGAAGGTAAAACTATCTTTATGGATCTTATGGTAGCCTAAGGTCCCTTGGATTTCAATTTACTCCTTGGGCGAGACTGTGTCTATGCCATGAATGTTGTCGTATCGACACTCTTTTGCGTGATGTCTTTCCCTCACAATGGAAACAATGTGATTGTTGATCAATTTTTTTTTTACTCTTGATTCGACTACCAGTCATTCAACATCCCTGAATGTTCCTTATATGGACGTGGTATCTGGCCTGCCACTGGTTAATTATGTGGCAATGAGTCCCATGTATTCAGTTACCGATGTAAGTGAGCCTCTCACTGTTTTCTTGAATTATTTTGACTTAGATCCGGTAATTCACATGGTAAACCCTATGGAAGTATTTGAACACGATGTTCTTATCCCTACTGAGTCCCTTGACATGTGTTCCTTCCAGAGAATTGTTCTTCCTTTTGATGAAGACCTCTTGGAAGACATGATCGAGGTGTGTCCCTTGGCATCTGTTCCTTCCATTTGGAAGCCGTGATCAAGGTTTTGTGAGGACGGCTCTTTTACTGTGTCAACCTTGTTAAAAAATGAAACAGACCCTTACGAGGATAGTTCCTTTTACTGTGTCAACCTTGTTAAAAAATGAATCAGTTCACCATGAGGATAGTTCCTTTTACTGTGTCAACCTTGTTAAAAAATAATACAATGTTTCATGAGGATAGATCTTTTACTATGTCAACCTCATTAAAAGTGAAACAAATCCTCCCCTAATTGAGTCGAGTCTTTGACTAGATCTCGTAAATGTTAAGTCGAGTCTTTCATATGATCTCGTAAAAGAACCTTCATTCCATCCATCTATCCCGAATAAATCCCTCTTGTGAACAAGAGGGATTTATGCTATATCTTGTAAATGAACCTTCATTCCATCCATGTACCCTTGTAGGTTATGCTTGGGAGGAATTGAAACTTATCTCAAGCATATTTTTTTATGTTTCAAGATTTTGTAAAAGAAAAACACACCTATCTCAAGCATAGTTTTCCTACGTTTCAAGCTCGTGTAAAAATGAAACCATTATCAAGAATAGCTCCTCTCTATTTCAAGCTTGTATAAAAAATGAAACCTATCTCGAGTCCATTTCGGCTATTATTTTCAGGACTCTTTAAACTAATGAAAATCCCGAGATTCTTTTGCTATATTTCATGCTCATAAAACACATGAAAATAATGAGTTATTTCCGTCTTTTCCTACTTGTTAATTAAATTGAAAGTCGGTGATACGAGTACATTTTTATCACTTTTCCGGACTCGTTAAAACTTACGAAACAAATGAAACCTTGGAGTTCTCTTTTAATCCCTTTTCACACTCTCTAAACATGAAAAGATTGCCAAGTACTTGACTATTCAAACTTAGAAAATTAAATGAACGATCGTCTATTTGGTATAAGTTTACCCCTTTTATGGACCAAACCAGACTATTTACGAAAAATGTATAGGTTGAGTAATCATGGTCAATAGAGTTCTCTCTTGCATTATTTTATCCTTTTTCGGGCTTGAGGGACTAAATTTACTAAAAATAACATTTGGAGTTTTCTTACATTTTTTCTTCTGACTCCCTAAAAATGAAAACACTGATTTTTACTTTCTCTGGGCTCGTTAAAAATTTACATTGAAAGAAAAACATGAGTTTTGTTTTTGTGTCTTTTCAAACTCTTTAAACATGAAAATAACATCAAGTAAATCCTACAATGGACTCGTAAAACTTAAGTAGTGAAAGACCCGTCGATTACAATGAGACCAAACCACTCCTTCCTAGAATTCGTTAAAAATACTTCGGAGGACTCATATGAAGGATGAGCTTACATGAAAAGCATATGTTATCCTCCTCAAGCTTCTGTAAAAATAAAGAGGTACTTTCCAGTAATGGTGGGGGGAAATTGGGAAGAAACATTCATTTTTGTATTACTAAAGGCATTATGTTTCTCTTGAACATGACACTCCAGCACATTTGTGTCCGAGTTAGGAAGTCCATTTGTCTCACAGTTAATCAACCTCATTGAAATTATTCAGCTGGTTTTGAGTATTATCATTGAGTCAAATGATGCCAAGTCATATGTCGTGTTGCCAATATGTTTAAGAGAAGTCCAAACTCAGTAAAAATTACCTTTCAAATCATAACCTTCAGCCACATTGATCATCCCTGAGTCAGTCTTGAATCACTTCAAATATTGTGCTTCAAAACTTGAGATGAAGTTTCGTGTCGTAGGCCCTCCTGTTACGGATCGCTTCCTATTAACTTCAACTCATTATCTAGAAACATTTTTTAGTACGTTAAGGCCTGCATGCCCTAATGGCAGGTTTCTCGCTTTCGATGAGAGGTTCTCGTCATTGGCCTTCGATCGAATGATTCTATGAGTGTTCAACTTCAAAAAATTTAATAACACTTCATAGGTTGTACTCGAGTAACTTGAGAGCCATTGTCATTATCGGTGGTTTCTATCGCACTTGTTAATGATTCACATCATTGACTGGTAATCAAGTGGCTTCTACCATGTTTGACTTCGATACATTCACTTGCATGGTTAGAATCATACTACGGATTGAGAGATGGAGATCAAAACCCTGGATCTAGTATCATCCATCCAGGCTGTGTGGAGTTATTAAATATTCATGATTGTAAATTCAGATCCATTGATGGTTGTGTCCATACTATGTCTACTATTGACATGGATCTTTGTGTACTTCCCTACTAGTTCATCGAGTTATGTTTACTCTGAGTATGGGAATGCCTACTTGAGTGATGTTTATTTGAAAGCATGATATGGTAATCCTTGATTGTTTATTTCAAATCCTCAACCAATTGGTCTCTGATCTGAACCTTTAACATGACAAATCACTTCAGTCATGAAAAAAATTCTTGCCTTTGCACTTTAGGGGGCAATCTATTACACAAAAATTTATCACCATGAATATCGATTCAGATATATTTCCATCTGATGGAATGTCTCAAGTGAATCCCCTATGAATCTTGAAGTAAAATAATACCAGGGACGAAAGGAATTTTTGGTATTCACTGCTTAAAACTCCTTTCTGAGCATCTGCATAGTTTTCATAAACAAACCTATGCATGCACAATTTATTCCACTATAAATTGCGCAAATCTGTGCAATTTCTTCCACTATAAACTGCGCAGGTATGTTCACGTAGGTAAAAATGAAAAAATTAAGTTCTAGAAGCTTTGGTTGAGGAATCTTATCCAAATTAGAAAACTTGAACCACTACATACATGCACCTCATCCCTTGGTATATGGAATTGATCTCCTTTTATTAAGGATCACATCCCTTGAGAAGTGCAACTAGAAACCTCCTCATCCTTCCTATAAATTGAGCATAAGACTAAAGGAATGGGAGATTTGGATTTGTAAACTCATGTTGTTGGTTTTGGGTATGAAGAGATTTTCATCAAGGGAAAGAAAAGAGACCATTGGATGAGGCTTGTGACATCAAGGAAACGAGGTTGTAAGCTTGTTTCCCCTTTGAATTTAGTACAAATCCAATTTTTATTTCTTAATTGCATTTGTTGTTGATGTTATTTTTGGGATTCCTTGATTCCTCACATGGTTTATAACTGATTATGGATTCAATTATATTTTGTGTGCTAGATTATGGATTTCATTTACCTTTTCTTTTATATGCAAGATGCTTTGATCCTTTTGAACGTTTTTTTTCCATGCAGATCTCTTTTGGAGCTCATGGAGAAGTTGTGGAAAGAGTTTGGAGAGACTTTAAAGCATTGAGGAAAAAATGGCTATGGAAAGCGCTGAAATCACTTCTACAAGAACTTCGTTAATAGGTAAGTGATCCTTCGCATACAACATGTTTCATGTTTTGGTTATAGGCTAAGGAAAGAGATATTGTTTTGTATATTTGTTTATAGTTTTCCTTTAGGATTCTAGGGAGATCACTCTTGTTCGCAAGACGGATTTATCCGGGTAACAAACATAAACAAAAATTACAATAAAAGGTAGATCGGTTGAGAGAATGTTTAGGGTAAAATGTAATATTTTTTTTCCAAAAGAAAAATTTAACTTTCTATTAAGATGATAAAAAGTTACATAGTATATGCTCACTGGCATTCCGAGAAACTGTATGTTTTTTGTCCCATCGGCCAGAAAAAAAACATAGAGTTTGTAGGATGTAAGGAAACCATTACAATTGATTCCCACTAGCCCCACAAAGCTTTGAAAGTGGAGAGCACCTGTGACGACCCCCTTTATTCCCCTACATAGTAGATAAACATCCCTAAACAGGAGTCAAAACATGCATTAAGCTTTTTTTTTCACACACAAAAAAACATCTGAAAAGTAAACACTTTTTCAGATGTGCAATGTTTAGTTAACAGGAAAAAACCAGTTTTTCTCTCGGATCTCCTCTCATCGAGGAAAAGAACTCGAAACAAAGAAAAAATAGGGAAGAGTTTGATGTTCAAGGTCTGTAATTACAATAAAACATGAGTTTATAATATTGAATTTAAAACAAAAAGCTAACATATCAAGCATTTAAAGAGCAAGTGGGGGTTGTTCCAAGACCCAGATCAGTTCTCCTTCATATTCTCTGGTTACCCAAGTCCCCAAAGCCTGTTGTACGCCCTCCTTAGATAGGAGGTCTATGTCCATGTTTTGTTCCTTGTAAATATGACAATTTTTTTTGATTAAATAAGCTTTCAGATTCAGAACCTCTTCTAATAATGGGAGCAAAATATAGTTTCGACATCTTTTCTCTCCATTAAACCATTTGATAATATTCATGGAATCTTCAAAAATTTGGGATGCTCTCAGCTCGAGTTGAGTAAGCCAGCAAAAAAGTATTTTTAGGGATTGGAGCTCAGCAAAGTTGTTTGTTCTAGGTCCTAACCCCGCAGAGGCTTTTAAGATCTTTCCCGAAGGGAAATGGATGGCGAGCCTTGCCCCACCCCTGTTCTGAGGGTCTAAAGCCCCATCAAAATAGGCCCACGGGATGTCTCCCCTAATCTCTTCCTCCCTAATAACCCTAGTTGAATTATTTTCCTTGGGTATGGGGTGTTATCATAAATGGAGACCCCTTTTGATGCTAGAAGAGCTGCTGGAATCATGGTGTCCCTAAATATGCCCCTGTTCCTGGAAATCCATGTGCCCCATGAGACAATTAGTGGAATATTTTTCATGCAGTCATTCAGGGGTTCATTCCACCATTTTTTCCATGCCACCGTGATGGAGGGACCTTCCCATCTCTGAGAGATATTTAAGAGCCTCAAAGTTTCTTCCCATATGCTAAAATTGAAGGGGTGGGATAAAAAAAGATGCTAAATTGATTCCTCATTTATTTTGCACAGAGAGCACCAGCCCGGGCCAATCTTGCTTATTTTCTACATATTATCCCAGGATGGGACTTTGTTCTTTAGGATACACCATAAGAAGAATATCGATTTTTCTGGACACTTGATTTCCCACATTGGCTTATACCACCACTCCGGCTCGGCCCACCATTACTAAGACATGAGCCACTTATATCTAAATTTTGGAGCATACTGTCCAGTAGGGGAGTGTACCCATCTCAATGAGTCTGGCCTCTTATGAATGTGGAAATTTGACCTTTGAAGCTCACTTATGTGTCCTTTCCATTCCTCCCACCACTTGTCTTCTATCTAAAGGTCCTCCCCTGATTTCAACGCTTGTCCCCAGACATTTGACTGAACTATATTTTCAATATGACTTAGATAGAAATTCCCTCCGCTGACAAGGTGATCAATCAATTATCTGGAGAGCGCATGTGCCCCATTGCACCCTACCCAAGGATCCTGGTCTATTTTGACCTGTTCTCCATTTCCTACATGCCAATCCAAGCCTTGTTCAATAATCCTGATTGAGTCTAGAGTGGCTTTCCAAATTGATTAGCCTCCATCCCAATTTTGTCACCAAACAGGGGGTGAAAGAAGAGATCTCCTTAATTCCCCAACCTCCCCAAGCCTTTGGTGTCGCCACTTTCTCCCACGCCAACCACGACAAAACCGATTCGTCCTTCGACCCTGCCCACAAAAATCTACTACAAATATTCCTTATTTTGGAAAGCATTCCTTTTGGGACCTATGTTAATGTTGGCCAGTACAATGGAATATCCATAGCAACTTATTTAATCAACATGAGCCTTCCTGCCCTTGAAAGCCATTTGAAACTCCAATGCTTAACCCTTGACTCAATCTTTTCCACTAGCGAGTGCCAATCCTGGATTATGTAGGAATCATGCCTTAAGTAGAACTTAAACCTGTCAACAAAGGTTTTTACTTCAAAAGGGAGCTCCTCGGAAATTATTTCTTGTTTATCCCTTGCAAACCCTTCCAGGGTTATTGAGGATTATGGACCATTAATGCACAACCCTATTGACTTGAGGAAAATGTCCAGAATCGATTTAATTCGTCTGATGTCTTCTCTAATTCCATTGCTAAACCATAGGATATTATCATCAACAAACAAAAAATGAGTTATGGATAGATTGACTGCCACTTAAATTCCTTTGATATATCCTCTCCTTTTTCATCATGGATCATCTGACTAAGGCCTTCTACCGCAAGGAGGAAAAGGATGGGGCGAAAAAGGGCAACCCTAACGAAGTCCCCTTTGAACTTGAAAGAAAGGAGTTGCAACCCCATTGATCAGAATGGAAATACTTGTGTTTGTGATGCATCCCATTACCCAGTTGATGAAATCATTCCTCAAACCCAGATGGATCAGGATCAGCCGAAGGTACATCCAACTGATACGATCATATTCTTTGGAGAGGTCGATTTTCACTATCGCTCTTTTCTTCCCACTCCTTTTGAGACTATGAAGAGTTTCTTGTGCCACCCCTATCGCCTCATGAATTTGTCTTCCATCCAAGAACCCAAACTGTTCCGTCAAGATGTTATTTGAGAGGAAAGGCTTCAGGGGTGTGGCTATCACCTTTGCAATAATTTTTTAGATGCATGTGCAAAGAGATATTAGCCTGAAATCCTCAAAATATTTGGGGTCCTCCTTTTTGGGAATGACAGTCGGGAAAGTAGAGTTGAAGGGTTGGTATATGGTGCCATTTACCATTGACACTTCTACCACCCCAACCAATTCGTCCCCCAGGGGATCAAAGAAATGTTGGAATGATTAAAATGTCCACCCATATGGCCCAGGGCTTTTTTCCATCTGCATTGACTTTAGGATCCCTTCTGTTACCCACCTATAAAATTTTGGCATAGAAAACAGGTGGCTAAATATGTTTCTAAGTCTTCAAGAGAAACACTTTCCTTGAAAATCTATCATTCTTGAAGCCTTCATGTGTCTTATTCCCTTTGAAGAAATCTTCACTGTTGTTTCCATTGAAAAATCCTATTGTTTGTGAAAGAAACTACTCTAAAAAAGGCCTCCATTTGCTCTATTTCATTCCCACAAAGTATCCATTTTCACCACTTTTTTCACTTTAAATTTCCTCCAAAACCCCTTCATTTGACCTCTAAATCATCAAAATCCCCTTTTAAACCTCATCCTGCTCTTTATCTGGTTTAAAAATCCCTTCTTTTGCCTATCAGAACCTCTCATTTGGCTTGAAAAACATTGATTTTTGGCTTAAAACACCCTATTTGCACTATATAAGGCCTTAAGCCCCTTAGGGCTTAAATCCATTAGCCCTTTCCCTCATATAACCCGAGCCCTGCAATCGAGTGCTAAAAAGCCAAAAATCCCTTTAAAAAGCATAAAAAACTGTTTCTTTGCTCCATAAAAGAATTTAGCCGCTGAGGGATTTTTCCCCTTAGCCCCTCCTCCATGGGACTTGAAGCCCGGTAGTCAGGCGCTAAAGGCCTTAGAGCCTTCCCCGAATCCTTTTTCCCTGTGGTTTTATCATTCGCCAGTGTTATGATTTGAGCTAACAGGAACCGTCGATCTCCACAGATCAACGGTGATCATTCCTCCATATATTTAACCAGCTTCCCCGACATCAAGTTTTTAAAACGAATCTGGACCGTTGAATCCATAAGAACCAACAGCCCAAATTTTGTCGCAGTCCATTCATCCATCCGACAACCCGCTCCATCGTTCGACCGTAGCCGTCCAATCCAAAGATCTGACGGTCAGGAAAAAACCCGATGGCTTACCTCCGCCTCGCACATATTTCCCCCATCGCGCATCACCCGCACCATCCGATCAACGCACCTTCATCCGACGGCTGATATCCTTTTTCACAAAATTTTTATGTTCGAAATTTAACGTTAAAAAAAAAACGCGATATAAGCGGTTTTGGATTTCCACGTGGCGATCGTTGAGTGGAATCGCGTTTTTTTTTCTTGAAAACCATTACCACCCCAGAGCCCGCGTGAAAACCATTCTGGTTTTCCGCTTACCGCTCTCCACAATGAGATTTCTTGTTTAATCGTGGTCGTTGACCGGGTCTAATCCGACGGTCCTGATCCAACCTCGCCTACGCCCATTTTTCATTCATTAACCTTCCCAGTGATTCCTTCTGCCGATCTCCACCATTGATTGAATTGATCAAATGGCTCATATTTGATCTCGCCCTTACACTTCCACCATCCATCTAACCTTCTAAAGGACTCCATCCACCAATCTCCACCGTCCATAATTCTAATCTGACGGTCTGGATCTAATCTCACCCCCGTCCCTCACCCATTCACCTATACTCCCGAATGACTCCGTCAAGCGATCTCCGTCGTCCATCAATCTGATCTAACAGTCCAGATATAATCTTACCTCCATACGTTTTTCATTCATTCATCCTCCAAGCAAACTTACCGACGAATCTCCACCGTTGATCACCGTTAACTGATCTAATCCAACGGCTCACAACGAATGACGCCCCAAGCTCCCATTAGACCATGATTTCACCTTTTGCCGTGTTTTTTCAGCCAATTTTTCACTGCATCCACAATTTCCTTCATTGCGCCACCATTTCCACAAGCCTCAGAAGCAGCCTACCCTGCCCCCTTTGGTTTTTATAACAATTTTGTTGTTCTTGCAGGTTTCAGAGGCGACGATTCCACAATGTTTTCAAAGCCACTGTCATGATGATGTATAGTGCAGAGAGGTTGTTCCAGAGCCAAAAGGATCGCAGATGAAGACACCAGAGAGGGTTTAAAACATTTTTTTATCGAAGATCAACTTCATTAACCCTGATTCAAACCCTCCAGCACTCCTAAAACCTATACATTCATAGAAACAGGTCAGCAGAAGCAGCAAAGAGTATCATAAGACAAATTAAAGGATTAAAGCCTATTATTGAAGACTTAATGCTTATAATCCAGTGTTCAAAGGGATAAAGACATAGATGAAGACCATAAGAATGATCAAGAAGGCTTAATGAAGTCTGGAGCACATAAACAAGCTATAGCAGTGCTTTCATATCAGCAAAATGTTATTTTTCCTAAGAAGGACGAATTCCTACAGCATTCTCCATGCCTCATCGAACCCAAAACAGTTATTATTCTGACAGAGAGCTCTTAGAATTGTCAGTGCATTGGTTATGAAGTATGGAAGACCTGAAAGACCTTCCATCACCTTACTTGTCACAGAAGATTAAAGAGAGTACCTATAGTCAGAGAGTACTGCAAGAGACATACCTGAAGTTATGGTCAACTTGACAAAGACTTATAAATTAGCCTAAATGGTACCAACATGTTAATGCAGAGCCATTAAGCAAAGTGGGCATTCGAATACTTCCTCCCCTCTGTCTTAATGAATCATTTAAGTTCATATATACTACTCCACCTCCTCATTCACCTATAAGTATTCATAGAAGATTCATTGTAAAGGTGGTTGGTGGTTGGGATTTTATTGATTGTTAGAACTATTATTGAGGGGAAGTAGCTGAGTAGTTTGTATTATAGTAGGATGGGAAGAGAAGTTTGTATTGTAAAGAGCCATTGGACTCAAAGTATGTGACTGGTTTTTCACATCAATTAAACAAGCAGATTCACAGGATCCTGGTCTATGTTATCGGTGATGTTTCCTTACTGTAATTGTATCCTTTCATGTTTTTCATACTGTCCATTATTCTCTGATAAAGAACAGAAAGCATAGATTAGGACATACTGTTGGAAGTACCCTAAATCTCACTGTCAAATCTTTATCTTTATGTTTTCCTCTGAATGTGTATCTTGGAATAAATTCAACATAATTTAACCAGTATAGAAGTTGGTTTGTCCATGCTTACTGATGTATGAATTTAGAGTTTGTTTCTTAGATGTTCTTGTTGGGTTTCAGCTGGAAGAATTGGGAAACTGGGGATTTAGAGTTAGCCCTGTCCACTAGGTTCCTTTTCCAACAGTTAGCCTTTTGGAGATCCCTTAGAGTTGGTGTCAAAAGCAGTGAAGGTTAAAAGTCTTTCTCTAATCTTAGGCCTTGCTATGTGTTTAAATCTTAAATGTTTTCTACCTTCTGAAAGTAGTTATGAGGACTACTGGATTTTTTTCCTTGAGAGTATGCTGAAAGCATGCCTGGATTTAAATGACATCTGACTTGATCTTAAGCTACCCTTTGTGTCTTTAATGAGAGTTTCCTTTGAAGTATGTCAAAAGTAGAATAGGTTCAAAGTCCTTACCTGATCTTAGACTGCACTTTGGTTTCTTTCTTTCACCCATTCTTAATGTTCCATTCCACCATCTATCTAAAAAGATCCTTTGGTATAGATGAATTTCCCTATGGAAACCCTTGGATAGTTGTTATGCAAGTAAACCCTTTTATGACTCCATAGCCCAATGGATTGGCACTTTTCTTGACCTATCTTCCCATGCTGAAACATCCTTCTATTTAGTTCCTTTTTACTTCCATAACCTTCTCAGTTAATGATCTCCAACCAAAAAAACAAATCAAAACAAACCCTGTGCTTCATAGCTAGCCTAATACCTCAATTTGAGCCTTAAAGATATATCATTCTTTACCTATATAGAGAGATCCCTCTCTGGATTTAGGAGGGCTATATCCTAGGATCCCAAAGTGGTTTGATGTTATCTTGTCTTTTGGTCTTGCCAATCTGGCCAAAACACAGTAACCACAACGTAACGGCGACTCCACTGGGGATCTAAGTGAATTTCATCTTAGAGACCTTTAGGACCTCAGAAAAACCCATAATATTTGGTTAGATTGGTATTTAATTGCTGATGGTGGACAACAGTCTATCTCAAACATTCAAATTCATCCACCTGGAGACTCCACACTCCATAACTCTCAAAAGACCAAATGACTCCACTGGTAGAAGACCCTGAACTGGTTGAGAAGATACAGTGACCTCTTTTTACAAACATGGATCCAAGTATGGACAGAGAAGAAAAGATAAATGCTTTGTTGGATAGAGTGACAAGACTGATGAACATGCTTGGTGAACAAAGAGTGGAGAGGTACAAGGTTAGTCTAAATATTGATGATCTAGAGCAGCCCATGTTTTTTCCAGAGCAAGAACAAGCTTAACCTATACAAGACCTAGACAATGAGCAAGACATGTATGATGTTGATGCTCAAGACTCTATAGAAGATGAAGAGGAGGGTTGTCAAGAAATGCTTGATTTCCTACACATATCTTGTACTATGCTGATAAGAGAATTTCATGACCGAATTGCAAAAGATAATAGGGAATGCTGCTTTGAGGAGACAAGTAACCACTTAGAAAACACAGAATCTGATGAGGAAGGAGAACCAACACATAAAGGAACTCCCCCTCTAGATTATAACTCATCACAAATTTCACAAGAAGAGTGGCATCCTGATCATATAGAAGAAACAACTCTTGAGCCTTGTATTCCATCTGAATATCATCATGATCATGAGGAGTTGTTTGAAATAGAAAGAGATCAGGAAACATTAGAAAATCCTCAAGGTTTCCTTGCAAGCACAAGTGAAGACCCCCCAGAAGAGGTTCAAGAAGACATCTAGCCTCCAAATCAGTTAATACAAGAAACAGAGAGCTGCTGCACTTCTGCTCAAAGAAACACAAGAACATATTCCCCTTTGACAGAAGAAGAAATAGATCACATCATCAATAGATAGCTTGCCTCTGGGATCTTTTATAGAGCAAACACTCTTGCCCATTCATCTACTAAGCTTTGTTGTACAGATTCAGAAAGCTCCTCTGTAAATCAGAATGAAGAAAGATCTGCTGATAACCTAGTGTGCTTGATTGACAACATTACTTACATTCATGATTTTCCTATTTTTGATCTATCTAATGATGATGTTCTCCAAACATAAGATGATTTTGCAGGGACATCATTAGTATATTTATGGAGGAAGATCAGTTCCATAAAATTCAAGAAAGTAATGAGCCAAGTCAGGCCATTTATGATATTGATGAGGAAAGTTATGAAAGTCTGATAGCAGATGAAGATTCATTGAATCTTCACTCTGCTTTATCTCAGAGCATCAATACCAGTTTTCATGTGATTGGGGATCAACAACATTTCATCTCAGAGGATGAGGAGGAAGACAATGAAGAAGTTCTTGAGCCAGATGAAATTGAAGAGCCTCCTCTTGACAAAGAGGAAGCAATGGAATAAACCCCTGCTCAAGAATGCATTGATCTTTTCACAAAGCTCAGCCCAATAGATCAAAAGATCTCAGAGCTACAAGAGGACAACACTGTAGTATATGATGAGTCCTCCAGTTCAGAAAATGATGAAGATGAGGACAATTTTCTTTCTCAAAAGGATCTTCTTTTTGATTTAGTGGAAGAG
This sequence comes from Pinus albicaulis, assembly GCA_034641835.2. Taxonomy (NCBI): domain Eukaryota; kingdom Viridiplantae; phylum Streptophyta; class Pinopsida; order Pinales; family Pinaceae; genus Pinus; species Pinus albicaulis. Next base: position 2,038,142,333 of record CM076575.1, read on the forward strand.
GAAGCAATCCTGGTTGAAAACTACTTGTAAAATACTCACAACTAGGTATTATTTCAAGATCCTTATGTTCATTTCCTGCAGACATTTAGAGAAGGATCAAAGGTCATCAAGAGCAGTTTGTTGCAGACAACAAGAAACATTTTGGAAACTGCTGCTAAAGGACAAAGAGAATGGGAGTGGCCATACCTATCCAGCATGCTCAAAGAGGTGAGTAAAGACCAGTCATGGGATAATATGATTGACTGGATGTATTGGAAAAGAGAGTTTGTTAGCTAGACATGTAAATATTCCAAGTTAGAGTAGGGTAGGTAGGAAATCTCAATAAAGCTTAGTCTGTGAGCATTTAGTTAGTTGTTTTTAAATTCTGCAAAGTTCATTTCATGTGCAGCTTATCTTTATGCCATGGACCCACAACAAATCAGACAGTGTAATCCTGGTTTGGTTGTGTTTCAATTTCTGTCTTAGAATATAGAGAATGAAAATCTGTCAGACTGTTTAATCCTGACAGATAATAGTTTAGGTAGAGAAGCTGTGAGTCCTACTGTTTAATCTGGTCTCATGGAGAAATAAGGGTAGCAGTAGATAGGTTTATTTTCCTATTTGCAAAATAATGATGATGTGAAAGGTTTGCAAGTCCAAATGCACCTTGAAGAAAAAATGTTAGGACGGTAGGATGGGTAGGTAGATTGTTTGGGGAGTATTGCTGCTGATATAATGCTTTCACTTGTGTAGCAGCTGATAAAAAAAAGAAATAAAGGATAATGGACAAGGCTCTGGTCTACTTCCAAAGATTATTTCTGAGGTTCTTGACACCTTCAAGAAGATGCCATCCCCATGTGGAGCCATTGTTAGCCACCTATAAAATTTTGGCATAGCAAACAGGTGGCTAAATATGTTTCTAAGTCTTCAAGAGAAACATTTTCCTTGAAAATCTATCATTCTTGAAGCCTTCATGTGTCTTATGCCCTTTGAATAAATCTTCACTGCTATTTCCATTGAAAAATCCTACTGTTTGTGAAAGAAACTGCTCTAAAAAAGGCTTACATTTGCTCCATTTCATTCCCACAAAGTCTCCATTTTCACCACTATTTTCCCTTTTAAATTTTCTTCAAAACCCCTTCATTTGACCTCTAAATCATCAAAATCCCCTTTTAAACCTCTTCCTCCTCTTTATCTAGTTTAAAAATCCCTTCTTTTGCCTATCTAAACCTCTCATTTGGCTTGAAAAACATTGATTTTTGGCCTAAAACACCCTATTTGCACTATATAAGGCCTTAAGCCCCCGAGGGCTTAAATCCATTATCCATTTCCCTCATATAACCCCAGCCTCGCAATCTGGTGCTAAAAAGCCAAAAATCCCTTTAAAAAGCATAAAAAACAGTTTCTCTACTCCACAAAATAATTCAGCCCCCGAGGGCTTTTTCCCCTTAGCCCCTCCTCCATGGCACCTAAAGCCCGGTAGTCAGGCGCTAAAGGCCTTAGAGCCTTCCCCAAATCCTTTTTCCCTATGGTTTTATCATTTTCCAGCGTTATGATTTGAGCTAATAGGAACCGTCGATCTCCACAGATCAACGACGATCATTCCTCCATCTATTTCACCCGCTTCCCCGACATCATGTTTTTAAAATGAATCTAGACAGTTGAATCCACAAGAACCAATGGCCCAGATTTCGTCATAGTCCATTCATCCATCCGATAACCCGCTCCATCGTTCGATCATAGCCGTCCAATCCGAAGATCTGACGGCCAGGAAAAAACCAAATGGCTTACCTCCGCCCCGCACATCTTCCCCCCATCGCGCATCACCCACAAAATCCGATCAGTGCACCTTCATCTGACGGCTGATATCCTTTTTCGCAAAATTTTTATGTTCGAAAGTTAACGTTCCAAAAAAACGCGATATAAGCGGGTTTGGATTTCCACGTGGCGATCGCTGAGTGGAATCACTTTTTTTTTTCTTGAAAACCATTTACCACCCCAGAGCTCGCGCGAAAAACATTCTGGTTTTCTGCTTATCACCCTCCGCAATGAGATTTCTTGTTTAATCATGGCCGTTGATAGGGTCTAATCCGACGGTCCTGATCCAACCTCGCCTACACCCATTTTTCATTCATTAACCTTCCTAATGATTCCTTCCGCCGATCTCCACCGTCGATTGACTTGATCGAACGACTCATATTTGATCTCACCCTTACACTTCCACCATCCATCTGACCTTCTAAAGGAATCCTCCACCAATATTCGCCATCCGTCATTCTAATCTGACGGTCTGGATCTAATCTCACCCCCATCCCTCTCCCATTCACCTATACTCCTGAATGACTCTGTCAAGCGATCTCCACCATCCATCAATCTGATCTAACGGTCCAGATCTAATCTTACCTCCATACGTTTTTCGTTCATTCATCCTCCAAGCGACCTTACCGACGAATCTCCACCGTTGATCACCGTTAACTGATCTAATCCAATGGCTCACAATGCACGACGCCCCAAGCTCCCATCAGACCATGATTTCACCTTCCGTCGTGGTTTTTCAGCCAATTTTTTGCTGCATGCATGATTTCCTTCATTGCGCCACCATTTCCATAAGCCTCAGAAGCATCCTACCCCGCCCCCTTTGGTTTTTATAACAAGTTTCTTGTTCTTGCAGGTTTTAGAGGCGAAGATTCCGCAATGTTTTCAAAGCCACTGTCATGATGATGTATAGTGCAGAGAGGCTATTCCAGAGCTAAAAGGATCACAGAGGAAGAAACCAGAGAGGGTTTAAAATATGTTTTTATCGAAGATCAACTTCATTAACCTTGATTCAAACCCTCCAACACTCCTAAAACCTATACTTTCATAGAAACAGGTCAGCAGAAGCAGAAAAGAGTACCAGAAGACAAATTAAAGGATTAAAGCCTATTATTGAAGACTTAATGATTATAATCTAGTGTTCAAAGGGATAAAGACATATATGAATGCCATAAGAATGATCAAGAAGGCTTAATGAAGCCTGGAGCACATAAACAAGCTATAGCAGTGCTTTCATATCAGCAAAATGTTCTTTTTCCTAAGAAGGAAAAATTCCTATGGCATTCTCCATGCCTCATCGAACCCAAAACAATTATTATTCTGACAGAAAGCTCTTAGAACTGTCAGTGCATTGGTTATGAAGTATGGAAGACCTAAAAGACCTTCCATCACCTTACTTGTCACATAAGATAAAACAGAGTACCTACAGTCAGAGAGTACTGCAAGAGACATACCTGAAGTTATGGTCAACCTGACAAAGACGTCTAAACCAGCCTAAAGGGTACCAACATGTTAATGCAGAGCCATTAAGTAGAGTGGGCATTCGAATACTTCCTCCCCTCTGTCTTAATGAATCATTTAAGTTCATATCTACTACTCCACCTCCTCATTCACCTATAAGTATTCATCAAAGATTCATTGTAAAGGTGGTTGGTGGTTGGGATTTTATTGATTGTTAGAACTGTTATTGAGGGGAAGTAGCTGAGTAGTTTGTATTATAGTAGGTTAGGAAGAGAATTTTGTATTGTAAAGAGCCATTGGACTCAAAGTATGTGACTGGTTTTTCACATCAATTAAACAAGCAGATTCACAGGATCCTGGTCTATATTATTGGTGATGTTTCCTTACTGTAATTGTCTCCTTTCATGTTTTTCATATTTTCCATTATTCTCTAATAAAGAACAACAAGCATAGATTAGGACATACTGTTGGAAGTACCCTAAATCTCACTGTCAAATCTTTATCTTTATGTTTTCCTTTGAATGTGTATCTTGGAATAAATTCAACATAATTTAACCAATATAGAAGTTGGTTTGTCCATGCTTACTGATGTATGAATTTAGAGTTTGTTTCTTAGATGTTCTTGTTTGGTTTCAGCTGGAAGAATTGGGAAACTGGGGATTTAGAGTTAGCCCTGTCCACTAGGTTCCTTTTCCAATAGTTAGCCTTTCGGAGATCCCTTAGAGTTGGTGTCAAAAGTAGTGAAGGTTAAAAGTCTTTCTCTGATCTTAGGCCTTGCTCCGTGTTTAAATCTTAAATGTTTTCTACCTTCTGAAAGTAGTTATAAGGACTGTTGGATTGTTTTCCTTGAGAGTATGCTGAAAGTAGGCCTAGATTTAAATGACATCTGACTTGATCTTAAGCTACCCTTTGTGTCTTTAATGAGAGTTTCCTTTGAAGTATGTCAAAAGTAGGATAGGTTCAAAGTCCTTACCTGATCTTAGACTGCACTTTGGTTTCTTTCTTTCACCCATTCTTAGTGTTCCATTCCACCATCTATCTAAAAATATCCTTTGGTATAGATGACTTTCCCTATGGAAACCCTTGGATAGTTGTTATGAAAGTAAACCCTTTTATGACTCCATAGCCCAATGGATTGGCACTTTTCTTGACCTATCTTCCCATGCTGAAACATCCTTCTATTTGTTTCCTTTTCACTTCCATAACCTTCTCAGTTAATGTTCTCCAACCAAACAAAAAAATCAAAACAAACCCTGTGCTTCATAGCTAGCCTAATACCTTAATTTGAGCCTTAAAGATATATCATTCTTTACCTATATAGAGAGATCCCTCTCTGGATCTAGGAGGTCTAGATCCTAGGATCCCAAAGTGGTTTGATGTTGTCTTGTCTTTTGGTCTTGAAAATCTGGCCAAAACACAGGAACCACAACACCTTCCACCTCCTCTTTCGACACTGGTTCCATTATGTTGTCATTTCCTCCTTCTTCAATATACCGCGGGAAGAACTGTGCCACTCTGATCAATTCTGCAATTGAGGCCTCTGCTGGGGCTTTAAATAGTGATCTGAAATGGCTACGTCCTAGACTAGAGATATCCTTAAAGGATTTTGTAGTTTTTCCTTCCTCCATTTTCATACCCCAAATGGTGTTTATGTTTTTTCACCCTTTTGCATAGTTCTAGAAGAATTTTGTGTTTTCGGCCCCTGCTGACAACCATATGGCCCTACTTTTTAGTCACCACCTTTCTTCATTTTGTAGCAATATTTTATTTCGATTCGATTCCAGTGTCTTTATTATATCCCTATTTTCATTTGTTTCATAGCCCTCTTCCTCCGGCTTTTCCAGATAGTCCAATTCCTCATTGATTTGTTAAAGGGATTCATCCTCGATAGCTTTTTTCAATTTTTCCCACTCCAATGTGGCCTTTTTCATTTGTTTAAGGTTTTCCATGAAGTGGAAGATCTTCCCTCCATTACGGTCCTCCCCCCTTCCTCTAGGTGTCTTTAAACAATTAATTGTAAGATTCATCCTTGAGCCACAAAGAGTTGAAATTGAAAGGGGCTCCAAATTTCTTTAAGGGGCCAATGATTTCCAGAAGGATAGGCAAATGATCTAAGTCACCCCCTTCCCCCACCTAGTGCCAGAAGACCGAGGATCAGGTTACCAGCTCCTCTTTTTGAAGGAAATGATCTAACTTTTTTGCCACCCTGTCAGCTCTAGTTCTTCTGTTCCTCCAAGTAGGCCTTGGCTTAATCAGATTGGCATCCACCATGTTTAAAGAAGATAGCTTGTTTAGAAAAAATTCTGAGAGAAGGTCAGCTCAGGTCGATTGTGCCTGAGATTCTGAGAGCCCCAAAGAAAGTTCATGTCTCCTCCCAAAATGAGGTTTGGATCTTGAAAGAAGGATTTGGAAAACAACTTATTCCAAAAGGGTACCCTATCCAAGCAGGGACCATAGACATTCAATAACAGAAGGGGAAAGTATAGTTCAATGGAGTAAACTTCAATTGATAGAATGTTATCCATTCCCCATGTGTTAATCTCCTTCAATATACCAGATTTTATTCCCATCGCCAACCCCCCAGAACTTCCTAATGCATCCAGGGTGTGGAAAGACCAACCCGGGAGCATTTTGGACAGAGCTCCAACAATCTTGTCACCGGCTCCCAAAGTCTCTTGTAACATGAGGACATCGGGTTCATAGGACTTCACTAAGTCCCTTAGTGCTAGTTTTTTAGGTCAACTATCAAACCCCCTACAATTGAAGGATAAAATAATCATCTATAACCTAGAGAGGGGGTCTACGCTGATCTAATCACCTCAGAAAGGGAAATATGTTTCCTGTCTGTAATGTCAATTTTTTCCCTTAACTGGGCTTTGTACAATTTTTTTTTCCTACCCCTAGCCTTCCTAGGCCCAACCGAGAGAGGTTGAAGTCCGAGGTTTCCTACCGCAATCTGAGGAATTTTCTTCTTGTTTATAGGTCTAAGGTTATAAGGGGGCTTCTCCGGAGGGCAGGGCTGGAGGGGGGGATCCTCGGGACCAGTGATAAACAGGGGGGTCAATATGGAGCTTAGGTATAGTGGTTATAATGTTGTCCAGGGCCTTTGAAACTAAATCCACATGCATAAATTCCATGATGACAGGCTTGGAGGGACAAGGCCTTGAAAGAGAAGAAAGAGAAGCAAACATATGGGAGCTGAGAGAAAGGATAGGGTCCAGGATTGTACCCTCCTGCTGTGATGCTGAGGCCAAATTTCCTCTTTCACCAGTGGGAGGCAGAGGCTGCTCCTCCAGCTGGGATTGTTCTTGAGGGATTCTTGTCTGTCTTCATATCTTGTGGACCCTCTATTGGCTGTTGTCCGCTCTCTCCTTCCATGCCTTCCATAGGCTCCCCTACTGCCTCTCTGGGTTCCTCTTCTTCCTGTTTTCTGACTGGAATTCTTACCTCCCTCTTCTGTGACCTAAAGGGCAGTCCTTATCCAGGTGTCCATATTTATGGCATCGATGAAATAAAAAATGTAGGTGTTCATAATCAATCATCTGTGTAAAGGAGAGGTCCTTGTACTTTAGATGAATCTCCTTAGCCAACCCTTCCTTTGGATTTAAACTAACCAAAATTCGAGTTGCACTCTTATCCATGGTTTTTTGGAAAGACATATCCACTTCAAGGAACTGTCCCAAGGTATTCCCAATTGATCTAAAAACCAACTCCATCCAAAACGGGACAGGCAGTCTTGGAAGCTTTACCCACACTGGGGTTTCCTCAATTTTCTCACACTGAGCATCAAATAAAAGGGTCCATTTTCTGAAGATAATAGGTTGTTTCTAAAAACTCCAATTGTGCCTTAGAACGCACTCCAAAGATTCATTCTTTGCAAACTTAATCATGAAACAACCTCGAGCTAGGGTTTGAACTTCGACGTGCCTCTCTGGGGCCTTTGACCGGGCTTTTAAGGTCCATTAAGGTCCATTCCATTATGTATTTAGACGAGAATTTCCTTCCCTTGACTCGACCAACTAATTTTGTTTCAGCTGCCTCCATCGCCTCATCGATTTATATATCGATCCCAAGCACAAAGAATGGGCTTACTTCCTTCTTCCTGATCAACTTAACTTTCTTCCTCTTTCTTCCTCTTACTTCCTACAACCCCGCTCCTTCCTCCTTCCTCACGCCCCTACGAGTTTTTGTTAGCATTTGGCCCTTTTGGTTCGAGCGACCCAAGACACCCTTCCACCTAAGATGGGGGTTCTTCCCAAAGGGTTTTTTCTACTGCTTGGCCTTTTACGGCCCCAAAAACTGCATGCATATCCTCCTCACGACGGATGCTAGAACACCTCTCTTGATCCTCTGCTTGACTTGAGGGTTGGAACCCACCTATTGAACCATTCCCGGGTCTTATGCTACAAAGAGGGTTTTTGAAAAAGCCATTTTCAACCTCCGACCAAGTACCCACCACCTCTATACCCTACAAAGAGGGAAAATCCTTGTACCGTTGTGCCTCTTTCTGCTGAAAATGACTTTTTCTTGCTAAGGATGCATCCATATGGAGCCCCCTCACTAGATCCTACTGACTATGAACCTCTTCCAGAAAGGCCTTCAAGCCCACATTGCCTTGAGCTCCACAACTAGCAAAAATATCCTCTAAACCTCTCGAAAAGAACTTATTTTTGAAACCATCGAACGTAGGAGTACTTACTTGAACTGCCATCTTATCCTCCTCTCCTACCATCCTGGTATTTTCAAGGAGATGATGCAGATCTAGTCTACTGTCCACCTTCTAGACACCATGGCTTATACTGAGCAGAATTTCCTCCAGAAGGCCTATCCTTTTCTATGTCCCCTAGACCTCCCCTGAACCTCTAGGCTTTTTCCCAACTCCTCTGCCTACCGGAATATACTGTAATGTTTCAAATGGGGAAATTCCTGCAATGCCGAGAATATCTTGAGATATTCCTATTTTCCACCTCCGAGAGTATTAACAATCAACACTGAACTATTTTAGAGATTGACTGATGGGGAATTTACTGGATATGTCATATTCACAAGGAATGATGGGATCCAGAGGCTACCTGGCCCACTAGCAGACTCTGCCAATAGAACTTGTCAAGAGCTAATAATTCCATTCAAGGAATTTCTGCACCAGCCGTCCATGAAGACGTTGTATAAGGAAGCACATGTGAAAATAAGGCAATCCAATGCTGGGATTCCTTGGAATACATCTGATACAAACTCCCTGCAGAATATAGGCCCAAAGAAATAACCCTAAGGGGGTTATTCAGATCTCCCACCAACATGTGCACTGAAATAATGCTCAATGAGAGGTCCTTCAGCAACATTAAAACTTCAACAAGTAGCAGTAGTGAAACAATGTCTCACATAATACAAGAAGAGTACAAATCTGATATAGAAAGTGTAGCAGAAAATTTTATATAAAATCCTTGAGGAAAAGACCTCTCAAGGTGAGTACAAATCAGCCTCAAAGGAAGATATACATACAATGAAGGAAATACACTACTACATGATCCAGCTACTCTATAACTACGTAGTCTATAGGGGAAAATGACTGCAATATGATATACATGTGATGATACAGCAATAAGAGCTCAAATAAAGATGGGGGAGCAAGATCTCAATCCCAGAAAACATTATTATAACAATCCCCCAAGGGATTGGCTAAAATACATAAAACTGGAAAATGCCGGAGTAACTGGGCAGCTACTGTAGCTCAAATATAATACAACATTGGAGAGGATGGAAAATGTTGCAATATATGTGCAAACCTCCTCCAATGTACTCAAAAGGGAAGGGGTTGTTCTCCTTACTGAAAACTGCACTCACTATTGCACTAAATGAACTCCTTCTGCAAACCCTCTCAGAAAATAATGCTGTAGGAGAAAGGGACTGCGATGGACATGAGAAGAAAAAATGGCCCAATGCCAAGATCTGTAATAAAAGGCTCCAGAATCTCCTTTGCTGATCTCCTAGAGGAAGAGATGGATTCTCCTCTACAGAAAAACTCCGGAAGTGAGATGGTGATGGTTCCTCACTGCAACACCAGCAACTCCAACGTTCTCTTGCTGCAAGAATAACGAAGTAGCTGTAGATGACTGATTTGGCCTCAAGCCATGATGTGAGGAAGGTGAAGAACAATCTCTCCATGGCCTCCCATGGAAGAGAAGGGCATTCCTAAACAGGAATCCCTATTGTGCTAAGCAGCACCAAGTTGAAGAGAGCTTCAACCTCCAAAATCTATTCTACAAGAATGATCTCCACAATGGCTCTCCTTCATCTTTTATGTAAAGCATGCATGGACCCCACTCACATTAGGGTTTCTCTCATTTGAAATTTTCCCTCCATTCCAACTACGCAATCTTCTTGAGCAAGCTTCCCCTCTTAGGGTACGTTGTTGACTTTGGTCAACCATGGTCTAGCTCACTTGCCTTTGGCCCCTTTTCACACTTGGGCTACTATCTTAAGCCACTTAAGTGAATTTTGCAGCTTAGGAGTGTTTATTAAGTTGCTACAATGGGTTCCCTCACCCATTTTATTCCTTTTATTAAAATAAAAGAAAAATTAATGTTCCAAATACTTTATTGCAAAATTTGGAACATTACAGCCCTCCCCTCCCAAAACTTGCTTGAGCAAGGATGAAATACAAAAAGTCTTCTACTCAAGGCATGGAATCTGAAATAGCCTCATGTAAATCCTCCATCCCTCATGCAACCAAGAAAAATGAGTCACCTTCCAACTAGGCAACTCCTAAAAGTACTCCTCCACCTTGTGCTTATGAGAAATAGGTGGGCTGAATTTCTGAACTTGGTAAGCTTCCTAGCCTACCCCACGCTATCCTCTTCTCCACTTATGATGAATGTGGAGTGAAAGTTGAACTTGGGCTGCAATAGTGTTGCCTTCAAGAGGCAAAATGAAGTCTAGATCCCCAAGGACCTCTCCTCCAACGCTGCAAATCAAGCTGGCCCAAATCATCTCATATGTGATGAGTTGGAATTCATCAACATATGGAATCCAAACCATCATATGGTTCACCTCATGGAAAAATACATGGATGCACATGGTGACCATATCATCTTCCATACTCCCCTTGGAGCATGTGCTGCAAAAAGAATGGAGGTCTTCTCTCCCAAAGGGTACATCTACTCAATGAGCCTTTCCCTCCTCATGATACATAGGGGCTGCTGCTAAAATATGGCTGAAATAAATTGGTCTTAATGAGAGACCCAAGCCACCCCATCTATCTTACAAACCATGAAATGCCTCCTCCAAAATTTTGAACTCTCCAAATAACTCCTCCCACATGAAGGAAAGAGATGAAGCTTGGCAATCATGGGCTGCCCATTTCTTCTCCTGAAACATACAACATGCAAAGTAGGGAGAATCATACTCCTAATGGGCATCTTCAATTCATATCCCACTCTCCAAACAAGGTCCCCATGAACCAAGAAAAATCTGCAATGCACGGAAGCAAGAATCAATAGAAGCAAGTTGTCTCATGACAACCAGAAAGTGGATCATTTTTCCACCAAGGGAACCTGTGCAGTGCACTCATGGCTTGCATCAAAATGAAAAATAACAAATTCTCTACAACCACTTGTTTGCTGCCACATTCATCCTGCAAGATGTGATCATGAAAACAAAATTTGGTGCCAAAGGTGCACACCAAACTATGTGGCATTCCCCACAAACTACCCATAAGATGGCCATATTTCTTGCTGCAATAGACCATAAGTATAGCTGAACATAACGTGCAAGAAGAAATGATCCTCCTTGATATAATATGTTGATCATAAGAATAAGAGAGCATAAGACATAAGACAAATGGTTACCTCCCTCATCATGTACTTTGGCCTTTGAGCTGAAATGGCTCCAATGAAAAGTCCCCCTTACTGCAACATAGTAGGGGAGTGTTTGTGCCAACCATATTGTTGTAGCTCCTAGAGACAACCTAGAGTTATGATAGACCAGTGCCTAGGACATCTTAGCATAGCAAGGAGCATATAGTATAATGTGTGAAGTTGTCAGCTTCAGCTCACATGCTATCTCCTGTAAACAGGGAAATGAAATAGAATGGGACCAAACTCTCAGAAACTAACACAGGAAAAGTGATACTGTAGAGGCAAGATGCAGAATTCTAATACAAAAGCAACAGACAATTCAGAGACAGTTTACTGCAAAGCGGGCCGATTCAAAAATACTTCACAGACATAAATTACCAAAAGTTGTATGTAGTGAAAGAAATATTGAGAAGATACTAGTTAACATTGAGCGGATACCTAGATATACAATACCACCATGCATGGGCTTACCAATCTAAGAATCCATACATGATAATAGCATTTTAAAAGCACCCTCCCAAAGAAACTAATATAGCAGAAGTATGGTTAGCTGAATAATGGAATAGAATATCATGCATGAGCCATATTTAAAGCGCTTGACTGACCCGAGTATGGGCATCAACTAAGATGAATCCTTACCAGAAACCAGTGAGCCACTCGCATTCCAAAACATGATACAGGAAATATTGATGAGATGAAATGATATATTAAATAACATATAAAAGAGAGTTACAGACTGTGAAATACCAAAGACCAGAATCCTCTTTGACAGATAGAACTCCTCCTCACTGAGACCCTATGGGCTCTGAGCCTTCATACGAGAATTTTACAAAATGGATGCAAAAAGCCTTTCATTGCATAATTTTCTGATAAAATCTAGAACCCTTACAATGTATTTCTTCATGGTTTTTATAGGCGAAACCAGACACATAGTAAAAGAGGTAGGTGATGAACATTTAATTTGCATAATTAAATCAAAATGGCGGAAACATTTGCGCCCATACTGCTGAATGACTGTGTTGTGCTGTTTGTACTCTGTGGCCTGCTAACTGAAATAAATGCACTGGGTAGAAATATCTCTCGGGACACGGTAAGGCAGTAAAATCACACAAATATCCGTCCTTGCCTGGGAAGAAAAATTTGTTGAAATAAAACCTTGAGGACATTGTTTTCTGTGTGTAAATCTTCTGAATGATGTGTAGGATCTTCAATTAGGTACTCTGCTTCAAAATTATACGACAAGGCCCTCAAAATATTCAGCTACCTGCCTTTAATTCTCTGCTGAACACTGATATTCTTCATCTGCCTCATTAATATTTCCATCTGTGAAATCGGCGCCTTGAATGTCCCTGTAGGGTTTGACAAATTTGAACCCTGCCTCCTTTAATTTCAAGTCTTGTCAATTTGGCTTCCGAGGACTTTCTTCATAATTTTTGCTCTGAAATTGGTCCTTTGATGTGTGTTCTATCATAACAATTAAGACTGTGGGTCATGATAGTTCTCCGTCACTACACACCTGCAAAATCCACAAACTCGTTAAAGAAAACCATGCATGGAGCGGTGAACACAGTGGGGATAATGGCAAGGTTAATGGAAATAGTCATGTAAACTGTGATATGGTGAAACAACGTAGGGTGGCGGAAAAATGCAGCAGAGGAATGGCGGACGAGTTGGTCAGAGCTAAAATGCAAGACATTGAAATATAACATACGAATGAAGTATATAATTGGCGGAGGAAGAAACGTGATGACACGTGGGATGATGACGTGGAGGGAGACTGGGTCAATGGCGGGGATGATGAAATCCTGACCGTCCGATCTCAGGAGGAGATCGACGGTTGGAAGAGCGTCGGAGGCAATAGACAATGGGCCAGGGGAAATATTGGATTGAGTTAAATATCATGCAACTTCGGAGCACGATAACCGTCGGATGAAGGCCCCCAGATATGACGGTCATGATGAATATCGCTGTGCGTCTTTATCAGAACAATAACGCGTGATGGAGGGGGGTATTCAGGCCGTATGCGAGGACACGTGGTGAGTGCTGTATGGAATCGCTGGCCTAAGGAGAAATACCGCCTACTGCCTAAAGGCGGTGTGGTGAATACCGGGCAATTTTTAAACAGTGGACGTGGGGCGGGGACCACAAGGCAGGAGAGATGCGGTACGTTGATCTATGGTTTGATCGGACGGTCCAGAACGCGCCCGATATGCATTCGGTAAGCGCCTTTCGGCCTAACGCATGGTTACAGCCTTTAGTCGCGTGGAGTAAGGAGACAGAGGGGCTAGGGCCAATAGGGCTAAACCTTAAATATTTCAAATATGAAATTTTCAGCCATTTATAATGAATTTTAGAGGCGGGAAATGGAAACGATGGATACAAAAATGATTTTCCAAGTCTGAAAGAGGGAATTTGAGAACTCTATGCCAGATTGACTTGTGAAATTTTATGTGAAACCGATTATGATCAACACATCTCATCATCTCTTGGGCTATGCATCTAGCCGAATGCTGATATACATCCATTAGAAAGCCCTCCCAAGTGGACTCCTCCATCAATGAAGAATATGCATGAAAATGCATGAAAGAAGAACCCATAAAGATTGCATGTAGATCCCTCTTCTTGTGCTTGTGCAACCAAGCCAATAAAATCAAAATGTAGTGACGAATTCTTCCCTCCATTTCTCCTTCATGCTCATCATCTACATGCCTCCAAAGTATATTACTTGTGAAGTGGTTTGAAAGTCACTCCAATAAGTAACTCAAGCTCTCAAGTGACAACGCTGCTGGCCTTTTGGAGTAGGGCCACTGTCATCTCAAAGCTTCCATATTTGACATGAATCTTTTCAAAGAATCCTCCATCATGTTGTTGCAAATGTAGTGCTCCTCCCATGAAGAAGGTGCTGCTTGGCATCCAAGATCAAAGAGAAATATTCTTGCACTATGCTAGTGCCTCCTCTTGCTCTCGCAACATGCAACAAAATCTGAGCAACAAGAGTACTGCTAGTCCCCTATACTTCCACCATACCCAATCTGAAATGGGAACATAATGAGTGGTAAGAGAAATGCCACCTCATCATGATGCACCCATACTCTCCCCTTTGTCCATCAAGTGCAATGAGTGTGAAAAGATCCTAGGACCTATGGGTTATGGATCCTCCACATTTCCGTTGGGCACATATAATCCACAAAGCTCTGCTCTTTGGTGTAAGTATCCTGCCACTTGGTACCTCTTTCATAAGAGCTACCATTGTCCCAAATCAGATTTCTCCTTTTGCATTTCATGGGACATTGAAATGCGATCTCCATCATAACAAAATTTTAAAACCCCACCCTCACATGTGATGCATGGCTCATCAAAAGTGCATGAGGATGATGAGGGTTTATTTCCTCAAAATGGCATAGCGCAGAGAAAGTTCCTTCCTCAAGACAATCGGCATGCTATAATGTGAAATCCTCTATGATAGATACAAACTCATGCATACCTTGGAGAGATTTGGAAGAACCTTATTGTAAGAGTCTCTTCCTCAAGTGTGCTGGCTGCCTCAATAATTGAAGGTGGAGGCTGCTCCTCCATGAATGTGACAGCGTTGGCATGTGCCTCTGATGGTGAGGGCTCCTCCCTCCTTTGGCCAAATCTTCTTCTCAATATCTGAGAAAAATCAGCAAGAGTAGAAACCCTTGCATGCCTCTCATGGCTGAACCACCAAGTTCTTTCTTCTTTTGCTGAACAAGTGTGAAAAGATAGAGTCTCTTGGAAGACTCTAGGGTTTGCTCCATATTCAGCAAGCTTCTCACTTAGAATTTTGAATTCTAAGTGTTCTCCATGCTTTTGTTCTGCTCCTCTGTGAGAATAGGAAGTGCATGGTCCTTCCTCTTCTCCTTCTTCTATCTCCTCAACCTCCATGGAGAGGTTGTTGCTGGACCCAAAACTGATGAGATCAATCTCATCCTCTGCATCATTCTGGCCTCTTATTCTTTGAAATTTGAACTTCACAGGCTGAGCCAAGTTCGAAGCTCTGATACCACTGTAATGTTCCAAATGGGGAAATTCCTGCAATGACGAGAATATCTTGAGATATTCATATTTTCCACCTTCGGGAGTATTAACAATCAACACTGAAATATTTCAGAGATTGACTGCTAGGGCATTTACTGGATATGTCATCTTCACAAGGAAGAATGAGATCCAGTGGCTACATGGCCCACTAGCAGACTCTGCCAATAGAACTTTTCAAGAGCTAATAATTCCCTTTAAGGAATTTCTGCACCAGCTGTCCATGAGGATGCTGTATAAGGAAGCCCATGTCAAAATAAGGAAATCCAATGCTGGGATGCCTTGGAATACATCTGATACAAACTCCTTGCAGAATATAAGCCCAAATAAATAACCCTAAGGGGGTTATTTAGATCTCCCACCAACATGTGCACTGAAACAATGCTCAATGAGAGTTCCTTCTGCAGCATTAAAACTTCAACAAGTAGCAGCAGTGAAACAATGTCCCACATAATACAAGAAGAGTACAAATCTGATATATAAAGTGTAGCAGCAAATGTTATATAAAATCCTTGAGGAAAAGACCTCTCAAGGTGAGTACAAATCAGCCTCAAAGGAGGATATACATGCAATGAAGGAAATACACCGCTACATGATCCAACTACTCTATAACTACGTAGTCTATAGGGGAAAATGACTGCAATATGATATACATGTGATGATACAGCAATAAGAGCTCAAATAAATATGGGGGAGCAAGATCTCAACCCCAGAAAACATTATTATAACAATCCTCCAAGGGATTGGCTAAAATACATAAAACTGGAAAATGCTGGAGTAGCTAGGCAGCTACTGCAGCTCAAATATAATACAACATTGGAGAGGATGGGAAATGTTGCAATAGATGTGCAAACCTCCTCCAATGTACTAAAAAGGGAAGGGGTTGTTCCCCTTAGTGAAAATTTCACTCACTAGTGCACCAAATGAACTCCTTCTGTAAACCCTCTCAGAAAATAATGCTGTAGGCGAAAGGGATTGCGCTGGACAGGAGAAGAAACAATGGCCCAATGCCAAGATCTGCAATAAAAGGCTCCGGAATCTCTTTTTCTGATCTCCTAGAGGAAGAGATGGATTCTCCTCTACAGAACAACTACGGAAGTGATATGGTGATGGTCCCTCACTGCAACACCAACAACTCCAGCATTCTCTTGTTGCAAGAATAATGTAGTAGCTGTAGATGAATGCTTTGGCCTCAAGCCATGATGTGAGGAAGATGAACAAAAATCTTTCCATGGCCTCCCATGGAAGAGAAGGGCATTCCTAAACAGGAATCCCTCTTGTGTTAAGAAGCACCAAGTTGAAGAGAGCTTCAACCTCCAAATTCTATTCTCCAAGAATGATCTCCACAATGGCTCTCCTTCATCTTTTATGCAAAGCATGCATGGACCCCACTCACATTAGGGTTTCTCTCATTTGAAATTTTCCCTCCACTCCAACTACGCAATCTTCTTGAGCAAGCTTCCCCTCTTAGGGTACGTTGTTGACTTTGGTCAACCATGGTCTAGCTCACTTGCCTTTGGCCCCTTTTCACACTTGGGTTGCTATCTTAAGCCACTTAAGTGACTTTTGCAGCTTAGGAGTGTTTATTAAGTTGATACAATGGGTTCCCTCACCCATTTTATTCCTTTTATTAAAATAAAAGCAAAATTAATGTTCCAAATACTTTATTACAAATTTTGGAACATTGCATATACTTCTCGAGGTTCTTCTCCGAAAATTTGTAACCCCAAACCATAAGGATATATTTAGGCTCAGGATCAAGTTCCATGGAGTCTCGTTCTCTAACCATGATTTTTGCCTTTTTTATTTGGTAAACCACACTCTCGACAACGATGGAACACCTTCGCAACAGTGAGTGTGTGTTTTATCCACATGATGGCAGCGAAATTAGGGGCAAACATTACCATTTCCTCCATCCCTAAATCCTAACCCCCGTTTCCCCTGACTCTCTTTCCGATGCGTGGCATGGACTGCTACAGCCTGCCCAAGTGTCCTCCATACCCTAAAACCGTAGACTAGTGCCTCGCCCCTAGGATCCTCCTTCCATCACATGCAGAGAGCCAGAGAAGACAAGGGTTCGAATTTGGTCGCCATGATTAGGGTTTCCAAGCTCCATCGTTCCACCTCCAACCGATCATAAAATGTAATAGTATATTATATTTTACCTAATATTTATGGAAACCTAGTAAAAGGTGGATGAAGGTAGCAAAAAATATTAGACAAAATGTAATAATTACATTTTACCTAATATTTCCCCCACCTCCCCTCACCCAAGTTCACTTTCATAATTAAGTTTATTCACTTCTAAGCTTACTATTCTATATCCATCATAGCTCTGTTTATATAACACATTATTACACATAAATTAAGAGAATATATTATAGATATTATATTACATTCATTATCAAGAAAACCATTAGAATGAAGAAGCAACTATTATTCTACGTCTATTGTTCTATACACTTCCAGTGAATCATCTTTGTAAAATTATAGGGTAGATTTTATTAAAAACATCTGAATCACCTTAAACAAAACCACTCTAAGCCAATTGAAGGAAATCCCTTGCCACATTTTCTCCTCCGAGACATCTTGCTAATACATAAGCTTGATAAGCTGCTTAGAACCCTACATATCTTAAAATAATGAATCCAACGAAGAACCTTAAGGTTATAACCATAAACCCTAATATCTACAACATAATTAATTTGGTTAGGCTTGGTGTAAGTGATTCATATTGGATCATTATATTTTTTTCATCCATATTGACTATTTTAGAGTGGAAAACGTGGAGGAATCAGCTCATGGGACCATTTTTACTATTGGGACCCTGTTTGGAAAAATAGGGTTTGAAACCTCCCGAGAGCATTTTGAGGCATCAAACGATGTTTTTTGGGGGTGAATATTTGTGCTTTAGTTCCGCACCTTTTCATTCTATTCCATGCATAGATACATTTCCATATGTGCAAGAAGCACGTCAATTAGAGTCTGTATGCGAAATTTATTCCACTCAGAAGTTGACCTTCCTGTTTTCACCACCATAATTTGAGAGGATGACATGCCATCCCCCATTATTCATGGAAAAAAGTTATCCATGTGATTATGATGTACAAGAATCTTGAAGAGACTATATTGTAACTTTGGTTTAGAGTTGAGGTAATCAAAATTACCCACTAGTAGGCTATCGGGTTGTATTATAACTGGGCCACTAGGAGGAGGAGGAATTCCATTCTTTTTAGTGCATTTATTCCATAAATAAGAAAAAATGGCCAAGAGGGATATGAGGTAGAGCACACAGAGAGGATTTCTATACTGTAGCATCCCACGGGCCAGAGGATATACTTATTTGTATTCGTAGCCATATTTCCAGATAGTGAAAGAGAGCAGAGCGACCTCACCTTCCAGCTAGGTTTTCTCCAAAAAGGGTTTCCCAAAGCATATCTTGTGTTTTATGTGTGTCTGATATTTTATATTATCATTCTATATTTTCTGCATAATTTTCATTCGCATGCATGCACTATTAATAGTAAATCTACAGATCCATTAATGAAATTGTAATCGTGTAGAATTTCATATTTCAAATATAATGTTATTAGATATGTTTGTAAGGAACTGTTTAGTGCAATATCCATAGAAATTTACAGATCATATTGGTATAAGAGAATATTTGTTTAGGTATTTTTTGGATATTTGTAGGGAATCTATATTGGTAGGGTTGAAAATTGTAAAACCATAATCATGGGCAACGAATCTATGAATGACCCTCGTGATCCTGCAAAGGTGAGGTTTTTTGTGGCTAGAACAACACGTCATAGATATAAAGTGCAATGTAAACCTACTCTTGGTGACCCTAAGAAATAAGCTTGGGATTTTTGGAGATGATGGGGTTCAAATGTAGAGGAAAAATCAAAAGGAGGATCGAGAGATTGGGAAGAAACATAGAACTAACCGAAAAAAGAACCCAAAAATATCAACCTAGTTTGAGTGTCGTGAACTAGTCATAGTCCCTATTTAAAATGGAAGAAAAAGTTGATATTAAGCCATACCATGATGAGATTGAAGCTTTGAAGCTGAATCTCTATTTTTAGCAACTGGAAGTTTATTTCATTGTCCATCAAACTGAGGAAGGTCAAAAGATTTCATTTGTGCGAATGAAATTAGATGCACTGACTTGGTGGGAGAGCCACACAAAAACCCTGAGGTTGGAGGGAGAGTCTTCAATTACTAAGTGGGAAGAATTTAAAGCTATCATTAAGTCAAAGTTATACCCTATTTGATACATAGAGGACCATTGGATCTAGTGGCACTAATTCAGGCTAAATTCAGGGCAAAGCGAGCAAGAGCACACCATAGAGTTAAGAAAGATGGCCATAATGTTGAGTATCTCCCCAAAGAACCAAAATGTACTCCTCAAGTATTTTGGGGCTCTACATTGTAATATGCATAAGCAAGTGATTTCTTTCAAGCCCAAATTAGTGGATGAGGCTTGTGTACAGGCATAATACCTACAAAACATAGGCCTGAAGAGGGAAATCAAGTGAATTGAAGAAAAAGGAGCAAGATCATGATTCTAAGGAGGGGAAGAAGAAAAAATGAGGAAAAGATAAAAAGATGATAGCGACAACACACTAGTGCAAATATATCAGCAACCACTGCTGAACATTGACTACCATATAGAGGGAAAATTTTGGAAGTTGCATCCAGAGCTAAACCCAAAGAACTAAAAGAAATATAATAAGAAGAATAATCTCATGGCCACTGATTTGAGCAACCAAGTTGACAGAAACTTGGAAGTGGATGAGAAGATCGTCTATACATCAATGTAGAAAGAGGTGAATCTGAGTATCCTTCAACAATAGGAGGAGAAATAAATGACCAAACTATTTCATATAAACATACAGGTCAAGAATACCAAGATTGATGCTTTGTTTGAGTCAGGATCGCAAGCGAATCTCACATTTGACATAGGTGTTAGAGACATTAAATAAGCACAAACTACTAGTAAATATCAAGAAGTGTGAGTTTGCATGAAAATATTTGGTGTATCTTGGGTATGTGATAGGTGGAGGAGAGCTAAAGATAGATCCTGCTGAGATGGAGGCCATCATGAAATGGTTGATGCCTACCAGGTTAGGAGTTTCATTTGGGCAGCATAGTGCTTGAGGAAATTCATAGCCCCGTTTTCAATGATAGTAGCATCACTCCATGCCATAATAGCTGGTGGCAAGAGTTTCTAGTGGGGAAAAGTTCAGTAGAGGGATTTTTAGGAGATAAAGGAGAAAACCAGTCAAGCACTTGTTTTGGAATCACTAAACTTTCATAAGCCCTTTGAAGTGGAGACATATGTGAGTGGGTATGCTATGGGAGCGGGCTTGATAAAGGGAGGAAGGCATGTATGCTACCATTCTGAATTATTTCTTAGGGAAGTTCTTAACTAACCTACCTATGACAATGAGCTCTATGCCCTATTACAAGATGTGAAGAAGTGTAAGCACTATCTAATGGAAAAAGAGACAATAATCCACACAAATCACCAGTCACTATAGAACTTGCAGTCCTATAGTAAGCTACAACTTACCAAAAATTACAAGTGGATGGGGTTTCTATAGTAGTTTCATTTGGTGATCAAGTATAAGAAGGGAAGCATAAACACGTTGGTCAACATGCTTTCAAGGCCACCCACATAAAATATCACAGCTTTGGGGACTCATGCATATGGAGCCATTCACCCATGATGCATATAGAGAGGCTTATTCATAGGTTGATGACTTCAAGGATATGTTTTAGTAATTGCAGAGTCAAATTCATGTGCACGATGGCAACAACGCCATTGACTACCATCTCTAGGATGGGTTAATCTACAAGCTGGATAAGCTACCTATTCCTAAAGGTAAGCGATTGGAGCTAATTAGAACGACTCACACGTCCAAGGTTACAGGGCACTTTGGTGTAGGGAATATTATGGCTAACTTGCAGAGGTACATGTATTGGCCGAAGATGTAAGAGCAGGTAGCTTGGTTCATAAGAGGATGCATGCTTTGTTGTACCAACAATACTAGCAACATGAAACATGGTATCTATCAGCCCTTACCTATACCTACTCATCCTTGGGAAAGAATTTCCATAGACTTTGTGGGAGGTTTACCGACAACCAAGAAGGGACATGCCTACCTATTCGTTGTAATTCCCTACTTGATCTTATTATCTTACATTATCTTATTAGCCTACCTATTGAGTGATTGAATTTTTCGCTTGATTCCAATAAGTATTATTAGTATACATACGAGTAATAATACTTATTGGAATCAAGAAAAATTCAATCGCTCAAAAGGTAGGCTAATAATATAATGTAAGATAATAGGATCAAGTAGGGAATTGCATTCGTAATAGTTGACAAGTTCAACAAGACGTGTGTTCTGATGCCATGTAAAAATACCATTAATGGGAAAGAAGTAACAAACTTGTTCTTTGGTCAAGTATAGGTGCACTTTGGGATACCAAGGAGCATCATTTAAGACAAGAATACAATATTTCTTAGTGCATCTTGGACTACATTGTGGGAAACATGGACAAAAAGTTCAAGATATCTACAACATTCCATCCATAGACAGATAGACACACAGAAGTAGTCAATAGGACTTTGGTGTAACTTCTGAGGCGATACAACCATAATAATTTGAAAACCTGAGATGAAAATCTAGTATATATACAACATTCCTACAACACAACAATCCATACTTCTATAGTAAATTCCCCATTTCAAACTTGTTTTGGGTATTTTCCACCTTCACCTTTGGACATTACATATGGGTAGCAAAGAGGAGCAAGGAAATATCTTACAGGGGATACCTTGAGGGCTGAAAAGTTTGTATAAAATATCAAGGAAATCCATCTACATGTACAAGAGACACTGCAGCGGTCACAAGAGAAGTATAAGGCTAAACATGCAAAGAAATTATTCAAGGTGGGAGACAAAGTATGGATACAAATGAACAAAGAGAGGCTACAAAGGCCTCGTAAAAAAATCAAGGATATGAAGTATTGTTCCTTTGAGAAATTGGAAAAGGTGGGTGATAATGCCTATGGGCTCAGTTTACCACCATATTTAGTTATGGATGTAGAGAATTTGAAACTCTATGCGCCTTCCACGCTAGATCAGAAAGAGGAACATGACCTAGCTTCTGTGGAGGATTTGACACTAGATGCTTAGGAAGAGTTGATAGAAGATATAATTTTGTAGAAGAGACCCAAAGGCGCTACAAGTCAAGGGAAACATGACCTTTGGAAGATTGGATTCAGAGGAGAACTTCGAGGAAAAGCTAAATGGTACACCAAAGAGAAGGTGGAGGGAAAATTTTCTTACCTCTTTCAGTAGAATATTTTGGGGACCAAAATCATCCCAAAATGGGGAGGTGTGATCCAAATTAGAACATTGTGTTGTTTTTCATCCATCTCAATTCTTTAAAAGTGGAAAAAGTGGAGGAATCATCTCAGGGGACTATTTTTACCTATGGGACCCAGTTTGCCAGAACAAGGTTTGAAACCTTCCAGGAGCATTTTGAGGTATCAAACAAAATTTTTTTGGGGGTAGTTTTTTTTTCTTTAGCATAGCACATTTTAATGTTATTATATACATAAATACATTTGCAACAATGCAAGAAGTGCTTCAATCAGTGTCTCTATGCGAAAGTTATGCCACTTAGAAGTTTCCCTTCCTGGTTTCACCACCACAATTCGAGAGGATGTCACGTCAGCCCCCATTATTCATGGAAAATGGGCTATCCAAATTATTATGATGTAAAATACTATAGAAGAGTCTATATGGTAGGTCTAGTTAAGATTTGAGGTAGTCAAACTTAACCAATAGTAGGCTATCAGGTTGTGTTATAAGGGGGAGGCATTCCATTCTTTTGAGTGCATTAGTTCCATAGCTAAGTAAAAAATCCAAGAGAAATAGGAGGTAGAGCACAGAAAGAGGATTTGTGCATTGTAAAAGTGCATGGGCCATATACCATACTTCTTTATAATTGCAACCATATTTCTAGACAAAGAAAGAGAGTGAAGCTGTCTCATTTTCTAGTTGGGTTTTCTCCCAAAAGGGTTTCTTGTGCGTGTGATCTTTTATTTTTTCATTCTATATTTTATGCAATTAAAAACTGAACAAGCACATTACATTCTATTACTCAAATAGAGTTACATATATACATGAGGTATTGTCTCAAGATAGGGAAGCTATCTTGGATGTACAATAAGTTGGTTGAGAGAATATCTCAACCACACACCAAACAAGGAAACTAGATTTAGCTAACTCCTATTGAATAGGAACAGACTCTATACATAGAAAGTCACAACCAAAGACAAGTAGGAATTACATATTCCAACACACCCCCTTAATGACTACTTGTCTTGATATCACTTCGCAAAATCTAGTTGTGGTAAAACATAACAAAAGGATATGTCGACATCCATATAAAGGAGCAACCATCCACCAGAATGCATGGGTACCAACTACTGCAACTGTTGGTCTCGTAGGATTTCCTTCACATACATGGTTCTGTCAACCATTATCACTGCATACATGTACTTGTATCTACAGATCCCCCTCGAACGTGGGTTTTATCGGATGACCTGTAACCATGCTCTTCCTTCATCGGTGAACTCTCATTAATAGTAGATCTATCTTAGATCTCTTCGGCAAACTTTTACCGAATTCCTTCATCGGCAACCTTGCACCAGATTTCTTCATCGGTGACCTTGCACCGGATCTCTTCATCAGTGGGCGAACAGTGGCACAGAGCTGTTTCCAGTCCACTTCACTGTTACAAGTGGTTTCTGGCTGATCACAAACCAACACTGTAAAATGGTTTCTGGCTGACCAGAACTTGAAATTACAAAGTGGTTTTGAGATTACCACGAAATTTTACGGGGATACACATGCCTTTACAAGGCTTACATACTCCAACTCTTAGAGTTACCAGGTACATACAATGATCACTACAAAACCATCCTAGAGTTTCTTACAATTTAAAATGTGTGACTCATAATACAACATGCTCTTGAATCTATTCCAAGAAACTCATAAAAAACTCACACAAAACAAAATTTTAATTTCGTTTTCCATCATCCTTTAAATGTTGCCGCTGCTCCTCTACATCATATTTTGAAATTTTTACATCTTGGGCATCTTTTTCTTTATCAATTAGAACTTGGAACTCCATCTTAACCTGTCATTTGTTAGATTAGTCAATTCTAACAAAAATAGCTTCATATTGAGGTGACTAATCTCAATATGTATATTAATTTTAGTTCCAAAATACTTTCATCACTAAAAAATCCCAATTACCCAAGCATGCACTAACAAATATCTTCAATCAACAAAGTCACTCACTACAGAAGCATCATCTCCATCGCACAACATGCAAGGCCAAATTTCATGGGGCAGATGTCATGAGCCAAATGGATCCATTCCTTGCCCAATTCACAAGGGAGGATGAACCCGTCGCTTCGGCCATAGTCGGTGCAACTGTATGCACCATTCTTGATGAAGAAACCATAGTTAGTCGAGCACTTATAGGAAACCTCTTGTTTCTCACTCCATGGCGTCTTCCATTTCCCGTTGCTCGCCACAGATCAACACCACGCCATACTCCAGGCATGGCTCGCGTTCATCTCCTCCAATAGCCAAAACTAGTGATGGTAACCAACCAATAGCAATATTCTCAGATCTTCTTGGATGAACTCCTCGGATGTTGCAGTTCATCAATCTGGTGCTCTCCCTACAATGCATAAATAGTGGATCATAAATCTGTGCATTCCTTCTCCAGACTAGAACAATGCTGTCTATTGGAAGCAAGGTCCCCATTTAACATCTCAAGTTGTCTCTCCAACGTCAACTCATTTGATCTTAACCTGAGTGCCTTTTATTCTAAACTAATGACTTTAGAAGCAAGCATCTTTGCTTGCTCATCTGCAGCATGACATTCAAGTTGGGCATTTTCGGACTCCATTTTCAGCGTATTGAGAACCAACATCTGAGCCCTGAGATCCAGTATGTTCGAATGAGTAGTCACATTTATCTGGGCTTAAAAATAATTAGACTGAGCAGCAATCTGTTGGAAGTCTGAGTGAACATGCACATGTAATAAATGGAAGTGCTCCTTGCATAATGGAGAAGGAGTTTGACAGAATTATGTCAGCCAATGTCAAGCCAACCATGGCGCCAGACGACGGCAACTCGAGCCATAGCTCGTCAGATGAGCTGTTGACAGACGAAGATAGGGGGAGCAGCAACGAGCATCGTCGGGGTAGGAGTTCGAACGCGGACGAGATCTGTGAAATCGACATGATACCGCGACACTAATCTGAGATGCAAACGGTCCTCTGTCCCTCATCCACAGAGGCTTGATAGTCACTCCAGCAATGCACCTCACCAATCCAATGTCAGAGACACAGGCTCCATAGATAAAAAATTGGAACAAAGAGGAAAATTCGGAGCAGGCCTGGAACAACAAAAATGGACAAAGAAATCGACAAATATAAACACTCCCAAAAATCTTTATTTCCCTCAGCCCAGGAGGGGCCAAGGCCAGGCCCAAATGGCTTTGATACCAAATTAAAAACTGAACAAGCACATTACATTCAATTACTCAAATAGAGTTACATATATACATGAGGTATTCTCTCAAGATAGGGAAACTATCTTGGATGTACAATAGGTTGGTTGAGAGAATATCTCAACTACACACCAAACAAGGAAACTAGATTTAGCTAACTCCTATCGAATAGGAACAAACTCTATACATAGAAAGTCACAACCAAAGACAAGTAGGAATTACATATTCCAACATCTGTGTGTTTTTCATTCGCATGCATGCACTATTAACTGTAAATCTACAAATCCAAAAATTTGATAAAGCTGTAATAGTGTAGAATTTCAGATTTTAAATATAATATTATTAGATATGTTGTAACGAACTGTCCAGTAGAATATCCATGACAGTTTGCCGATCAGTAAGTGGTAGGACAATTTACGGATCAATAAGTGGTAGGTTCCTGATGTCAGATGAAGGTTCTTGACTAGCAAACAAAATGCAACAATGATAACATTGAAGAAGGGAGCTCTGAAGGTTCCACGAATATATACACATTATGTATTCATCAATTCAACGATAGAAATAAAACATACAATAAGACATAGGGCCACCAAATAAATACATACAAATTTCCAACACGAACATATCCATAATTTTTTTTAACTTTTACAGACTACATGGATTCAACCCATCATTTTCTCAAGCTATTTAGGTATCTAAATATAACATCAAACTAAGATGGATCTAGGTTAGTTATATTCCACATGAATGCCATGGGCCAGTACCATGGGTCATTTTTATTTATTATTATTTATTATTTATAGGGTTATTTTAATTTTAATTTCACCAAGTTAAAATGTTTGCACTACATTAAGTCACATTAAGTTACATATCTTTACCATATTTTAATTTTAATTTTATTTTGATGAAGTCAAAATGTTTACATTACATTATATATCTCTACCATATTGGGTTGGAGAGCACCTCCAACCCAATAAAAAAATGAGTAATTTTATTAAAAAATAAAAATATTATATTTAAATCTAAAGTCCAAAAACTTCTAACACTAAATTAACTATTTTACTTTAATTATTAGTTTATTTTACTTAATTTGATTTTAATTTTTATGTTTATATAATTTGACCGAATTAAAATGTTAAAAAAAACAAGACATGACATGACAAGACATTACAACATTTCTACTATATTGGAATGAAGCACAACAAAAACATCTCTACTATATTGCTTCTGTGATCCATAAATTGTGAAAAAAATCTTTCGGTAAAAATCACATCCAAATGAATTTGGTCGACGCGTTTCGAACCAGCCAGTGTGGTTCATCATCAGGACTTGATGAAAAATCTGATCAGGAAACCCAATTAAATAGAAACGAGAAGCTCCAACTAGCCGTTGAAAGATAACGGCTAGTTTGACTATGACTATGATTATTGTATGACTTTGATTTAGTCAAACTAGTCGTTATCTTTCAACGGCTAGTTGGAGCTTCTCGTTTCTATTTAATTGGGTTTCCTGATCAGATTTTTCATCAAGTCCTGATGATGAACTACACTGGCTGGTTCGAAACACGTCGACCAAATTCATTTGGATGTGATTTTTACCGAAAGATTTTTTTCACAATCTCTACTATACTAAATTAGAGAATACCTCTAAGCACAATAAAAAAACATTAAATTTAAAATTATTACAAATTTTATAATTTTTGTATTACTAGTTGTAATATATATATATATATATATATATATAAATAAATAATACTGGAATGTTATGGAGAAAAAGACAATCAATATTCACATTGTTATGCAACATGGGTGGGTGGTACAAAGAACCTTTGAAATTATTTCAAATATTATATTATATATTCTATTAGCATTGGTCCATGGTATAAAGAACATTAAATTTGAAAATATTTCAAATTTTGTAGTTTTTATTTGACCCGTTGAAATATTAAATATTTTGAACATTTGAATAATATTGGTTTGAAATAATATATTTTTTAAATAAATTTGATTTTGGAATGCGTATTTAATGCTTAAATTTGATAGATAAAAGGTGCACGTTAACGTTTTGTGGGTAAAATTTAATTAATATTTATAATACACACTTGTTGCTATTATGTTATAATTATTTTTTAGAATTTTTTTATTTTTATTTTTATTTTTATGTATTTTTTAAGTATAAATAAAATATTTAATATATGTAAATTTATTTGATAGGTATATTTTTAATAAGTTGTATGTTTATTTATGGGGTGTAAATTAATTATTGATCATTTTGTTATAAAGTTATGTGTAAAATAAGAAATTCAAAGTTCAAATCTTTATGAGTTAGAACAAAAAAAATTATATATTTGAAATGAAAATTTCAAAAAAAATTTAAGCAAACCAGTTATATATATATATATATATATATATATATATAAACTAAATTTATTTATTTATTAATGTATTTTTTATATGAAATATTTGATATAAATAAATATACAAACCAAATAATTTAATATAATTATGTTAATAATTAATTCTCACATCAAATTTAATAATTTTAATCTATTATAATTATTTTTTAAAACTAATTTTCATTTAATAAAAATGATCTTCCACCAATAAGAAAGATAATACAAGACTCTGAAAATACAATTCAACACCTTTATCTATTCACAATTCCCTTTTTTCCATTATATAATATATAATATCAGTTTTCGTCTTATCCCTTAACTCTCTTTCTTCCACATTCCTCACATTCTTAACTTTCATGCCAATAATATAGATAATTTAACTCTTCAAAAGAAAATTCTCATTATAATATGGGATTCTAAAAATATAATTCAACACCTTTATCTATTCACATTTCCCTTTCTTCCATCATATAATATTAGTTTGCCATCTTATCCCTCAACTCTCTTTCTTCCACATTCCTCACATTCTTAACTTTCATGCTAATTATCAAGATAATTTAACTCTTCAAGAGAAATTGGGGAACATTTTAATAAAATGTCATAGTTCCACCCTCTCGATTCAATAATGCACCCCACACCCCAATTATAGCACATTTACTCGGTACTCACATGACCCCTTATTGCCACCCTAACCTTATGCTTATGACACCTCCCTCATCTCACACTACTTATTTCCCATGCTCCGAACACCATAATAAGCCACTCCCACACAACTTTCTATGTCAACAGGATTTACCTTGTGTTGATGAGCCATCACTATGGATTAAGGGCATTATTTATGATAGTTATGGCTCGAATTGAGAGTTGTAGTTTGTTTGATATTTTGTAAAGCTTATTGTTTTGGCTTAGGTTCTCCCTTTTTTCACTCTCCACGTCCTGTATTTTTGGTTCTTCTCCATTGCCAACACAATTCCACTCCTCCAATGCTAGTTCCATGGTGAGTCATGGGCTGAAGGAAGGACCCAAGCCAGTAATTGGAAGAAATCAAGGAGCTTAATTCCTTTCTTCATCTCCTTCATATTTGCTTCTTCCATCATATAATATCAGTTTGCCATCATATCCCTCAACTCTCTTTCTTCCACATTCCTCACATTCTTAACTTTCATGCTAATTATCAAGATAATTTAACTCTTCAAGAGAAATTGGGGAACATTTTAATAAAATATCATAGTTCCACCCTCTTGATTCAATAACACACCCCACACCCCAATTATAGCACATTTACTTGGTACTCACATGACCCCTTATTGCCACCCTAGCCTTATGCTTATGACACCTCCCTCATCTCACACTACTTATTTCCCATGCTCCGAACACCATAATAAGCCACTCCCACACAACTTTCTATGTCAACGGGATTTACCTTGTGTTGATGAGCCATCACTATGGATTAAGGGCATTATTTATGATAGTTATGGCTTGAATGGAGAGTTGTAGTTTGTTTGATATTTTGTGAAGCTTATTGTTTTGGCTTATGTTCTCCCTTTTTTCAATCTCCACGTCCTGTATTTTTGGTTCTTCTCCATTGCCAACACAATTCCACTCCTCCAATGCTAGTTCCATGGTGAGTCATGAGCCGAAAGAAGAACCCAAGCCAGTAGTCATCTCCTTCATATTTGCTTCTCCGATCTAGTAGTGTAGGTGGAAACAATATTGGACATTTTAACTTAGCAACAATAATCTATCCATCAAATTTAAGGTAAATGCGGTGCTTCTCAATTTAAAAAAAAACCTTTCGCAATATAAATTCACAACATTTGCTTTTCCAATCTAGTAGTGTAGGTGGAAACGATATTGGACATTTTAACTCAGCAACAATAATCCATCCATCAAATTTAAGATAAATGTGGTGCTTTTCAATTTTAATTTAGGAACCTTTGGAATATAAATTCATCGGAATCCCGTGCAAATCCTCTTTAGCACACTCTGAAATGGCTTCAACAACTAAAGTATGCATGTTTATTCTTCACTTATACACTCTAGCTCTAGTGAATTTGCAATAAAGATTAACAATGTTCTCCACTACCTTGGAATTATCGAATGCAATATTTTACAATACTCATTTTCTATAGAGATTACATTATTAAATTTCTTTTTAGATATTTGTACTTATTTATATTAATCCTTCATGGAAAACATTTTGAAGCATAGTGTTGAACTAGTGTTTATTTTGGTAGCTTTCATGGCTTATGTAATTTTGTTGGATTTCTCAATGTAGATTTTGCTAATATAATTTTTATTTTTTTATTTTTTATTTTTGGGTCAATAATTATAATATGATTTATTTTATTATATTATGTATAGTATATTATAATATAAACACCACACAATTAAGTGATTGGATTTTTAGTTTTATTTGATTTTTATAAATGTTATTATAAATATTTTAACAAAAGGAAGGAAGCTCAAAAGGCAAAATAAACTAGAACGAAAGGAAAATGGGCAATACTTAGGAATCGAGAAACTATTATCAGAGATAGAAACCCATAAGATAATTATAAATAAAAATTCAATACATTCCATATTCTCACATGGAAATATTGTGATTTTCTATGGAGCAAGGGGCCTCCTACTAATATTCTCTTGCTAGGAGAATTTAATTCTAGAACTATAACTAATCAAGTTATTCTTCTAAGCAATAATTCCAACCTAAATCATCTTTGGATAAAACAAGACATTGTTTTCATTAAAAGTTACAAAAGAAACTCTAATGACTTTATTGATAACTTATTCGGTATCAACTAATCAAGCATTGTAGCTCTTTAGGTTTGATAATTTGCAATGGTCTAATGAAAAAAAAACATACTATATGAATTTTATTTTAGTATCAAACTAATCAACATTTGTAGCTCTTTATGATATAATAATTTGCGATGGTCTAATGAAATGGACAAAACCTTACTATGTGACTTGTACTCATGGGTTGTGTTAGGTTCCTGTGATTTGTTAGATTGGTGAGATCAAATGCATAGGGTAACATCAGACCAATATTTGGAGTCTTAGGACCTAGCCTTCCTGGACTCAGAGTGGGCTCTCTCTATTTTGTGCAAAGGATGTGCACTTATTTGCTTTTAGGTTGATTTTAGGCTAGTTGTTAAGTGTATGGTTTGTTTGTTTGTTTTGGTTGGGTAACATGATCAAGTAGAATAGATGGAGTGAAGAAATCTTCAATTAATTGGGTTATCAAGTCTATAAAGAGTCATGGGAAGTTCAACAATGGATCAGGGAGAAACACAGGGCAAATCTAGCATGGTGAAATGGATTTTCAATGTTTGTCTGAAATGAAATGAATATTAAGTTTGTGAACAAAGTAGGGCAAAGGGAAATCAAGAATCCTTTATCAAATAATTAAAAAAAGAAGGGGCTTCAACACTATTTAGCATAAAGAAGTAATCATTAGACAGGGCACACCAATAAATCTTTGATTCAACTCAAGCAAATAAGCATTCCAGACAAACAATCCAATGAAATATAGAAGGCGAGAAACTCATTTAACTTCTAGTGATTTCACCTTCAAGGTTAGAAAACATTTAAGGTAAACATATAAATTTAATCAAAGAAGAGGGAACTCCTAAACATAATTGATCATAGCCATAAATATCTTTGAAACAAATCTTCAAGCATGGATAAAGGGTATGATCGAAACATAGCCTCTTTAGCAGACCTGATCAGTGGTACTTCAAAGAGAGACCTCAAGAAAAATGTTTTAGTGATATCAAACAAGCAGGGTTAACCATAAAACATCTATGATATATACTGTATTGAACCATTCATAAGATAAAAAATCTTGGGTGGGTCTAGAGAGCAACTAAGGATTCTCTAAACTAACCTAGCAGAGGAAAACATAGAGGAAGTGAAGAACAAACAGAGCTAAGGTGCCTTTGAAAAAAATTTCTTAGTCTAAAACCTTTTTCGTACTGCAATATAGAAGGATGAAACAACATGATACATAAGAAAAACATGAACTGAATAGAAGCACATCACCATTAACCAAGCTCAGGGATCTTGCAAGCAAGCCTTCTCCATCAATGAGAAAAACAAGCCATTCACAAGCTCCACAACACCAATTTCCTCTTCAATCTACAAAAAAATATATATTACTCTCAAGAGTCATCAAATTCCAACCCTTTACAATAAGGCCCTCATGCTCTATTTATCTAGCAAAGGAGGGAAAAAACCTTAATTAGGGTTTGAAAATGTCAAAATCATCCATAAATGTCATTTATGCCCAAGAGACCATGCAAGGTCCAAGGCACAAAATATCTCATGAAATAAATTCCAAAATAACTCCTAGCACCTAACTTTGGAGTGATTTGCCTCAAAAAACATTAAAATATCATTTTGCAATTAATGAGTGTCTTTTGTTGACTTTTGTCCAAAAACACACAGTGAGGTTTGAAAGCGCAGCGCCTCCACAAGCAGAAAATGGGTCCACTTACAACCATGTTTTGATGACCTTCCTGATGTCGAAATTTGCTCCGTGATGGCTCGTTGGAAATCTTGTTGAGTATAATTTCCAAAAATTCCCTTGGTTTTTTGATTTAGCTCCATTTACCTGTCCAAAAGGAAAATTTCCCAAAACTGCTCTAGGTGCAACACCATGCTTGAAAATGAGGTAGAAAGGTGAAAAATGAGGTGTTTTTTGGCCTTTTGAGGGGTCAAAAATGCTCCAAATGCTCTAAAATTTGGTGAACATACTATACTAGATAGGAGAATTCCAAAAATTCAAATTTCTCCCTCTAAAGATGCCTGAGATGAAAGCATAGCGCCAGGGGTGTTGCGCTTAGAGGCCTCCAAATTCACAAAAAACCAAATTTTGTCAAAATTTTCTTGAAATTGGTGGATGTGTTCCTCATGGGGGTTGAGAAGCCTGTAGAGAAGATTCAGCCAAGATTCCAAGGTTTTATTGGTCTTTTTCCCCTTTGAGTACTTGTATCTTGGCATGGGCCTTTTTGAGTTTAGCCCTTGCAACTTGGTTTCTCCGGGCATAATACTTGGTCATCTTCCTTTGGAGATCAAGATATTTGTTTGATTTCTCCAATTTAGCCTCCAAGTGTATGTTTTATCTTTCAAGACAAGGCTCTCAGTCATGCTCTATTTCCATGGGAAGCAACTCAGCTAGGGGAAGCTACTCTGCCAAGGCTGATTCTTCTTCTTTCTGTTTTGCCAATGCCTTCTTCAAACCCATGGTTCTTGGTCTCCACTAGCCTGCCCTTTTTCATCCTCACTTTCCTCATAGGTGCCCATGAACTCTTCTAGTCTTACCTGTGGCCTTTGAGCTTCTTTCCGAGCTTTGATTGCTCTAGCCTCATAAATGGTAATTTGTGCCCCTAGCTGCCTATTTTCCATCTCAAGGGAATCATTCACACTCTTGGCCCTATCTAGATTTGCTTGGAGGTCTTCAATTAGGGAATTTTTGTTATGGATGAGAAAGTTTGAGATCCTTGCTTCATTCTCCTCATCAATATCCACTTGAATGATTTCAAACTCCCTCTCAACCTCATGTTGATCTTCTTCTTCTTCCTTTACCTTTTCTTTGCCTTTATCTAGTGGCTTGGTGGATGTGGAAGGCATGGTCCCTTGCCTTTTTTAGGCAGCAAACACATGCCTTTACCCCCTGTGATATGTCAATGGAAGGGGTTTAATTGTGATTACCTGGGTGTTTTCATCATAGGTGGCATCATTTATTTCCATGTCCTCCTCTTCATCATCCTGACTGCTTCTTACCTCTTTGCCTTCAACATTAGCCTCACTGCTGGTTTCTTCACTGATTTGTGCACTCTCATCTTGTTCTTCATTGTAGCCGCCTTCATCATTGCTGTGACCTTCATTTTGGATGCTAGCCTCTTGATTTTATTTAATGTCTTCATGAATATCATGTCAGTCATGACTATCTTCAGCCTCTTCTTCATTTTCTGCATAGTCATCATCTTCATTTTCGGTGCCCTCTTTATCTTTTCCCTCATCTCTGTCATGACTAAAAGCCTCACTGTTTTGACTATCGTTAGGGCTCTTAGTCTCACTGCTTTCTTCAGGATCATCCTCTGCTTCTTGTTTACATGCCTCATTTTTTCCCATGCTATCCTCTTCATCTTCATCCTCAACATTTGCAGTGTGATTGCTGATTTCTTCATCACTTACCTCCTTTTCATCATCATCCACCTCCATGGCCTCTGCTTCATTGCTGATTTCTTGTTCATATTTTCTTGATCCATTCCCATTGTCAGCTTCTTCATTTTCTTCACTTGCATCACCCTCCTATGTTTCCATGTTGTCTACTTCTTGTTGGCTCAACTCATCTTCTCCTTCATCTTCATTTTGGTTTGACTCATTGTCATCTTCACCCTCATTTTCACTTGATTGTTCACTGCCACTTCCTTCTTGATCTGATCCATTAGGAGAAGATGGGTAAGGGAGGTTTTCTTGAGGAGAGGATACTTAGGTAGATGATGAGTCATGGTCAATAGGAGGTGATGGAGGAGTGGAGGGAGGAGGATGAGATGATGAGGGAAAATTTGGTTGATGATGGGGCGAGGGCTTGTGAATACTTCATGAACTATGAACACCTCCCAAGGTATGCCTTTTTTCTTCAGTTGATGTAGCACCACCATCTTGATCAAGGAGTGGTGGAGCAAACTGTGCATTTTCTAGGAATAGTTCCCCCTCGGGACAATAGAAGACATCTTGTCAATACTCCTATAGAGGTAATAGGGCAAATGAAGCATTTTGACCTTGGTAAAATGCATGAGTAATATAATATGGTAGGAGTAGACCCTAGAGTATCTCCCCTCACATGTAAAATATTTCATGATGACCTTCATTAAGGGTCCATACTTGTCTAGCAAGTGTGAGAAAGGAAAAATGGTTTTGCAGCCTTCTTTGTACCCAGGTTTGATAAATGGCTCATAACAGTTCATGTCCAACTTTTCCCTTTCGAACCATTTCTCACCAACATCAGGAAGTCCAGTAGCATGGGCAATGGTATCTGATGATAGCTCAAAGTCTACCCCTACAAGATTTACCTGTTTATTGTGTAGGTTGAGGAAAAACAACCTAGTGAGCTCAGGGTGACTTTGCACCTGATGGACTTTATCACAAAACTGGAAACACCCTACACTTTGAAAGCATGTGAGAATCATGGGGGAGGCAGTAATGTCCACAGTGTTTTGGGGCTTAAATCTGTTAACCTTCCCACCCTTGTGATTTTGCCTCATAGGCACTTAGCCTCCTTCACTGTTGACACTCCCTTCTTCTCCTGACATGGTCATTGGTGTTTGGTATGGCTGTTAGACAAACTTAGGCTTGTTTGTGAAACTTGGTAGGAGGAGTGAAATGAAAGATGGTGAGGGCAACTCTTGTAAATGAGTGAGATGGAGGTGTGGGTTTATGGCTAATTTTCTTTGAGCTTGGAGGAGGGCTAACTTGAACTGACTGCAATTACCCTAATTAACAACCCCCTTAATTGATAATTTCTTGTTTGGAGGTCAAAAAATGTTGTTTTCCATGAGGACCTAGGGTTTTTAGTGACTAGGGTTTGATTAATTTTCTTTAACCACTAAATCACAAAAATCACTTGAGGGGTAAGGAAAACATGCACCTACCAGTTTTAACTTGTTTTCAGGTTCCTGAAGGCAGCTTGGAGGGTGTTCCCTTGTGTTTTGGCAACTTTTGTAAGTGAGAGAGGGATTTTGGCCTAAACGCAGTGCCTGCCCAGGTTCAGGCCTGCCGGTCTCCTGGGTGAAATTCCTGGTAGAACTGGGCCTGTCGGGTCCTCTTTAATCATAGTGCCAAACTTGTTCTGGGTGGGTCGAGTCTTCCTCGGTGCAACGCTTCCTGCGTGCAGGACTGCTGGGCTCCCTGAGCACAACACTGCATGCCTTTGTGCCTGTCAGGCTGTTTCTGGGTGAACGGGTAGCGCCTGCCTGTAAGCGTAGCGCGCTCCCTTGTACGCATAACACAATGTATTTTTACACTGTGAAATATCCCCTAAGTGCAGTGTCGAGTGCTCTGAGTGCAACACCTGCTCCAAAGCATAGTGCTAAGTAACCTTGCCCAGATTTAGACTAAAACTCAGAAATTTCTTCTCAAAGGCTTCTTACTCTTTTTGCAAGTGACAACTGAACTGAGTGATAAACAAAATTATCTTTTATAGTCTTAGGAAAACAAATTTATCTCTTGCAAACCCACTTTCTAATGTTTTTTAGTCTCTTTATCACTTTGACTGATATCTCTTTGACCTTTCACAGCAGGTGACTTGAAAACTTTTAAATGGATCTTTTTCCTTCGGTGGCAGCTTGCTAAGCATCGTCAAAGCTTATTTTGATTGCATTGTGAAGTTGAAATCATGTTTTTACCCCCTTTAAGATTTATGAGCGTGGGTGACCTGAAAAACATGGTTTCTTTCCCTCTCACTGATTTTTGGACATGACAAACTTACCTTTTATAATGACCATAATCATGTTTTCCATATCCCCCTTTTGGCCACTTATAATTTGTTGCAGGTGCCATGACATATTGATTTAAGCTTTCTGATGTTTCTTGGTGTTTGACAGATTTAGTTACACAACAAGAACTTCATAATTAGTTTGTTTTTCCATCTTGAAACTCAACCCTATGCTTTTATCCCTTTGATCATTAAGGGAAAATGACTGAAAAATGAAGGCTTGACCTTCTTTACACTGATATTCTTTGCATTCTATCCCTTTTAGGCAGTGAGATACTTTACCTTGAAAAACCCTAGGAGTCACCTTCAACAGTCCCTTCATGCCTTCTGCCTGTTGTTATCACGAAGGCTCACCATATTCATTTCACCTTCTTTGCATATCTTTCCAAAACCTTAGGTTTTTAGGCTGTTTAGAGAAGAATCATTAGTGTTTTCTTCTAAGTTCTCTATATCCCTTTTGAAGTTCATTCACTTCTGTCCACTTCACCTCACCTTTTTCCCTTTTGCATTTATAATTTCTAAAAATCTTCAATTTATGCTTGGTTGTGCTAGTGTGCCTCTATCCATGTGTTTTGCTGCTTTGATATTTTCTTGACATACTTATGGCCCAATTAGTGCCTAGAAAGCCTGATTTTTTCTTGAACATAGGCTACTTCCTCTTCCATTTGCTTGAGTATATATTCTAATGAGGAGTATGCCTCTTAACTTACCAATTTTTTCTGCTGATAGCCACCTTGACACTCCTGTAGAAATGTAAAAAATGGACAGTGCCTTTTGCAGATTTTGTACTTGATTAAGGAGGTCTTCCTTGGAGATCTTTCTGATCTATCTTGGACAGACATGTGCTAACCTTCTTTCCCATTTGATTCAGCTTCTTAGCACATAAAAAATAGTGATTTAGAACATCAAAGATAACCCACCTATGAAACCCTAGTGACCTAGTGGACAACTGCTTGGACTTGTTTTTTGACTGAAAGCTTGACTTGGGGTCTTCAAGTATGAAAAATAGATTTTTTGACAAATTAATGTATTAAAGATCCAAAATCCAATGTACTTGACTTATCCAAAGAGCCTATAGGGACAGTTTTTAGACCATCAATGCTTGAGGCATTTGGTGAATATGAGAAGGAGTAGGCTGTTTGGTAATCTTAGTGGGCAAGTAGAAGGGTGAGGTAAAGGAAAAACATAGTGTTGTGGTCATATGTTGGAAACATAGGATGAAGATCAGTGGCATGAAGCCATGAGGGGTATTCTAGGAGTGGTAAGCTGACCATGACATGATAGAATAGTGAAATAGTGAAAAATTTATCCTAAGGATAATGAAGGTAGTGAGATTTCTAAAACTCACAATATTCATGAATCTTGTTTTTAGAAATCTAGGACAAGCATTTAGTCATCTAAAAAATAGAAAAAATTATTGATGACTAACAGGTTGGGTAGTGGTGTTGTAGATTATGTGATTTCATACATCCCCATATACAACCATAGAATTTATGTTTTAAATGACCATGATCATAAACCTTTAGCCCTAACCCTAAAATTTTTCATCGACAAAAATACATTGAGGAACATTCTAGTAATCATTGACATTTGTTTTTTTGACAAAAATAAAGTTGATTTTTTTCTTAAAGGACTTGTTGTAACCCTGTACAACAACAACCCCACATTATTAAATATTGGGAACCCTTTAAATTTTTCCTTGTGTTTTTAACTTTTAGAATTTATTAGTATTTTTTCTATATATATATATATTTTATCTTTTTATTTTGATAATATTTAATGAACTTTTATAATTTTAAATAGTTTCAATTAGCTTGATTTGATTTTTTTCCTAAGGAAAAAAAAAGTGATTTTGTTCAAGTTAAAACAAGGAACATAATTCAATTTTGTAGATGCTAAAAGCATTTGGTAAAATAAGATTTTCGACTTATGAGTAATAAGAATGGAAAACTATAAAAATTACATAAAAAATTTCAAAGTTCAGTGTGATAAAAGTCACTTAACTTCTCATTTGTCCTTTATTTTTTGGACTTTCTTGCAACCCCCTGAGTTGGGTTCAATTGGAACCAATGCCAATTCATTTCTTGATGTTTACGGTGGGGTATCTTTGTCAGATTCTGAGCTCTCAGAAACATATGCTCTCTTAATACCCCCCATCCCGTTTTCGTTATGTGCCTCTTTTTGTTGTTGTTATGGTGCTCGGATCTCTTCTAAGTCAGTGTACTTCTACACATAGGTTGTGTTGGGGTCCCTTGATTTGGCAGATTGGCATACGAAATGACAAGGCAACATCAGAACCACTTTGGAATCCTAGGATCTAGCCCTCCTGGATTCAGAGAGGGATCTCTCTATATGTGTTTTTAGAATGATATGCTTTTAAAGCTTATGATATGATATTAGGCTAGTTATGAAGTACATGGGAATTTTTTGTTTGTTGGTTTGGGATCATTAAATGAGAAGGTCATGTGAAGTGTGAAGGAGGGAAAAAATTGAAGGATATTTCAGCATGGGAAGATAGGTCAAAAAATAGTGCTAAACCATTGGGCTATGGAGTCATACAAGGGTTTACTTGCACAAAAACTATTCAAGGGTTTCCATAAGGCAAGTCATCTATATCAAAAGATCTCTTTAAGTTGAGTTTGTGGTGTGGAACATTAAGAAGTGTGGTGAAAGAAGCAAACATATAAGAAAACAAAGGGTTGCCTAAGATCAGGTAAGGACTTTTAACCTATCCTGCTTTTGGTATACTTTTAAGAATAGAAAACATATAAGAAAACAAAGGGAAATATAAGATCAGGTAAGGAATTTTAACCTAGCCTACTTTTGGCATAATCTTAAGGGAAATATTCAAAACAACTGTTTAATACTAAACAAGGGATAGGGCTAACCATAAACTTCCTTGATTAAGACTCTACTTATCATGTAGTGAAAAGATCATTCAAGAACAACATCTCAAGTTCTACTCAGCGAGACATGGGCTCACCAACATTCCTTTGTTGGAAATGTTGTCATTGATGGCAAAGGAGATGGAAAAGGTAAAGACATGAGCAACACCTAAACTATCCATAAGGAAAAATAGACAAAGAAGTAGCAGAGGCAGCAGAAGAAACAAAGGAATTGTAGCAGAATTGGTTTATCTATGAATTAGGGGTTTAATACAGTTTGCAGATGAATTATTGAGCAATTATTCATCAATGATAGACTAAATCTGTAGTAAAGACTTAATATTCTTGGGGATGAGTTGGAGTATTGCTTAAATGGCAGAAGAGGGTTGGAGTACAAGCAACATATATACATATATCTGTTTATGAAGAATTGTGAATAAGTTCCATGTGTGACTTTATGTGTTCTTGGTCGAATCATATGAGGAAATTGTCCCAGTGTAACTGTGCATTTGTTGTTAAATTATGTATGGAGAGTACCTTTGTAATTGTGCATTTATTGGTGAAATTCCTGCGCAAAATTCCCTTAAGCTCTTGTAGAAGCCAGACCCTGTAAATCAAGCTAAGAATCTGCCTATATATTCAGGAAGAAGAGTGTATGATAATGTGTAGATATGGTGTCCAAACTGTATGCGCTTGTGGGGAGAATATACAAACCCTGTGACGAGAATTACGTATGAATGAGACCCTGTAGCAGAGTATTTATAAGAAATGCATAATAAACCTCTGCATAAGAATAAATGAAACCGTGTTATGTATGGTGGAACTCTGCAAGGGTTATTTATGGTGGAACTCTGCGTCAGAGTATAAAAGAACCTTTTATAACAAGAAACCATGAACTGACTGCAGTATGAATGGAGGCGGAACCATAGTCAAAGGCGGACCAGAACCTGGAGCGTAGGAGGAAGTGGAACCATGACCAGATGAACAGTGAACTCGGATTGCCGAAAACCACCCTGCCATTTCACACCGCTTTTCCGGAGCAGGTGGTATTTTATGAATTGGAGCGATTCCATTCAGAGTTCAACACGTGGCAAGTGGACCCGTCCAAAGCTGCTTGTTTAACTTGCGCCTTCGCGCATTAACTATCGACCAGAGACACCGAGCGAAATAGACATATGCCGTTGATTTGGAGACTTGACATCCAACGATGATCGTTCGCAGGACTTGCACGAGGCTTAATAAAGGAGCCCGGTTGATAAACCAGGTACGACGTGTATTCGATTGGCCCTTTGGTTGTATCGTGGGCCCGGGCGGAGTCATATATAATGAATTGGTTTATTAATGTTTTTGACGTATTATAATCTTAATATAAGGTTCGACGGAGTATATTAAAATATTTTTATCATGGTTCACAAGTTCATAAGGGTATGAGATGTACTGTGGGACTCCATTAATTATTGAAGGGCGCTGGAATATGTATATGGATATATTACATATAATAGAATATGTATATGTGATTAATTTAGCGAAGAGTAAATTAACATGGTTTTACTAGCCAAGTATTATATTTCTTATAATACAAAAGCCCACACCATATATATATATATATATATATATATATATATATATATATATATATATATATATATATATATATATATATATATATATATATATATATATATATATACGGTGCGCAATATATATAAAAAGGCAGGGTGCAATGCTTCGTGGACCTGGAGCCAAAGGACGATACACTCTTATTCACTGTGCTAATGTCATAAGGTTTGGTTTTATTATGGTTCAATAATCAACTATTATGTTGCGTATGAGGGTTGTAATGCGAAGTTAGTGCATATGTCCATATAAGAGATTGTCGGATTTGTAACTATAGAGGAGTATGAAATTAATATCTAAATTCTCTAATTAAGATATTAAAATAGCCCAGCCTTATTTGTTTGAAATTGCCAGCGTGGAATAGGACAAGTGTGAGATTGCCGGATATGGAAATGCTTGGGCATGAAACTTGAATGCAGTTATGG
Organism: Pinus albicaulis; assembly: GCA_034641835.2. Taxonomy (NCBI): domain Eukaryota; kingdom Viridiplantae; phylum Streptophyta; class Pinopsida; order Pinales; family Pinaceae; genus Pinus; species Pinus albicaulis. Next base: position 2,038,183,932 of record CM076575.1, read on the forward strand.
AAAAGGAAAAGGAGAGCATGCAGAGATACACAGAGATTACAGGTTTGACAGGAATATGTACAGGAATGAGTCGGACAGGTGAATAAACACAAAAAACAGGGAATATGTAGATGACACTGAACAAAGTGTATGCAGAACAGGTTCTTAATGGCAGCAAGAAAAGACAAATTCAGTAAAGCCAAAATCCAGAAAAGGAGCTGAGTGAAATTGAAATATGTAATTGAAAATGTGAATGTAAATGTTTTAATTATTTTTATTGTTTGTGATGCAAAGGAAAGTATCCTAAGGAAAAGACAAAATCCTACTGTAGCATGAAATTTTGTACAAATTATTATGATTTTAAATTGAGTTGGATAAAGAAATGAGGAGGCAGAAGACCAAGGGGTATGACCATCCATTTCGAATTCCTAGAGGAATACAAACAGTCATGTAAGGATCTATATATATAATATCAATTTGATATGCACAAAGAGGGAAGAGAGAGTGAGTGAAGAGAATGCAGAAATGAAGCAGTGAAGCAGAGAAGAAGGAGGAGCTGAGCAGAGAAGAAGGAGAAGCTGATAGAGAATCTGAAAAGATGCAGAGATGATACAGGGAAGATATGAGAATAGATGAATAGCAGAGCAGATGGAACAGAACAGAGCTGATATCCGAGGTAAATTAGCAAGTGTTTCTCTTTTGAAAGAGTAAGGAAGTTGGAGTTTCCCTATCAAGTTGTAGCTTGATAGATGTCAGTTGGAGCTGACTGAGGTAGGAGCCTCCTGTAGGTTGGTGCCTGCAGAAAATAGATGGGAGTTGGTGCTTCCACATCAAGTTGTAGCTTGATAAAATGTCAGTTGTAGCTGACTGAGGTTGGAGCCTCCTGTAGGTTGGTGCCTGCAGAAATTAATGGGAGTTGGAGCTTCCTTGCAAGTTGTAGCTTGCAGAATTGAGGTAGGAGCCTCCTATAGGTTGGTGCCTACAGAAAAACAGTGGTGAGAGGGAGTTGGAGCTTGCCTTTGCATCACAACAATAATAAGATGTGGTTTTCTCCCTTTATGGGTTTCCACTTATATTTGGTGTCTTTGTGCATGTGTTGATGTGATTTATCTAATCTGCTTAATACTTGTTGCTCACATATTAAGACTGTTGTTACATTAACAAATCTGTTTGATACTTTCTGCTCACTAATAAAGATTGCTCACATATTAAGTTGATCATGAAGTGAAGGTGTAAATAAGTTTTAAGAGAAAAGTTTTAAAAGTCCATGTATGTGTTAAATTGATTCACCCCCCCCCTCTCAGTTTAACTAAGGGTTCAACAATTGGTATCAGAGCAGGTTCCTTTGGTGTAAGCTTAATAGCTTGAAGGAGATCTGGTTGAGTCATGGACTATCAAAATGTACCTGTGCTAAATACAACAAACTTTCTTGAATGGAGAGATAAGGTTAAGACAGGTTTAATGGCTGATGAACCTGAGGTATGGAAGCTTGTTTGTGATGGTTACTGCATAGACTCCCCCACGGTGAAAGAACAACAGAGGAATGCCAAGGAAAAATGTGTGATATATAACAATCTTCATAACAAAGATCTTGAGTTGATAATGGATTTAACCTCTGCAAAAGAAATCTGGGATAGATTACACTTCATACATGGAATAGATACTAAGGACTGCACTGACAAGAAGGATAAGAGAATTAAGAAAAAGAGAAACTCATGTAAAAAAGAATATGTTCAATCAAATGAGGTACATGCTAGTGTGAGTGGTAGTAAGAGCCATGAAGAAATTGCTGCTGAAGAAAAACCCAAACTTGACACAGCTTTGACTGAAATAGAAAAATTGAAGAGTGAAAACAAAGACCTTAAGAGATTGGTACAAATATGTGATGAGAAAGAATATGAAGACAGAAAAGAAATTATTTGCGTGAAGAAACAAATTCAAGAGGCAAAGAAAGTAGAAGACACTCTGCTGCAACAAATGAGAGAGAAAAGTCAGGAATGTGAAAGATTGGAAGAAGAAGTAGTGAGCTTGAGAAAGAACTTAGAAAAAGCCCAAAGAGAACTATTAATGAATACACCTCTAATGAAAGGCTCTGGACAGTTGGACCAGATTCTAAATGCACAAAGGTCACCTATCATAAAGACTAGGATAGGATATGAAGGTGAAACCAGTAAGTCCAAGGTTGAAGATAACAAGAAAATCATTTTTGTAAAAGCTGTAAAGAATAGTGAAGCAGCTCAGCAAAATCCTACAGAAGCAGAAGCCAGCAGGAACATGAGCTGTAAAGAAACAAACAGAATCAAGCAGCAACATGAAAGAACAAAGAATGAGAGGATGAAACAGTCAACTGCTAAAGGCTCATATGCTCCTAGGGATGAATTGAACAAATTCGGAAGATGTCAAAGGAGGTTCCTTCCTCCTATGAAAAATAGCACATGTTTTTCCTGCCACAAACAAGGACATAATGCAGCATATTGCAAGACAAACCCAATTCAGTCCAATCAGCAAAGGATGTAGCAAAAGAGAAGAATCCCTCAAGCAAGCAAATGGAAAGAACAATCTTGCACCAGGTACACAAATCATTTCCATGGCTACTGTTATGCATGCAATAATTTTGGACATTAAATTTTTGATTGTAAAATGTATTCAAGAAGAGGAACAAAATATTATACATCAGCTCAAATGCACCTTGGTCAAATAAGATGTTATGTATGTCTCAAGCTTGGCCACAAAGCAAAGGACTGTAATCTGCCATATATTTTAAAGAACTCTAGACATATGATGAAATAAAAAAGGATCAATCAAAACTATTAATCAAAAGGAAGAGCAGTCATCATGAAGAACCCCAATAAAGTATGGAAAGAAAAGAGAAAGGGGGATCCTATTATCTCCATAACATAATGAATCTAGCATAGTCTCAGGGGGTGCTGCTCTAGGAAACAAAGCAAATATCTAACCAGTTATAGATATGAAGCAGCATCTCAGGGGGAGAGCAGTTCATATGTAGTCCCCACAAAAAGTAGTCCAACAAGAGCTCCATGAAATGAGAACAACTATGAGATCAGGAAGAAAAAGGAAAATTCCTCTAACAAGAGAACTAGAGAGGAAGAAGAATATCTGAAGCATTCAATAGATGACAGAGTAATGAAAGAAGAAAAGACAGTAAGCAACCATGGTGGTAGAGAGGAAACATTAGCCATCATCATCTAAGTTAAGAAGACATCATCACATTAAGTTATGATCACAGTGTACAACATTCTGCTAGTATGAACAATGATTCACCTTAAGAATGATAAGTAAGAAAAGAGCCTATCTTCACTGTATACCTACTTCCTTCATCTATGAAAATGTCCCTTGGAGGAGTACAGTTAAGAGAGTGATCTGCCCTTAAAGATTCCAAGCAAAGAAATTGAAAATGTCTTCCCGAAGATCATCATGTCAGAATAGTTGAATTGGTATATAAAGAAATATATAAAGCAGCAGTGATTTTGGAACTGTCATAGAAAATAAAATGCAGTGACATTCTTTCAAATTAGGATGACAGAATAAGTAGCAGGTTAATGATGCCAAGGTCTAATTCAATATATTGATGGTGGTTGGTGTGAACATTGAAAAGATCAATAGTAGAAACTAAGGGTACATGTGCTAGCTAAAGTCAAATCTCTGCATGGTTTATCAAAGTAATATCAATTGGTGTTTAGGTACAAGAAGCATGCTTATCAACAAATTACCAAGCATTCTCAGTGAAGCAGCAGTATGATACAGGTCCACAGGATCAAAGGACTATGGCAAGATTGCATCAAGGTAAAATTCCCAGGGTTATCTGCATTCAGCATGAAAAGGTCAATAATAGAGCTAAAATATCAGTTCTTTGTTTACACTTGAAACATTATATTAGACATTAAAGAAGTCTCTGTTTCTATATATATAACTGCATTCCTTCTTGAAGTCAGTACATATATCTTCAAGGCCTCTATCTGAAGATTGTTCATAAATTGGATGAAGTTTGTTAGCTGAGTTTTCAATTAAACATATTGACTATGCTTTTGTGGAAGTTCATTTTGATAGAACAGTCAAAGTATCTGAAGAGTAAAGGACTAACTGTGATTACCATCTGAAGCTCAAAAGTTCTTTTTTAAATCATCTAAATCCTACTTCAGCACAAAGGATTTACTGGTAATCCACCTTTAAAGAGAGATTGATTATTGACATACATACCATTATGTCATAAATAAAACTGCATAGTTGATAAGTGAAACTGACCAATGCATTGAAGGGTTTGTTTTGAAAGCACATTGTACAAGAAGGAAAGTCAATTGGCCTCTAATATTGAAAGATATTGCCTATTCTTATAATAAGCTGTAAACTCTGGTTTGATTCATTGTTCACAACAGCAACAAGGACCTTTCAGTCTTTAAAAGTAATATCCTTGTCAGCATCCTAGTTCATGTCATCAACAACAGGCAGGAAAGGTGTACCATAGAAATAAAAGATATATTGGCATCATTATCATAATTGAACAGGTGTGGTACTGCAGATGAATATTACACGAAGAGACATATTCAATCTACAATCTTCTTCAACAAAAATATATTAACTCACTACATCAGACAGAGACAGAAGCATATTTGAAGCCTTCTCAGTATTTTAATTCTTGATCCAATCATACATATCTGATTAAATAAAGCTGGTACAATGTGTTCTATGAAGGATCATTATCCTCACTTTCAGCCTTATACTAGTAAAAGGAGACTGTGCTTTGGATTGTATCAATTTACAGTGTATATTCAAGTCCAATAATCCTCAATGTGTTCTCTCAACAAGTCTTGTACATCAGTCTGGAGCAGAATGGTACAAAGTCAGCAGAAGATGGCCTAAACATAACTTAGAGAGAGGAAATGCAGAAAGAAGACCAGGAAATGAGCAACCCTTTGCCATTGATGTCAAAGGGGGAGAAAAAAAAAGAGGGGCTTTTAAAAGGCAAGCAGAGGAAGTATGTTGCCATCAATGCCAAAGGGGGAGACTGTTGGAAATGTTGTCATTGATGGCAAAGGAGATGGAAAAGGTAAAGACATGAGCAGCACCTAAACTATCCATAAGGCAAAATAGATAGAGAAGTAGCAGAGGCAGCAGAAGAAATAGAGGAATTGTAGCAGAATTGGTTTATCTATGAATTATGGGTTTAATACAGTTTGCAGATGAATTATTGAGAAATTATTCATCAATGATACACTAAATCTGTAGTAAAGACTTAACATTCTTGGGGATGAGTTGGAGTATTGCTTAAATGGAAGAAGAGGGCTGGAGTACAAGCAACATATATACATATATCTGTTTATGAAGAATTGTGAATAAGTTCCATGTGTGACTTTGTGTGTTCTTGGTCGAATCATATGAGGAAATTGTCCCAGTGTAACTGTGCATTTGTTGTTAAATTCTATATGGAGAGTACCTTTGTAATTGTGCATTTATTGGTGAAATTCCTGCACGAAATTCCCTTAAGCTCTTGTAGAAGCCGGACCTTGTAAATCAAGCTAAGAATCTACCTATATATTCAGGAAGAAGAGTGTATGATAATGTGTAGATATGGTGTCCAAACTGTATGCGCTTGTGGGGAGAATATACAAACCCTGTGACGAGAATTCCGTATGAATGAGACCTTGTAGCAGAGTATTTATAAGAAATGCATAATAAACCTCTCCATAAGAATAAATGAAACCGTGTTATGTATGGTGGAACTCTGCAAGGGTTATGTATGGTGGAACTCTGCGTCAGAGTATAAAAGAACCTTTTATAACAAGAAACCGTGAACTGACTGCAGTATGAATGGAGGCGGAACCATAGTCAAAGGCGGACCGGAACCTGGAGCATAGGAGGAAGTGGAACCACGACCAGATGAACAGTGAACTCGGATTGCCGAAAACCACCCTGCGATTTCGCACCGCTTTTCCGGAGCAGGTGGTATTTTATGAATTGGAGCGATTCCATTCAGAGTTCAACACGTGGCAAGTGGACCCGTCCAAAACTGCTTGTTTAACTTGCGCCTTTGCGCATTAATTATTGACCAGAGACGCCGAGCGAAATAGACATATGCCGTTGATTTGGAGACTCGACATCCAACGGCGATTGTTCGAAGGACTTGCACGAGGCTTAATAAAGGAGCCCGGTTGATAAACCAGGTACGACATGTATTCGATTGGCCCTTTGGTTGTATCATGGGCCCGGGCGGAGTAATATATAATGAATTGGTTTATTAATGTTTTTGACGTATTATAATCTTAATATAAGGTTCGACGGAGTATATTAAAATATTTTTATCATGGTTCACAAGTTCATAAGGGTATGAGATGTACTGTGGGACTCCATTAATTATTGAAGGGCGCCGTAATATGTATATGGATATATTACATATAATAGAATATGTATATGTGATTAAATATGCCGAAGGTCAATTAACATGGTTTTAATAGCCAAAGTATTATGCGCCTTATATACAAAAGCCCAAACCATATATATATATATATACGGTGCGCAATATATATAAAAGGCAGGGTGCAATGCTTCGTGGACCTGGAGCGAAAGGACGATACACTCTTATTCACTGTGCTAATGTCATAAGGTTTGGTTTTATTATGGTTCAATAGTCAACTATTATGTTGCGTATGAGGGTTGTAATGCGAAGTTAGCGCATATGTCCATATAAGAGATTGTCGGATTTGTAACTATAGAGGAGTATGAAATTAATATCTAAATTCTCTGAATTAAGATATTAAAATAGCCCAGCGTTATTTGTTTGAAATTGCCAGCGTGGAATAGGACAAGTGTGAGATTGCCGGATATGGAAATGCTTGGGCATGAAACTTGAATGCAGTTATGGAAAAGGAAAAGGAGAGCATGCAGAGATACACAAAGATTACAGGTTTGACAGGAATATGTACAGGAAAGAGTCGGACAGGTGAATAAACACAGAAAACAGGGAATATGTAGATGACACTGAAAAAAGTGTATGCAGAACAGGTTCTTAACAGCAGTAAGAAAAGACAAATTCAGTAAAGCCAAAATCCAAAAAAGGAGCTGAGTGAAATTGAAATATGTAATTGAAAATGTGAATGTAAATGTTTTAATTATTTTTATTGTTTGTGATGCAAAGGCAAGTATCCTAAGGAAAAGACAAAATCCCACTGTAGCATGAAATTTTGTACAAATTATTATGATTTTAATTTGAGTTGGATAAAGAAATGAGGAGGCAGAAGACCAAGGGGTATGACCATCCATTTCGAATTCCTAGAGGAATACAAACAGTCATGTAAGGATCTATATATATAATATCAATTTGATATGCACAAAGAGGGAAGAGAGAGTGAGTGAAGAGAATGCAGAAATGAAGCAGTGAAGCAGAGAAGAAGGAGGAGCTGAGCAGAGAAGAAGGAGAAGCTGATAGAGAATCTGAAAAGATGCAGAGATGATACAGGGAAGATATGAGAATAGATGAATAGCCGGAGAGAACTGAGATGGAACGGAGCTTATAGGCGATATCAGTAGTAGTAATTTCTCTTTTGGTAAAGTTGGAGGCTTCCTATCAAGTTGTGGCTTGATAGATGTCGATTGGAGGCGGCCAAGGTAGGAGCATCTGCTAGGTTGGTGCTGAGAAAATAGATGGGAGTTGGTGCTTCCACATCAAGTTGTAGCTTGATAAAATGTCAGTTGTAGTGCAAGTGAGGTTTGACCTCATTTTGTGGGATTTGGTGCACTGCGAGAAATTATTAAGTTGGAGCTTCGCTGAGGTTGCTTAGCTTGCAAGTGGGGTCAGAACTATCTGTAGGTTGGTGCCTGCAGAAAAACAGTGGTGAGAGGGAGTTGGAGTTTGCCTTTGCATCACAACAATAATAAGATGTGGTTTTCTCCCTTTATGGGTTTCCACTTATATCTGGTGTCTTTGTGCATGTGTTGATGTGATTTATCTAATCTGCTTAATACTTGTTTCTCACATATTAAGACTGTTGTTACATTAACAAATCTGTTTGATACTTGCTGCTAACTAATAAATATTGCTCACATATTAAGTTGATCATGAAGTGAAGGTGTAAATAAGTTTTAAGAGAAAAGTTTTAAAAGTCCATGTATGTGTTAAACTGATTCACCCCCCCCTCTCAGTTTAACTAAGGGTTCAACATCCTTGACTGGTTATACTCTATTGAAATCATTCCCAAACAAATATTTAGAAGAAAACATAAAGATAACGCTTATCAGTCATAATTAGGTTACTTTTTAGAAGTAAATCCTAATCTATATTTGTTGTTCTTTATCAGAGAATATGAACATAGTGGAAACATAAGGAGAATAACAATTATAGTAAGAATAACATCACTAATGATTTAGATCAGGTTCCAGTGAATTTTCTTGTCTATTTGATGTCCAAAACTAGTTACATACTTTGAGTCCAATAGCTTTCACAGTATGATACTTCTCTTCCCAACCTACTATATTACAACTACTCAACAACTCTTACTCAATAACAGTTCAACAATTAACAAATTTCCAACCCTTTACAATGAATCTTCAATGAGTACTTATAGGTGAATGAGGAGGAGAAGGGAAAGAAGTGGTCTTAATGATCATTTAAGACAGAATGGATGTGCATCGAATTCTCCATTCTGCTCAATGAATGCTATATTAACTTGTGAACCACTCTAGTTGCTTTTGTTTGACTTTGAGGCAGATATGGTAGGCTGGTAATAAATCCGAAGTGTATTCTTTTGGAGATATCTTTTGGCTGTTACAGTTCTGTCTTTTCTTCTGGTATAAGTAAAGTGGATAGTATGGGTTTTGAGACCACCCATACCTTTACAATAGCTATTATGACAGTTTAAAATATATTCTTTTGTGTAATAACTGCTGATTGGTCTTTGTAGGTGAAAAATAAGCTACAGGTGGCTTTTGGTCCTTTGGTGGAGTAATAGCTTCTGTAGATGTGGCATTCAAGACTCTTCTTCTGTTGATCTGTGTGTTTAGGCCTTTAAACTCTGACTAGGCCCTTTGATATTTCTTTAAGGCCTCTCTAATTATTTTTAGTTTTCAAACCGTGTCTTTATCTTTAACCTCTGCTAATCTTTGCTTTTCTTTGATTTCTTCAATTAAGCCTTTAATCTCTCTGTTCTCTTGTTTGCAGGGGTTTCTTCACATGCTGGAGGGTTTTGTAACAGATCAATGCCCATGAATCATTGATCGAACTCTGAGATTACACCCTTCTAGTCCCTTTTTTCCTTTTTTTGGGCCACGAGTATCGTCACCCTCGGCCCTGAGCCACTGTAATTGGCTGCGGGAAGGCCCTGTACATTATTGGCTACCATTGAAAAACCAACAATTTAAACATAAAACCGTTATATAAATCCTACGTTTTGAGGGTTTAACTACGAACAGAGGGCTTTGGTGAGGTTGAAAAGGCAGTGCGGAAGGAGGAAAATGCATCGAGGGAGGATTCCATGGCAGAATTGTGAAGAACAGGGTTTGAATTTTGAATCTGGCGCGAAAATGGGAAAGGTGGTTTTGCGAAACCAAAAGTGGTTTTCGCGCAGGGAATGGGTGGTAAACGGTTTTAACCTGAATGATTGTGATACAGGTCCCTAGGAGATGCGTGTCCAATAAAAACCATCGTTTTCGCGTTGAAAATGCATGATCAATTCTTTCGGAGAAACGAGCGTGAAATTAGTTTTAGACCGTCCGATCTGGGCAATCCAGATCAACGGCTGTAGATGAGCGTGACCGTTGAAGAGTTGCGTGATCAAAGGGTGGTGGGGCCTGACGGTTGCGTCGGCTATTTTGTCATGGAGCAGGCTGCATTGATCTGTGGGTGAATGGTCGGGTGATTCGAGGGCCGTTGGATGATTGGAATCAATGACGAAGATTTAAATCGGCAGAGACGAACGTCAGTGGTGAAAGGAGTTTGGAAGTGGAAAAGAGCGAAGTGTGATGGAGAGCTAGCCGTTGGATCCATGGGATGATCCAACGACTGAGATATGGAGTGTGGGGAAATGGAGAGAAGAAAGGCCCCGTCAGCCGTTAGATCTTGTAGATCAACGGTCAAGATTGTGTCGGGGAGGACGTGGTCGGGGCGAAGAATTTATGAAGGAAAGGAGTTAAAGGAAAGGTGCGGGAGACAGTCTTGTGAAGGAACAAGGGACCAAGGACAAAGGTAGAAAGGGTTAATTTATCCCCCGGTTTGTGGGTTTTGGTCATATGAAGAACGAGGCTGAGGACTTAAGCCCACAGGGGCAAAAGGCCTAATGTTTTTAAAAGGGTGGATAATAGGCCAAAATGGGTTTTTTAAGCCTTTTTAGAAGTTCCGACATGTATAAAAATGTTTTTTTTTAAACCATTATAAAGGGATTTTATAAGGCTTAAAGGGGTTTTATGGGAAAATGGGGGTAAATGAGGGAGAAAAGGGGATTTTTAGGGGAATGAGCTGATGAGTTAGGATAAGTGAAAATAAGTGAATAAATGGGTGAAATGGGGCTTATGCCATGATGGGAAATGGCTTTGAAACAATTCCTTTTCTATCAGCAGGGTAATCTTGGAGGCCTTTGAATGCAGATTATCAATGGAATGGATTTCTTGAGGATAAAGAACACAGAGAGGCTTCAAGAAGTCACAGATTTGCTCCAAATTTGTTTCTTGAAGACTAATAGACCTGTTTTAGCCATCATAGTATATGAAAAATTTATAGATGGCTAACAGTAGCTCCACTTGGGGATGACAGCTCCTTGGAGGTGTCAAGAACCTCAGAGATAATCCCTAGAATGTAGATCAATGTCCTACACTTTGACCATCCTCTTTCTTCTTTGATTATGCTGCTTGAAAAGTTGATCAATCATTACATCATAACAAATCAATTTCTCCCAAACAACTACCTACACAGCCTACTTTTCTAGCATTTGTTTCTTCAACAAAGTGCACTTGGACTTGCAAACCCTTTGACATCAACATTTTATTCTTTGAAAATAGGAAAACTCTTCTAAATCTACCCTTATTACTTCCATGAGTCCAGATTAAACAGTTGGACTCAAAAATTCTCTGCACAATCTCTCATCTGCGAAATTGAAGCCCATCCCAACGGTCTGCGTATGCATTCTAAAGCAGTAGCCTTAATTAAACCCGAGTTAAAAAAATTTGTCATTAGAAGTTTTTGAGGTCTAAAAATGGGCCTCCTAGGAAATTATCAAATAATAGTGGAAATAATAAAATAATATTTGATTACATCATCAAATTTTAGAGGGAAAAAATAAAAAACTACTTTTTCAACTCGTATTTTGAACTTATCTCCCTAAGGTTTTACTCAAATTTCAAGAAGGAATACTTGTTGGATGAAAAATTTAATTTCCCATCCAAGGAGTACCCATATTGCATACTTTTGATGGGCTCTACTACACGAAAAATAAAAAATACATGAAAAACATTATTAGAATCATGTTTTTTCATGTATTTCTCATTTTTCGTGTAGTAGGGTCCATCAAAAGTATGCAACATGGGTACACATTGGATGAGGAATTAAATTTTGCATCCAGCAATACTCCATATTCAAAATTTAATTAAAATTTTGGGATAGATGGCTAGCTCTGATTGAAAAGTAATTTTAATTATTTTATTATTTTTTAATATTTTTACCCTTTTATTTAAAAAATGGTGAATCATCCCCCATGGTTGACATCATCATCTTGAATCCTATTGGTTGTTATAAAGTTTATTTTTGTTGTACATTTTTCTTAGGAGGCCCATTTTAGACCTCAAAATTCCCCTAATGCTGATTTACTGTGATGGCTATGACATCAAAAACAAACTGCACATAGACCTTTATTTGCAGAAAAGTAAAAAAAAACTTGGAAGGCTTAAGATCTGAAAATTAAGAACATCCTTCTTTCTTTCTTTCAGCTCTGGTTTTGATCTTTTTAGAGCTGTCTTCTTCTTCTTTACGTGGTTCAAGTTTTCAGCATGTTAGAACCAGTCTTTTTCCTTTATTTGGCTCAGGTTTTGAGCTTGTTAGAGCCATCTTTCTTTTGATTCTTTGGTTAAGATTTTGAGCATGTTTGAACCATTCTTTTCTATCCTAATCTACTCTACTGATAAGCCAAGATTAAACGGTTTGGAAAATCTTCTTCACTAACCTATCAGCAGTAAATTGAAATCTATCTAGTCATGATTAGGCTGTATGACTAAATAGCAGTGCTCTTTCAAGTAGTGGCATTTAGGCTTGCACACTTTCATATTTTTATTTTCTTTTTTGATATGGGGCTATACATTTCTTCTTTTATATTTGCCCTCTTTTCTCTTTTTCTATTGTTTTTGTATTTTTTCAAATTTTCTTTCAAAGCAAAAAACCAAAAAACTAACTTAATGCTCACAAGCTGAGCTTTAATGACATTACTACCTATCCTAATCTAACTCTGAAATATTTACATGTTTAGCTGACAAATTCTATTTTCCAATACATCCAGTCAATCAGATGGTTCCATGACTGGTCTTTTCTCATCTCTTTGAGTAGGCAGAAATAGTGCAGCCATTTGATTGGTAACAAAAATGAGTAGAACATCTGACTGCTTGTCAAAAATAACCATGGTATTCTTTGAATATGAGTCTTTAAAATTAAGGTCACCATAAGTGGTGACCACTCCTGATGTATCTCACTCTTGCAAAGGATCAATGCTTGTGAACTTGAGCCAATCAGGGCCTCCATGTACTCTGCCACAAGATCAACAAAAATATGATGGAAAATTTCTTCTTCTGGGCCTCCCATGACTGATTGATTGTCTGCATCCCAGACAGCTTGGTTCATTGCATATTCAGTGTCGCTCTTGAAAGCACAATCATCCTTTTCCTGCACTTCAAAAGGTAGTGAAATTTCTACTTGCTTTGGGGGAGGGAGACTTTCCAAAAATGCTCTGGGGTCTCTGAATTGATATGATTGTTCTTGTGAATTCAAAATTTCTATTTCAGTTTCATATCTTTCAACTACTAATTCTAGAAAAATTTTCAAGACCTCGGGGTTCCTATTTTGTGTCCTTGAAATGAGGAGAACATCCTTTGGAAGGTCATCATTTTGCCACTCTGATAATGTTTTTGACATTTCATAGCGAAGTGCTGATCTTACCTTTGGCTGCATGTTTATAAAGTATTCAGAGTTTTCTATGAGTGGAGTGACTTGGGATTTGCTATGTTGGGATGTGGAGTGGCCACTATATTGAGTATGAAAGTCTTGAATGGCTTTCAACAGATCTTCAGGATGCATGTTTACCAAATCCTCATCATTGTCTATAAGGTATTGAATGATATTTTGAGATTGATCACAACAGTTTTCAACCCATGATAAGGATGGAGAGTTTTCTTTATATTTTTCATAAAATACTTGGTGCATGTCTTTTAAAGAAAACAAGCTCTTAGGTTCTAACCATTCATACCAATCCCTTGCCTTTCCTTCTAATGTTAACATGAACATTTTCATAAGGCATTCTTCATGCCATTCAGTCTTTATCTTCCATACATGTATATGAAATTTGATGAGATGTAACAACGGGTCATCAAACTTTTCACCTTGAAAAGTAGGAAGGTTATCATCCCAAAACACCTCGGGCATCTTATGTGGGAACCCAGGGATATGAACTCTACTCATTGGGGCATATCTTCATTGTATCCTTGGAATCATGTTTGAAAATAAGGAAAGAGGTCACTGTGTTTATCCAACCAGTTTAGGGTCTTCTACCAGTGGAGTCATTTGGTCCTTTGGGAATTGTGGAGTTGCCAGGTGGAGGATTTCAAAACTTTTGAGATGAGTTGTTGTCACCATCAGCAATTGAATACCCATCTAAGGGTGTTGTGGGTATTTTGAGGCCTTAGGATGTCTAAGATGCAATTTATTCATAATTCCCCAGTGGAGTCGCCATTATGTTGGGGTCCTGTGATTTGGCAGATTGGCATACCAAATGACAAGGCAACATCAGAACCACTTTGGAATCCTAGGATATAGCCCTCCTGGATTTAGAGAGGGATCTCTCTATATGTGTTTTTAGAATGATATGCTTTAAAATCTTATGATATGATATTAGGCTAGTTGTGAAGTACAAGGTATTTGTTTTTTTTTTGGTTGGGGATCATTAACTAAGAAGGTCATGTGAAGTGTGAAGGAGGGAATAAATTGAAGGATATTTCAGCATGGGAAGATAGGCCAAAAAAAAGTTCTAAACCATTGGGCTATGGAGTCATAAAAGGGTTTACGTGCACAAAAACTATTCAAGGGTTTCCATAGGGAAAGTCATCTATATCAAAAGATCTCTTTAAGTTGAGTTTGTGGTGTGGAACATTAAGAAGTGTGGTGAAAGAAGCAAACATATAAGGAAACAAAGGGCTACCTAAGATCAGGTAAGGACTTTTAACCTATCCTGCTTTTGGCATACTCTTAAGAATAGAAAACATATAAGAAAACAAAGGGCAGTCTAAGATGAGGTAAGGACTTTTAACCTAGCCTGCTTTTGGCATACTCTTAAGGTAAATCTTCAAAATATCTGTTTAATACTAAACAGGAGACAGGGCTAACCATATGCTTCCTTGATTAGGACTCTACTTAGCATGCAGTGAAAAGATAATTCAAGAACAACATCTCAAGTTATACTCAGCAAGACATGGGCTCACCAACATTCCTTGACTGGTTATACTCTATTGAAATCATTCCCAAACACATATTTAGAAGAAAACATAAAGATAAAGATTATCAGTCAGAGTTAGGGTACTTTTTAGAAGTAAATCCTAATATATATTTGCTGTTCTTTATTAGAGAATATGAACATAGTGGAAACATAAGGAGAATAACAATTACAGTAAGAATAACATCACCAATGATTTAGATTAGGATCCAGTGAATCTGCTTGTCTATTTGATGTCCAAAACCAGTTACATACTTTGAGTCCAATAGCTTTCACAGTATAATACTTCGCTTCCTATCCTACTATATTACAACTACTCAGCAACTCTTACTCAATAACAGTTCAAAAATTAACAAATTTCCAACCCTTTACAATGAATCTTCAATGAGTACTTATAGGTGAATGAGGAGGAGAAGTGAAAGAAGTGGTCTTAATGATCATTTAAGACAGAATGGATGTGCATCGAATGCTCCATTCAACTCAATGAATGCTATATTAACTTGTGAACCACTCTAGTTTCTTTTGTTTGACTTTGAGGTAGATCTGGTAGGTTGGTAATAACTCCGAAGTGTATGCTTTTGGAGATATCTTCTGGCTGCTGCAGTTCTGTCTTTTCTTCTGGTACAAGTAAAGTAGATGGTATGGGTTTTGAGACCACCCATACCTTTACAATAACTGTTTTGATAGTTTAAAATATATTCTTTTGTGTAATAACTGCTGATTGGTATTTGTAGGTGGAAAATAGGCTATAGGTGGCTTTTGCTCCTTTGGTGGAGTAATAACTTCTGTAGATGTGGCATTTGAGACTCTTTTTCTGCTGATATGTGTGTTTAGGCCTTTAAAATCTGACTGGGCCCTTTGATATTGATTAAGTCCTCTCTAATTATTTTTAGTTTTCAAACTGTGTCTTTATCTTTAATCTTCATGCTAATCTCTTCTTTTCTTTGATTTCTTCAATTAAGCCTTTAATATCTCTATTCTCTTGTTTGCAGGGGTTTCTTCACGTGCTGGAGGGTTTCGTAACAGATCAATGCCCATGAATCATTGATTGAACTCTGAGATTACACCCTGCTAGTCCCTTTTTTCCTTTGTTTGGGCCACGAGGATCATCACCCTCGACCCTGAGCCACTGTAATTGGCTGCGGGAAGGGCCTGTACATTATTAGCTTCCATTGAAAAACCTACAATTTAAACATAGAACGGTTATATAAATCCTGCGTTTTGAGGGTTTAACTGTGAACAAAGGGCTTTGGTTAGGGCAAAAAGGCAGTGCAGAAGGAGGAAAATGCATCGAGGGAGGATTCCATGGCGGAATTGTGAAGAACAGGGTTTGAATTTTGAATCTGACGCGAAAATGGGAAAGGCGGTTTTGCGAAACCAAAAGTGGTTTTCGTGCGGGGAACGAGAGGTAAATGGTTTTAACCCGAATGAATGCGATACGGGTCTCTGGGCGACGGGTGTCCAATAAAGACCACCGTTTTCGTATTGAAAATGCGCAATCAATTCTTTTGGAGAAACAAGCGCGAAATTAGTTTTAGACCGTTTGATCTGGGCAATCCAGATCGACAGCTGTAGATGAGCGCGACAATTGAAGAGTTGTGCAATCAAAGGGTGGTGGGGCCTTACGGATGCGTCAGCTGTTTTTTCGTGGACCGGGCTGCGTTGATCTGCAGGCGAACGGTCGGGTGATGCGAGGGCCGTTGGATGATTAGAATCAACGACGGAGATTTAAATCGGCAGAGGAGAACACTGGTGGTGAAAGGAGTTGGGAAGTGGAAAAGAGCGATGTGTGATTGAGCGCTGGTCATTGGATCCATGGGATGGTCCAATGGATGAGATATGGAGTGTAGGGAAATGGAGAGAGGAAAGGGGAAAGGCCCCGTCAGCCGTTAGATCTTGTAGATCAACGGTCAAGATCGTGTCGGGGAGGACGTGGTCGAGGTGAATAATTTATGAAGGAAAGGAGTTAAAGGAAAGGTGTGAGAGACGGTCTTGTGAAGGAACAAGGGACCAAGGACGAAGGTAGAAAGGGTTAAGGCTTTAGCCCCCGGTTTGCGGGTTTTGGTCATATGAAGAACGGGGCTGAGGACTTAAGCCCGCAGGGGCTTAAGGCCTAATGTTTTTAAAAGGGCGAATCATAGGCTAAAATGGGTTTTTAAAGCCTTTTTAGAAGTTTCGACAGGTATAAAAAGGTTTTTTTTTAAACCATTATAAAGGGATTTTATAAGGCTTAAAGGGGTTTTATGGGAAAATGGGGGTAAATGAGGGAGAAAAGGGGATTTTTAGGGGAATGAGTTGATGAGTTAGGATAAGTGAAAATAGGTGAATAAATGGGTGAAATGGGGCTTATGCCATGATGGGAAATGGATTTGAAACAATTCATTTTCTATCAACAGGGTAATATTGGAGGCCTTTGAATGAAGATTATCAATGGAATGGATTTCTTGAGGATAACGGACACAGAGAGGCTTCAAGAAGTCACATATTTTCTCCAAATTTTTTTTTTGAAGACTAATAGAGCTGTTTTAGCCATCATAGTATATGAAAAATTTATAGATGGCTAACAGGTTGTAGTGTCATTATGAACCGATGCACGCCTTATTGATTTGCAGGGTTCTTTGTGGTTTCCTCTTCTTCCTCCTAAGAAAAGTATGGATCAAAAGGTTGTACTCCTTTCGTTTTTTAGGTCTGCACTTTTTTATTTTTTTGACATTATTTTTGCTTGTGAGCATGTGGTTTTGTCAATGTCTTATTTGGTAACATAGATGACATCTAATTGTCATATTTTCATAATCTAACAATTGGGTCCATTGTACATTTTTGTGATTCAACTAAATGCAATTTGGTATACCTTTACTAAGGTTTAATTCAACACATATTTTGCCGAAAGTGCATAGACCTTTATTCATTCTTTCTAGATCCATATTTTTGAATGTTCTGAGGTGCTCTTAATTTCATCTAGGGCCTTGTTGTTATCACCCAAAAAGTGATAACCTAGTCATTTTCTACTAGATCGAAATACACCATGTAGTATCGGTATTACATATTAAAACCCACTCTCACCATAAGAAATAAGATTTTGAACCACTTTTCCTAAATTATTACAATTTAATTCATCCACATGAAAATAACCCAGAAAATTATTTAACTAATTTCAATTATTTTCATATATTTATCTATTTTTGTGTAAATAATTAATTTTATTTTCACCCACTTTCACCATTTATGCGTGAATAATTAAATAAATTATTATTTTTAAAATTATTTTTTTCCCATGAGATATCTATTAAATCATTATTTCTAACCCATTTTGACCATATCTCCTAGAAATAATTAATAAATCATTTTCATTTATTAATTATTTCTACTATTTTCTTACTTAAGTCAATTAATCATTATTATTTGAGTTAGTTAACTAAATAAAGATTATTGACTATTTCTCTAATATTTTCCTATCCCAAAAATAATAAAATGCTCATAACGGTTAGATCTTCCAAGCCTTCAAATCCAATGGCTACTCCTTTTCTCAAATGAAAAAAGGCTTTCAAATTGTTTCTCACCCTAGATCCTCCAATCCCGATCCCTCTCCATCTTGTGGCCAAGCCACGCTCCCTTAAATTAAAGGGACCACAGATCTTATAGAGAAGACCTTTAACAAGAAGAGCATAATTTTTTTTTTCAAGCCCCATAAAATCCACAAGAAATTATTTTAGTCGGCCAAAGACAAATCAGACCTAATGCAAGGATCAAGGGTCTATGAAATTCCCTGTTCATGTGGGAATTCCTATATTGAAAAAACTGGTCGTCCTTTCAAAGCTAGGCTAAAAGAGCACATAGCGGATACAAACCACAACCGTATAGAAAAATCCGCCATCACAGAGCACTCTTTCAAGTCCAAACGCCTGATTAGGTTTGATCATTCGAAAATCCTAGCCTCGGTTCCATTTTAACTCTTGGGTTATCCGAGAAGCCCTATAAATCGAGAATAACCCTAATAATTTTAATAAAGAGGATGGATATAGGCTTAGCCAATCATGGAAGTATGTTATCCACCATATTATCCACTAATATTTTGATCTCCGACTTCTCGTTTCCAAATTATTGATCAACCCCCTTATGGTTGTTAAATCATTAGTCATTCTAACTATTTTTCCCAATTTTTATTCTCTCTCTTGACAACTTCTATAAATCCTTATTCTAATTAAAATTATTCTAATTTTTCCTAAAATATTTTAATTCATATGTCTAATTCTTAATTTATATAAAATTTTAAATCAATTTCAATTATTTGTTTGACTACATTATTTATTAATGTTAGAATCCTAATAATTATTTTTTCAAAAAAGTAGTTATTAATTCTTAAAAAAAAAATTCAACCTTTCTTAATCCTTAATTAATTATTTTATATTTTCATTTTCTACATTTTTATATTTCACATATAGATTAATGAGATTTGGTCAAAAAATTAACTAACCTTTTATTTGACTACATTATTTATTAATTGTTGAATCCTAATAATTATTGTTTTGTAAATAATTAATAATTAATTCATATAATTTTTTCAGCCATTCTCATTTCATTATCCCATTTTTCTTATTTTACATATTAAATTAATTTATTTTTCATTATATTTGGTCAAAATTTAATTATTATCTCTCATTTAATATATTCTATTTTGACCTTGTCCCAACAGATAATTAGTTTCTTCCTTCTATATGGTTGGCCTTCCAATACTCGTTCACTCATGAACCTCTCTGGTTCCGTGATGATGGATGGTGTAACCATCCGAAATGTTGGACGTATTTTAAATCCATTACACAGTTCTCCTACGGAAATTTCTTACAAGATTTTGATGTTGTCAACTAAATATTTTAATATTTGACTAGATTTAGTCTAATCTAGCATTTTATTATCGAGTTGTCTTTAGGTGCAAATTTTTGAATTTTTTCATGGTGTATTTTCCAATCTAATATGTCTAGAATCCAACAGGGAGTCATTGAAAGTTTGATGGGTGGATTTTGCATAATCGAAGTACCGCATGGGTTTTTAAGGTGTTGAATCCATATATGTGGTCAAAAAACCAATTTAAACAACACAAATCAAAATTTCCCCTCAAATGTTTCCATTGGATTCCGTCTAGAAATCCACTGGCATCTCCAGAAAGTCGTACTTAAAGACAAATCATTTTATTATAAATAGATATTTTTGTCCCTCACCACTCACGCATGATCATTATCATCATTGTCATTCTAATATTCCATATTCGAGTTCTATACCTTGAGTTCTACCATTTTCTCATGTTGTCCATTTGTAAATAGAGGAGAGATAAACAAACACTTGCAATGTAGGGACATAAAATAACCCTCACATTGAGGACTTTGCACACACACATTGATAAGTAATTCTCCATAAGTGTAATATTTATTAATAAAAATAAAAACTTGGTCTTTTAATTAGGTTCCATTTCTGTAATGTTTAACATTTATTTTCAAATTCTATGTGTTTTTTACAAGTTTTCCACTAACATTTTGTGCAAATATGAAGATGGATGTTGACTATTGCAATGTTTGGGATTTATTTTGCACTTTACTTTTATTGTTAGGTTATTTTGTCAATGAAAATAAAAATTATTTGTTGGTATACTCATCCAAAATTTTCCTCCTAACAGATGGCGACTCCATTGTACTAAAAATTTTGATCCTTGATGACCTTGCTTCCTTTTCTTTATTTTTTCTCCTTTTTCTTTTCTGTTTTTATTTTCTCGCACTTTTTTGCAAAAAACATGTATTTATGTCTCTATTTCACAAGTTACAACTACTAGTCACATAAGAGACAGCATGATCTGACCAAACCCCTGGAGCGAGAGCACATGAGGTAGGCCCAATGCAGGCGATATGCCACAACTTGCACTCTAATGTAGGAACAAGGCAATTTTTTTGCATTGTTTAGAAATTTATTATTTTTTCAGTTTTTTGCTTAGTTTCAATTTTGGGCGTATGATAGGGGTTTTTGTAAGATTATTTTCACTAAGAATTACTCCTTGATCTCTTTGGTTTACCCACTTTTAATAGGAAGGAAAAAAAACAATTCTAGGTTTTGAAGTACAACTCCACCATTCAAGAGGGATTTTTAAAATTTGGTAGTCTATTGTTCAGAGCTCGATACCACTATTATTCCAAAAAATCAGACCTTTTGTTTCAAAATATTTTTAGATTTTTAAACTTTAATTGTGCCCCATTTTGGCCTTTTGTTGCATTATCATTCAAAGCTCTTGGTTTCACCTTCATAAGTTGGTTTGTTTGTTGTCATTTGAACTAGGATTTTAGTTTTTCTTTGCTGATTTACATGCATAAAGTAGGCATCTTAACCATAGATACCAAACCCTTTCGATTATTGATCTATTTGTATCCATTTTTTTGCCCTCTTTTTACCTTTTTTGTGTTGTTTTTATCCTCCTTGCATGGGAAGTAGGGTATTGTTCAAATATCTTTACTTGTTTAATTTTAGTTAAATTTTCAATTTGGTATTTTACTTTTCAACAACACATGTTTATATTTTATGGAAACCAGTATCACAATATACTCTTACACACACTTCACACCTAAAGTGAACACGATATTGGTTCAAACTACCAGGCCAAGACCATAAAATTAACCACTTAATCTGACCAACATATATTTAAGCCCACTAGGGAACTGTTGGGTGCCAGTTTTGTACACTTTTCCTACATTTGCTTTCCCTATTTTGCCTCATAACTATAACCAATGGGAGTATCTTTCTCTCCTTTTCCTACCTTTCTACCCTAACTTGTGTTGTTTCACCTTGTTTTTATTACTCTGCCAATTCACCAATTATTATGATATGTTGTGCCTTTTTATGATTAATTGATAGTGAATGTTTGGAGAATATCGATGATCTTTGTGTTGTCTTTCCATATGTCATTTATATCACCAAATATCCCGAGCACGAGGTCCACATGAGCAGTTAAGGGGGTTCTGTTATAGTGAAGTGATGCTATTGCACCTTGCTGTTACAAACCCGCCGGCAAATTGCTATTACACTCTGCTGTTATAGACCTGTTGGCGAATTGCTGATACAATTGTACCATTGACTGGATCTCGTCAACACTTGTTGCTAATCTGTCCTTTAGCTGTTACACTACAACTGTGGTTCTATTACAATAGATGTAGAAGTTGTTTAGCATTATATTTTTGGGATAACAGCCTAAGGGCAGTTTTTATTGTAATCTATAATTTCCTAGTCAGAAATTTATTAGGAAGTGGTTATAACTATATGTGTTCTATTTTGATCAGCATGCGAATCATAAGTTTCTCATGACTGATCTATTACTTTATTTTCTGATGTAACCAATATATAGTTCTTGGCCCTAGAGGTCGAAAGGCTAGCGGAGAACAACATTATTTTGGCTCTTTAATTGTGTTCAGATTAATACAGATTATCTTGTTATTGCTGTTACATGCGTTATTCAATTTAGTTTCCATTAAGTTCTTTCTCTACCTGCGCCCTGCTAGGGAGGAAGGGCCCACCTTCTTAGCAGGGATTGCAGTGATTAGAGTAGTTGTGTGTATGTATTTGTATTTCAGTTTATGTATTAGTAGAGTGTTGTTGCTGTTGTTCAGTTGTGAATATATCCACTTCAATTTCAATACTTTGTATGCTATTACACATATGATATTAGAGACACCAGCTGTATACTAGTTGTGTTGTGTGCTAGAACAAATTAATTGAAGTGTGATTACAGTCTTGTATATCCTTTTTATTTCTGCATGAGTGATTTACTTCCAACATTTACTTCAGCAACAATTTATTTTCTTTGAAATTTCTTCTGGTTGGTGTATCGGCATAGACAATGCGACTATCATTGGAATAAAAAGACGTCCCTAGATTGATAATTAATGTGTACTGTTTATTCATTTAACAGTGATTAATATAGCCCAACATTTTGGCACCATTGTCAAGGATGGAAGTGAAGATCCAATCAATCAGAGTTGTTTCTTGGAAGTGCAATTTCCGTGTGTTTTAATAGAGTGTCTCCAACAACACAATTGTCGGGTAGTAGGACGAGAGGTAAGAACTTGCACAGTGCTTTAACAAACTTGAGTGGGCTCACCAATGTCTTGTTGGGACACTTAGGAGAATGGATTTCTGTGCATTTTGTTTTTTTTCTTAGAGCGTCTCCAGTGACACAATTTCCAGGCAGTAAGACGAGAGGTACGAACTTGCGCATCGCTCTAAAAAACTTGAGCGGGCTCACCAATGTCTTGTTGGGACACTTAGGAGTTGAATTTTGGGTGTTTTTTTTAGGGTGCCTTCAGCTATACAATTTTTGGGTGGTAAGATGAGGGGTAAGAACCTGTGCATCGCTCTAACAAACTCGGTTGACCTCACTGTTTTAGAAATTGAAGCAATTATAGGATGAATTGATACACATAGGGCCCATGTGTGACGGTAAGACAACATCAACATCTACAAACACCCCCCACTCTATTGAATACATGAAAGACAGGTCGTAAGAAGGAAAATAAGAGTGCAGATTTGGGAAGAAAGACATTATTTGGAGATCTAATTTCAAGGGTAGAAAAGGAACAGTCCATGTCATATAGAGGTAATAGGCAGACAGGATCACAGAAAGAAGCTACCATATCAAGGCCTAGACCATCGATGTCTTCCTTGTTTGGACCTCACCATCCTTCGAACAACATATCCACTCCCGATATCAAAAATAAAGATTCAAAAGTGGAAAATAATTGATGAAGATTTGAGAATTGAAGGACACTGAGAGACCGGTGGGGAGCATCAGGGACCTGAGGAAAAACATTCAGTTCATCATCAATTGGACACTGGTAGTGTTGTTAAACAGTTGGTCTTGGAGAAACTTGATCCTTTTGTTTGTCAATCTCTAGTACACTCCGAGGTCATTTCATCCCATTAGGAAGAATCAACCATTGGGGACAAGAATGTCAAGACAGATAGCTCTGTTACTTTTGAATTCCCAATAGTAGTAACACGAGATGAGGCTCCTATGAAGAATATTCCTTTATCATCCCTACCATCCTTTCAAGGGATGGCTGTTGAAGACCCTGATACCTTTTTGTTCGAATTTGATGTGTTGTGTATAGGTTATGACTACACTTCGGATGCCCAGAAATTGAAATTATTCCCTACTACTTTGAAGGGAGAAAAATTAATATGGTTCATGAGACTGGTTGCTAGCACGATTCGAACCTAGAATGACATGAGAGAGGCCTTCCTCTTTAAGTATCAGGATTACTGTCAAACTAGGGACTTGAAGGACAAGATTTCCAGAATTGCACAGAAGGAGAAGGAAATCCTGGAAGACTATTTGGAGCTATTTCACTACAATTTACAGAGGTATAAGTTCAGTAACTTAGATCCAGAAATTCTAAAGCCAATATTTTTAAGAGGTATAATAGATTATTGTCTGGAGCATCTAAACCTATTGGGAAAATGAGACATATCGCAAGAAACACTTGATGAGATAATGAAGCTTTTCCTGCGTAGCTCAAGAGGATCAGTCAAGGGGAGAGTTTCAGTTCGGGACCCTTCACTCTGGATACAGAAGTCCACGAGTGGAGGAGTAACCAGAGAAAAGATCGGGAACTTATTTGAGGATTTTAAAATTGACCTGCTTAGCACTCTCTCTGCCTAGATCACTACGGTACAAGTCAAGAAAGCACAAGCAGAAGCTGAATCAGCCTTAGCAATATTCTGTCCCCGATGCAAAAAGAAACATTTGGAAAGAGAATGTGGACTAAATAGTTTCAGCTTGTGCAACATTTGTGAGTTGGCACACTCTATGAATCAGTGTCCTGAGTTGCCTAGACTGAAGGAGATACTTCAAGAATCAAGAGATGATGTTAAATATTCTTATTTCATTGGATCAAAGAGACCATGGAAACTGCAACCTATAGGTACGCCTTCAGATTTTTCCTCTTTTTATCCTTGGAATAATGTTTATAATAGTCAGCAATACCCATGGCAGTATCCTACTCCTTCCTCAACACAATTTCCTTCACCATGGAACGAGTGGCCATCTCCTCGACCAATGCAATATCTTCCATCAAAACCTAATCCTTGGGGTCAAAACTGGAGAGGCGATAGCCAAGGTCCAATACCCCCTCCAATACCAATGCAATAACATTAGTTACAACTACCTTCTATTCAAAATCCTACACCTTCTGTCCGACCCCAATTACCTATGCAACCTAACCCCAATCCAAATAACAAGGCAGCCCAGAGCATGGATGCTCTGGTTACCCTCCAGACTTATCTTATTACTCCTATTGGACTTAACAAGGTTCAGCTTCGATCATGGAATGTAATCAGATCTAAACATACTCCCATTATTATCGAAGAAGGTGAATCATTCAGGAAGGATATGAATGATTATGAGAAAGATGTTACACATGTAACATGTGATAGAACACTTGTTTTTACATATGTAGTAGCCATCGCGAGAGGATATGATGTTCCTACAATATCCAATCCGAGTAAGCTTGGTACATATGTGATAGCTGACTCAACTGCTAGCATTAATAACCCCCCATACCCTCAACGATTAACTGAAACTATACTAGTCTCACAGCCCGAATCCGAATTCCTAAGGAGTTGCAAAATTTGTATGGGAAGATTCCGTTGTTACAAGCTCTTAAAGAAGTTCCTATCTATGCTAAAACAGTGAGGGATATATGCGTCAAAAGACCTGGAAGGAAACCTAAAGACCTTGCTACTATCCATGTCATGGGGAAATTGTCCGATCTTATGATTGATTAGCCTTTATTGATTAAATATAATGACCCAGGGAACCCTACAGTGACTGTACATATTGACAATAATCCCATAACCAATACTTTGATTGATCTAGGGGAAACTATTAATGTCATGACTAAATACCTCTTCATCTCTCTAGGAGTTCATGGACTTAGACCTACACCCACATTGCTTGATTTAGCAGATAGGTCCCATGTCAAGCCCGAGGGAATGATTGAAGATGTGGTTATTACTATGGCTTCCTAGAAAATCTGGCTGAATTTCTCATGTTACAAACAAAATCCAACCTATGGGGTCATCCTTTAATCTTGGGAAGATCGTGGCTGGCCACTGCAGATGCATATATCGGATGTAGGTCCAGATCTATGGTGATATCAGATGGACATGCCACTTAGAACTTGAACCTTTATCCCCTAGAAAAATCTCATATGGATTCGAGTAGTCCCTGGTGGGATGAATTTTCACCTAAATCTGATCTTTACCTACCTCTTCTCACGCTTGGAAAAGCACAATACTTTAAGGATGAAACTGAGGATGATATAATTAATGGTTTTATTAGTAATTCAATCCCTGTTGCCTCCATTAGAGATTTGGGTGAAGAATATGAGGAAGATGATTCAATTATTGAACATTTGAAAACAAATCCACATACTATCAGTAGTCCCATTGAAATCAAACCTGGAAAATGTTTAAACATCAATCCTAACCTGACTGCTGAACAAAATAGATTGCTAATACAACTGTTACAAAAATACAAAAGGGAATTTGCATTGGACTATACAGATATGAAAGGAATCCATCCTAGCCTATGCACTCACCACATTTACCTTAAAGAGGACTCCAAACTAGTTAGACAACCTCAGCGTTGAATGAACCCCGAACTTAAGCAGATAATGAAAGAAGAATTTTAGAAAATCCTTAATGCTAATTTCATATACCCAATTTTTGACAGTTAGTGGGTGTCTCTGCTTGTTATAGTTCTAAAGAAGAATGGAAAATGGAGATTCTGTGTTGACTATAGAGAACTTAACAAGGCCACTCAAAAGGACCATTTTCCTTTACCATTCATTGATCAAGTCTTGGACACTCTTTCTAGAAAAAAATTATTTTCATTTACAGATGGGTTTAGTGGCTATAATCAAATATAGATTTCCCCATAAGACCAAGAAAAGATCACCTTCACTTGCCCATGGGGTAATTTTGCATACAAAGTCCTTACCTTTGGCCTCTATAATTGTTACACAACATTTTGTCACTCTCCCTGCAATCCCCATCTCGCCCATTGGAGGGTCATTTCTGTGATCAATAAGTAGTGTCATGCCTTGCAAAACCATCATTGTGTCCCTTTACATGAGAGTAACATTCCTTCTGTTGAAAATTCCCTAAGCAGAGACTCAAAAACCCTTGTTTTTTCCTTGGCGCGAGTAATCAGTTATGCCCCCACGCTGAAGAGGAAGATTAACACTGGGCCTCGCACCAGTTGGCGTTCTGTCCTAGTTTGTCACCTGTGACAAGCTGTTTCTGGAATTTAAAAAAAAATAGAGGTGAAGATTCCACTCCAACCACCTCAAGGATTAGTCATTGGGAGTGGTTGAACTGATAAACCACGGACTACCTCCTTTAGGTTTATGGTTTCCACCTCTTATGGGAACTTCCTAAAGGATAGGCCTACCTCCCACCTTTGTAGGGATCCTAACATCCTCCTTTTCCTCTATAAAAGAAACTATCTCTCTTAGAACAAGCTAGATAAACCTGGAGAATTAGACATATTATAGCTGAATAACTAGAGAAGATAGAATAAGAAGCAATTATGTTGAAGAATCTTGAGTCCATGACTTCTAAGAGAGCTTGAGTCCATGACTTCATCCCGTCCAAATTACCTGACGAGCATCTGAGATGCGCTTTGCCTGAACCCCATTGGAGGAGACTGCGACGTCAAAGCATTGGTTGTAACTCTTCCTTCTATTCATTTATATACATGAATACTGTTTGGTACCATTGTTGTGTTCTGATGTTTGTTTAACACAATATGTTTAGCCCTCTTTGACATTAATAGTTATGAATGAAATGTTTTTATCTTGTACGTTGTTCTTGTTTCTTGTTCTATGTGCAGGTATCCAAGCATAATGACGTAAGGACTATGACTTGTCGAGGCAGGAGCGAGAGGCCACCACTACTACAACAACAACGACATCGTTGGATTCCAGGTAGGTCGATCTACCGTGTCCTTTTTTTATTCAATAATTAGGAAGCAACATTTTAGCGTGTCCCTTTGTTTCTAGACCCACTCTAGGGCTAGAGGGATCATCTCTGTCTCAGATCGGTTCTCATTTTAGACCTACCTTTCCTGTGCAACCCTCTAGCTTGCAAGGACAACCCCCTGTGGGAAAACCTTTAGCTTAGCAGGGCTCCACCTCTGGTCCACAGGGGCAACCATATGGTCCATAAGGCCAAACTTTACAAGGGCAACCTTTGGCTCAACATCGACAACCCTCCGGTCTTTTTGGTCAACCTCCGAATCAACCAAGACTATCTTATGCTCTTGGAGGGAAAATCTACCCACCAGAGGGACAAATTATTGCACCACAACAACAACCACATGCTCAATATGGCCCAAATCTTGTGCAACTAGGACAACCCTACGGTCCTTCCCCAGGTCAACCTAGTTATCAAGGACAACCTAGTCCATCGCAACCATCAGGCCAACCTTTCCAACAAGGCCAAACCGGTGGCCTTGAGCGACCGATTCAACCTACTCCTCAGCCATTTCCATCATTTCAACAGCCTGTTCTACCTGTTTATAGTCAGCTAGGTTTACTCGCTCAGCAGCCTTCTCAACCTGCTCAACCAGGTTTTCCTGCTCAACTGCAAGACGTTTACTACCCTCAAGGTTCATATAAACCGATATATAGTGCGCCTCAGGTTCCTTACCCTCAAAATCAACCTGTATATCATCAACCTCAAAGCCATGCTTACATTCCACTGTAGACTCCATACAATGCTCATCAAGGACCTCAATGTTCTACTCCGACTCAATATTTTAGTCCTCAACCCCAGTATCAACTGACTTATCCTGCTTCTAATCCCTATGATTTGAATCCTTCGGGACAGAATGTATGGGGAAAGAATCCCGCTCGGACTGGGTGGAATGTACATGCAGGTCCTTATCAAAGACCTCCGATGACTTTCAACACTCAATTATCGTTTCTTGCTACGTTAGAATTACCTGATGTGTCAACGTTGACGAACGATCCCATTCTTCATAACTCGTATTGGCCTCCGGTTCCAACCAAGATTCCTGGTGATTGTCCTAAATTTGAGGGCAAGTCTGGTGAAGACCCCTAAGCGCATGTTATGACTTACCATTTGTGGTGTTCCTCTAACTCCTGGGTTGAAGATTCTATTAGAATCTGTATTTTCCAGCAAACTCTTACTGGTGCCACTGCAAAGTGGTACATTGAGCTATCTCGTGGCGTCTTCCAAGATTTCAATTCTTTATCCATCATGTTCCTTATGCATTTTTAGTTACTAGTCCGTTATGAGACCGGGACGCACCTCCTCACTTCATTGAAACAAGACCGAGCTACTCATATCTCAGATATTATTCATGAGTGGCAACGTCATTGTCACATGATCAAATTTGAGATTCCTGATCAGCTTCTAAATTGTTGGTTCACCACCTCCTTTTTCAATCAGATTGCTAAGGAAATCGCTATGGGGGCATGTGTAACCAACGAACAAGCCATTTCTTATGCCTAGTACCTTGATCTTGTGTACTCTCAGTCTGACGCATTATATGATATCTTGCCTGATGCTCCTCGACCTAGAACTTCTAAACCACCAGCGAATCCATCCGTCAATGGTATTATTGGTTATGTGTCTCAAACTTCTCAGAAGTCTTCGTCTTATTCAAACACTGGGAAGCCAAAATCTGCTCCTTCCAATAATGTTGCTTCTCGGTCTACTTCTAATTCTGGTAAACCTGCAAAGGTTAATTCCATTCAGGCCAATCCTACGGATAATGATTCTAAAGGTAAGAAGAAGGGTACAGGTAAGGCTAAAGCCAATACCATGAAACAGGATTCTCAGAAAATTGTGCTGCCGATGGTTCTCAATGCAAATTGAAGTATCCTTGTTTGATTTGTGATGAAGAACACTTCACCAAGGACTGTCCTCGACAGTCCGAAGTGATCCAATTGCTCAAAAGCACCCAGGGAACTCCGACTGTTCTTAAAGAATCTTTCCCATCTTAGCACACTCAGATGGTAGAGCAACCTCATTCCTGTGCCCCATTTGGCTCTCAGGTGTTCATGATGAACGATTCTGCTGCCGTTTCTATTGCTACTTGGTCAAAATATTATACTGGATCTTGTTAGGCCATGGGGAAGGAGATTGCTGATGGTCCTCCTCCTCCGCCTATTACTGGTCCTCTTGAAATTGAAAGGTCCAATGCTAAATCCTTTGTGCGACCACCTTCCAAAGGTGTCCTCCGTAAGTCTTCTTATAATCCAACGCTCTTGCCACTCACCATTACAATATTGTTGAGGATTTGGCTCAGGTGCCGTCCGTGATGTCCGAGTTAGAAGTACTTCAGAGATGTCCATCACAGTGAAGAGATTTGTCATCTGCGATTGGAGGGATTGATCCTGCCGATACTAGCCTTCTTACTTTCGATCTAGAGAATTTCGTTCCGTGACTTCCGCATCAGATTGCACTCATTATTCAAGTTGTTATTAATGGTCTCGACATCCATCGAGCAATTGTGGATGAAGGTGCATCAACCTGTGTCATGTCATATTCATGTTGACAGTGCTATAGGGTAATATGCTTGGGTAGTGATTATCAAATATCCCTCTCTAGGCTTTCTGGTGCCCGAGGCAAACAGTCAGATTAGCTATATAGTTCACAAAGATACTTGTAATATTCCAAAATTGGAAAAACACAACAATCCTGCTGAAATAACGCACTCCTAGGAGATTGATGCACATAAATGAGTTTATAGCCCTTGGATTCCTTATATCAGCAGATTTGGAGTCTATATCCAAAATGGGAGCAAAAACAAATCAAACTAGATGTGGTAAACAGATCTCCCACCACCTAGTCTAGCTGAAAAACACCCTACAAGAGGGGCTGCAGCTATGCACAACAAACTGCTTCAAAAATAACATAGTCTTGGAAAGAATGAGCAGGAGGCCATAAAATATGATCAAATTATGAGTATATAGTAGAAAATCAGAATTACAATGATGCTCTTACATTATACAGTAGAATACATGAGACAATAGAGTAAGAAATCTTCAGAAAAGAAGGCTGCAACACATATATAAACTGCAGAATGGATTAACAACGTTATTTTAAGGAGATGCAGCAGCTGAATATTACATCTTATATCTAGAATAGATCTTTGGACAAAAAATCAGATCTATTTTAGATCTGTAAACTAGAAAGACTTATTTACAAGATCCCCTTGGGGTTTTGACCAAATCATGCATTACAAAGAGCAGATCTGAGTTTTAAGTTGCATATCTACAAAATGATTCATAAATTTCTGAATATGACTTTATATTAAAATATATCATATCTAAACAGAACATGGATCAGAAAGCTAATCCATGGATCACCAAAGTGAAAGGCAAAGCCCAACACCAGAGATCTCTCATAAAAAATGGAGTCAAAACACCCTGCAAACCCTCCACTAAAAATAACGCAGTCCCTCAAGGAAAAATGCATTGTAGCTTGAATAACAGAGATGGCCTGATGCCAAGATAAAAATCTGAAGCTCAAATAGTGGATGCACTCTTCCAGGAGGTTAAAGACACACTCACTGAGAAGAGGCTCCAATACAAGCTAGATCTGAATAGATCTAGAGTTCCACTTGCTGTAGCCTACAAAAGAAAACAAACCCTCATTGGATCTGCATTGCAGTTGGAAGTAGAGCTTGGCACAAAGCCTGATAGTGGATCAAATCAACAAGACTCCTCCAAGAATCCTCAATGGAAGAGGTGAAATACCTGCATAGGAACTCCAAGTGCTAAGCAACACAATTCTCCACTAAACAACAGAGAATAGTATTTTTCTAAACAGACAAGATGCTAAAAAATATAGGCAATCAACAACCTTCTCTTGCTGCCTTCCCCTTCCTTTTATAAGATGAAAGCCTTTGCAAACCCTAAACCACCTTGATGAGTTAGCTCCTTTCACATGAGGGGCCTCCTTCTAGAACTACGCTGTCCCTTCATGAGGTACATTGAATCTAGACAGTGCTGTAGATTTGGTCAAGGTTGACCCAGTCTCACAGCTCAAACCCCTTTCACACCTGCAAGTGATTTATTTACATGGCCCTGATTTATCCTTGTTCATATGGGCATTGATTTATTCAGTCTTTTCAGGAGTTTTACATGTCCTCCTTTATTCATTTATTCATGCAACAAAAAGTAAAACAAAAATGTGTATTCCTCTTAGCTTAGGCTAAGTAGGAATATTACAGTCCTCCCCTCCAAAATGTTGCTTGTCCTCAAGCAACTGATAGGGTGAGAGCTGTAGTACTTCCCCTCCTCCATCGATGGCATCATCAATGATCAAGTCCTTATCATAAGCCAAGTGCTCATCAAGCCAATACATCATGAATTGTTCCTCCAAGGTCAACATAAGATGTGCATAGTCCATCCCACCATGAGTGAAAAAATCAACAGAAATAAACATGGCTGGAGCAATGCTCCATCTAAAACATGTATCATGAGGTACAGGTAGAAGTTCCAAACAATGTGGTACATACAAACTTCCCATCCTCCCTCCATACAACCCCATAAACAATACAACTATATCATCCAAGTATGGAAGCAAGACTACATATATGCAAACATAAATCTGAGCTTGAGGAGGTGGGTCAAAATCCTACATGTGATGTCAGCGCTGCATTAGATCAAGGTGTGGTAAGTGGCATTCCCACCACACATTTTTTGCATGAGTCACCTTAACATGGCTGAAGATGTTAGATAAGTTTGGTGCCTTTGGAAAGCACCCATCATGAGAAGGAATCTCCCCTTGCACAATAAGGGAGTGGCCAAGTTCAACATTTCTATTGGCCCACCAAAAGTCATGAGATTCACATGATCTCTCACTCCCTTTAGGAGTCATATCCTGTAGAAACATGGTAAAAGAATATGACAAATCAGAAGATAAGGCTTGCTCTACATGATCAGATCTTTCACCTTCAAATTCCCTCACACACATGAACTTGTGCATGGGTATTCCCCTTCTCTCAAAAGAAGGAAGGAATGACTGAAATGAATCTTGCATAGAGTCCATTGGCTGTCCCAACACCACATAGCTCATGCACTCTTGAAAGTGCTGATGTAGTTCCTCCCTCAAGCCTTCCTAATCAAAGCTCCTCATGATCAGGGTATATACCTTCATTGAATGCATATGGTTGAGGAGGAATTCTTCATGTGCCCCTTGTAGTATCTTCTGCTTGAGCTTGGAAGCTCTAGCCAAGAAGACCTTACCATGATGATAGATGACTCCCCCTTGGACTAAGTAGACCTCTTCTTGCTTTATGTCATCTAGTATCATACCTGTGTGGAGATCTTTGGAATACTCTACAAGCAGTTGAGATTTCTAATACAGATCCACACTGTTCAACAATGACAACACTGATGATACATCCATGGAAATGCTTATCATGTTACTGATCTCCTGTTTGAAATTTCTCATGCCAAATTTGTGTGTTGGAAGGCTGATCCTCCCATTCTTCTCCTCCCACAGCGCATATTCAAAAAAGAGAGAGGGTGGTAGTGGTGCAGGAAGAAGATACCCTCATTATTGAGCTGTTCCAAGCCCTCTAATGCTGTAACTTGGTATCTCATTGCTCCAATCCCTTCTGGATCTAGATTTGGAGCAACACTTTGTGAGGCCTCCCCCACAAGATTTGAATCTGGTGGCATCCCAGGTGGCTTGCCACTAGATAGGAATGTCCCTTGCAGCATTCTCATGAACATAAGAGAAGGGACTGTGAGATCCCTGCTTCCACTATGCAAATCCATCTCTGTTGTTTGTGTGGAAGTATTAGGTGAGGGATAAGTGTGCATGCCTTGAATAATTTGGGGTTTCTCACTCTTCAATTCCACCCACTCCATCTGCAAAGCTTTCTAATCAATGGTGACCTTCCCCAATGTAATCAACCATTGGACACCCAGAATGATATTGGTGTCTGGTATGTCAACTACAAAAAAGTGATCCACCGGAGTTTAGGATCCCATAGTGACTGAGAGTGAGGGGAAATATTGAATGCATTGCATGGTCCTATCTCCTGGGACCAAAACAGAGAATCCCTCAAATGTATCAGTGGATATTTCTCTCCTTTGCACAAGATGAGCATCAATAAAGTTGTGGGTTGCCCCACTGTCAATCAGCACAGATACCCTCTGGTTCATGATTTAACCTTTTACTCTTAGGGTCAAGTACTTAGGCACTCCTCTCAAAGATGCAAGAGTCCTATCTATTGGAGCAAAGGCTCCATCTCCATATCTAGATGGTGTTGGTTCTTCCTAAACATTATCAGTGCCGTGACCCCTCCTTGGTTCATCATCTTCATCTTCCTCCTCAAAATATGAGAAGACTTCTATGTAGTGTGATTTCCCAGTAGCACATCTATATCCCGGTGCCCATTAATCTTGGAAAGTGAAACACAGTCTCTTATTTCTCAACTCCCTCACGAGTTCAATATCAAGAGGCTTCTTGAATGAGTGGAAGGAGAAACGTTTTCTAAGGTGAGGGGCCTTGCTATGGAAAGTTTCCTTTGCTTTTGGCAAGACATCTTGAAGGTCTCTTGCCCTATCAATGGCATCATGCAAAGTGATGGGCTTGGTAGATTTAACCAACCTATGCAAAGGTTCATCTAGGCCATCGATGAAAATGTACACCCTCCTTGCCGCAGACAGATCAGGAACCATGACAGAAAATCTCAGAAACTCAGAGATATAAGTTTTTGCATTCCTTGATTGCTTAAGCTTTGCAATTCTTATGAAGGCTTCTTCTAGATCCTTCCTGTCAAACCTCTCCACTAGTCTTCTAGTAAATTCAGAATAGGTAGTCACATTGGTATGTCCCAATGTAGACAACCCATGGAACCAAAAATTGTGTGCTTCACCTTCAAAGTGCAGCGCTACAATCTTGGTGGCTTCAGTCTCAGGAACTTTGTTCAACTGAAAGTAGATGTCCATCTTTTCCACCCATGCCTTGGCAGAACTGTTGGATGACCCATCAAACTTGGGAAAAAAGAATCTGCCCATAGAGTGATGTATATCATGATTAGGGAAGTACCCACTATCTATATACTGATGCCTTGGCCTCCTCTTGTCCTTGAGGTGACAAAAATCTTGGAAACTCAAGTGTTCCTTGAATCTTTGATTCTAAGAATCATATTCCATAAAGTAGTCTTCATGTAATATTCCCAATTTTTGCAGCTAATGGGAATATTGCATTTTATTTTCAATTTTCTTTATTTATGAATAAAAGTATGTGAAGTAGGTTTATTAAACTTCTAAGTTGATAATAAATGCATGCCCAATGTGAAAGAGGACAAATCTGGGCTATTATATTAAACACCCCTAAGTGTGAAAAGGGGAAATTCATTTGAATGGCTCAAACTTGGCCCCACCTACATCGCAGTTTGGAGGGAAGCTTATCCATCAAGCCCAACATACTTCTAGAAGAGGATCTCTTGTGTGAAAGAGGATAAGTTGAAGAAGGTGGTTTAGGGTTTTGGCAAGCCTTCATGTTATAGAAAGAAGGAGAGGTAGCAAACAA
This sequence comes from Pinus albicaulis, assembly GCA_034641835.2. Lineage (NCBI taxonomy): Eukaryota > Viridiplantae > Streptophyta > Pinopsida > Pinales > Pinaceae > Pinus > Pinus albicaulis. The sequence goes on from CM076575.1 coordinate 2,038,219,217, forward strand.
AGTTTGTTGAAGAATTTTAGAAGTTGTTGTAGCAACTCTAGTCTCTTGGCTGTTTAGCCTAAGGGAAGAGTATTTCCTGTTTAGGAATCCTCTCTCCTTCCATGGAGTAGCTCTTTGGAGGAGATTGTGATGCATCTCTCCACTATCCAGCATTATGGTCAAGCTTCATCTCTATAGCAGCGCTAGTCGTGTTGAGGGTTTTGCAGCTGCTTGTGAGTTGCAGCAAGTGGGTGAACTAGATCTGCAAGATCTAGTTGTTTAGAGGCGATTTCTCTCAGGGAGGGTGTCTTGTGACCACCCGGAAGAGGATCTCACTCTCATTTTACTTTCATATCTGTAGTTTTATCTATTTTAGAATTTCATTCAAGCTACTGTGTAGTCCCTTCCATGAACTGCGTTATTTTCATGTACATGTTTCACTGTTGTCTAGATCTCTCATTGTACTAGCTTTCTGGTGATTGAGGCTTGCCTCTCACTTTGAAGATTTGTAAAGTAGTTGCTGATATATTCATATTCAGATCTGATATATAATTTAATGAAATCCATCTTTAGAAATCTCTAAATTTTTCTGCAGTTCAGTGTATTAAAAGCTAGATCTACACTTTGTTATGCATTATTTTGATAAAACCCCAAGGGGATCTTTTTAAGAAGGTTGAGTAGTTTCCAGATCTGGTATGGATCTGATGTTTCAGTCATATATTAGTTTTAGATTTTAGTTTTAACCTACAACAGCTGAAGCTCCTCATATAAAACGCTATCAAGTCTTTCTGCAGCTTTTCCATGTGTTACTGCTATAATTTCTGAAGGATTCTTGCTCTTGCTTCATGTAAATTCAATGCTTCTACAAAGGAACTTCATTATGGATCTGATTTCTTGCTGCAATAATGTAATAAGAATTGAATTTCTGATTTTCAGTGAATTCCAGCAGAAACTGTGCAATTCCTGAAGGAGGGTTTCTCTATCAATCCAGCCCTCTCCCTTAGTTGATTTTCAGCTAATGTCGTTGGTGGGAGATCTGTTTAAGCCCTCTAAACCTATTTTCTTTTGCTGAAACTCTGCATGGAGGTCCCACTTAGCCTAAAATAAGGGAAACCAGCCTTGGTCTACGTTATTTTAACATTGGCTTGCTTATACAACGTCCTCCTTGAGCCTATTGCAAATTTTCCTGAGCATGGAATTTCCGGGTCCTTCCTTGTTTAGTTTTTGTTTCTCTTTTGGATCCATTATTAGATTTGTAGATATAAGGTTCCCAATGGTAGAAAAATCTTAGAGGAGTGTGTCATTCCCACACTTGCTGTGTTTCAGTAATCTTCTATAGACAGAGTCTGGAACGGGTCAGGAAGCCTATGGTTTTCACCCTCTCTTTAGAGGTGATATAACCAGTAAATTCCCTACCAGTATATATTTGATTTAGATCTATTGGTGTGATTCCATATTGCTGTGATTCCATTGTGGAATATCTTAAGATATTCCCTACTAAGCCTATTTTTCCCCATTTGGAATATTACAGTGGTATCAGAGCATGATCTCTGGCACAACATGTGAGATCAAGCTACCAGGGAATTAAAGAGCAGAAGCAGAGATCAGCTTGATGAAGTAGATGAGATTATCCTCATCATTTTATAGATCTAAGAAGAGCCTCTCTCAAGAGGTAAATCAGAAGAGATAAAGAAGAAGCACCGAGACTCCTAGAGGGTTTTGAGAAGAAGCAAGTTGTGGTAAGAGTTGCATGAGATTTCAAGAAGAAGAAGGAAGCCCTAGCACTTCCTATCAGTAAAGTAGAAGACCGGAGGATCCAAGATCTCCTGATAGATCCACTATTCCCACTTTCTTTAAAGAAGGTGATAGGTATAGCAATGAAGAAAAGAGATGCAAAGAAACTCCTAAAGGGTTTCAAGTTGAAGAGGAAGAACCACACACTTCCTGTCATCACAAGGAAGGGAGAATGGCTAAAGAAGAGATCTTATTGCCTCTTTTTTCAAACATTGAAGAGTATTGAAGAAAATCTCAAGGATTTTAAGGAGGAGAAGAAAAAGATGAGCTACAAAGAGACATCTCGCAAGGAAACAAATGAGAATGTCAATATTGTCACCTTGGGCAAGAGATCTCCATTTTCACTACCTATTGCTAAGGAGCTTGCATCTAGAGAAGAGGCACTTGCATCTTTGCAAGGTATTCTTGAGTTCTTATCATATGGGGTCCCATGCATGAGTAACGAGATGCATGAGGAGGAGAAGAAAGATTCCAGCGCTGGTATACTTGAAGAAAGGAGGCCATCATTCTTACCAGCAGTTGGAGGCATCCTTGATCCGGATGGAGGAACTCTTGTGTTCTGTCAAGAGGTTCCCACATATCAGTTGATCTTAGGTATGCATAAGATTTAAGCACATATTATTTCAAGATCTATGCATAGCCAAGGGTTAGATCAAAGTGCTGATTTGGAGCAAAGACATGTCATAGCGTAGAGGACCCTTGATCTAATCAAGGATGAGACTGGACGCTATCCCCATGCATCATTGTTGAGCTGCATTAAATCTCTTGGGTTGATATGTAGGGTCTCAAGAAAGGGGATTAGTACTATCCTATTTTCAATGGCTGATTGTGAGATCAACAATGACACTTGATTTGAGACATTACATGCATCAATTTGTAGATCTACAGTGCTGTCACTTAATGGCTGTGACAAAGAGGCTTCATCATTCTTGGAGCATGTTGGAGGTATTGCTGCAGATCCAAAGCTTCATTGGTTTTGGAAGACCATACATGAGAAGAAGGTCTCACTAAGAGATCACAACAGAGATGCATTTCAGTATTCCATGAGATGAAAAGTTCTTCAGTGGGTTAAAGGAGATGGTATTCTGCAAATTGAGAATGCCATGATTATGCAGCACATCACTCAACCTCCATATTTGAGTGAGTGGATGAGGATGGTGAGCAAGGGGTCACATGATCACTTACAGACATATATGGACTAGCAATCTTGGTTACGTTGGTTGCCCTTGGGAGGCTCCTATCACTCTCCAAAGGCACTTATTTTTCTGATCTATGCCTTGAAGAGCAGTTATGAAATGTATAAGGAGGCATGGAACCGCTGGTTGCCTTGGGGTAAGCATGAGCTCTACCCAAATATTCTCATTCTCTTATCTCATGCTTGGTACATCATTATTAGATTATATGAAGAGGGAGCATAAATGATGTGGTTGTTAGAGGGAGAGTTTGACATCACAAGTTAAATCTTATGTCCATGTATTCACCTATGCTTGAAGTATGTCTCATATGTCCACATGCATTTATGTTGGAGGTATATTTCATGCATAAAATTTGGCTTGAGAGGAGGGATATCTCCCACATGATGTGGTATGAGGGGCTTGCTTGTACTATGTTGGTGAGGCATTTTACATGTTCATCATTGTGTTGTTTCTCCAAGATATGTTGATGAGGCAAGAAGGCTGCAAAGTCCTTGTTGCTATTAGCCACCTATGAAATTTGTTATACCAAAAGGTGGCTAAATCATTTTTGGAGCCTTCAAGAAAAAAATTTTATTGCTAAAGAGTTTTATCTCTTGAAGACTCTTGAAGGCCTCATGCCTCTGTCCAAAATCTTCCCTACTGTGCCTATTTTACACTCTGGAATTCTGCTGATTTCATCAAAAGGAACTGCTGCAAAAATCACCTTTTTCCCTTTCCTCACTTGAAAAAATAACCTCCATTTTGCTCCCCTTTTCCTCCATAAAAATTTCTCTATTTTTCATAATTCCCCTTCTTCCATTCATGCAAATCATTTTTTTCCATCGTTGGTTGATGCCATCCAACGATCACGCTCCTCCCCAAACCCTATGAAACAGTAAAACCAAATAACGTAGGATTTTGTAATATTGTTCTGTATTGTGCAGGTGTTTGAATGAAATTCCATTTTATGAGTTAGGTTCTACACTTCATGATTGGTTATCGATCACTGGAAGGATCGATAGCACTCTAGTATGGTACTTTAATGTTGTTGCCCGTAAGAGCTGCGAACCTTTTCCAAAGGAAGAAACCTGCTTACAGAAGAAATAAATCAGGAATGAGTTAATGGAGCCACAGTTCTAAGGTTTGAACCTGGAGTTTAATGGGCCAGAGCTAATACAACGAATTACGTTAGCCCCGTACAAAACCGGAGCAGTTTTGATTGCACCACCTTTGAAAGGAAAGCTGTATTCCCCGTTTGGATGTGATCAATGCCACAGACCGACACGTGGCCTTGGGCGGTTTGGAGATACCGCCCTCCCCACATGTTAAAAGTCGACTGTGGGCTTAGCGCGATATTGGCGTATGTCGTCCAATCTAAGGCTGGCTCATTGGATGGCGATCGCGCTTAAAAGAAGCTCAGGGGATAAACTAAGGTATGGCACGACGCATGGCCCAAAATCAATCGCCTTGGTCCCCACAGCCATGACAGCAGTCGGCAGTCCCCCAGAACCGGTGGTCCCAATGCTTAGTCAGCATACATGTCAGCGCACACGCGGTAGCAACCGATTTGAGCGGGTCTTGTTTGATTGCTTGCATAGTCATGAAAGCCGGACCCGATAAGAGTTATAAAGAGGATTTCATAAAAATTTCGAGTCACACTTGGGCTGACGTCAGCAGGCCCCAAAACAGACCCGGGGAGATTTATATGGCGGATTTCATAAAAATTTCGGGTCACAAAAACCCTGACGTCAGCAAGTCCCTTTTGTGACCCGAAATGGTTATACAGCTTCGTTTTATCAAAAGTTTTGAAGTCCGGATATATTATTTGGTAAGGGTGATTAAATGGTTTTTCTATTGTGCCAAAGGAAAAAGCCGAAGGCTGGGTTTAAATTCTCACGCCTTCAATTATTTAAAAAGGAAGCCATCCATGGGTTAAAATTTTCACGTCTCATCAATGATTCAAAGGCATTGATGCCTCACGAGCCCTGCGCAGCACTGCACACCAACAGAACACAGTAAATGAATCAAAAATCAAAGAGTATTAGTGTCGAAGACAGAACGCACTAGAATGGAAGATTGAAGACAAATTTATGAGGATTACGACTAAGATTGATTATCAAAAGCCTAATCCTCCCAATTAAGACATAGTTAAAAGGAAATCAAAGTGTTTTATCAGACATAAGGCCTCCATTGCCACACCTGAGGCAAATTGATTCCTCCCAGCTACCATAATGCCACCTATGCCTCAAAGCATTCAAACAGAGGCTGAATTTATTGATCAAGATCAGATATTTTCCTCAGCGCAACCAGAGAGTTAATTCTGCAAATAAACTTAATGACAAAATATCAGCAGAGTTACTTTAACATAACAGAGAGCCTCAAAAGTCAAAAAGAGCTCCCACTGAGCTTAATCTTAAATGAAAAACATTAATACAGATAGAAAACATCTGTAAAATTCTTCATCGAGTCCCCCAAAGGCCGAGCAACCATTAAGACTGTATCAATTATCTTTGGTGATATTTTATCAGATCTCACCTCCTCATTCTTCTATAAATACTACTGGGGAAGATGAGAGAGGGGTTGGTTGCAGAACTTTGAAATATACATGAGCTGAAAATTCTACTTCTAAATAGTGTTCACTAGCTCTTGGAGCTCTGCTTGTGATAGATAAGTTAGTCTGGAAGGTGTAGACGATTGCTAAACTAAAGCATTGGACTTAAAGTTGTAACTAGTTTGAAGCATCAATACAAGCTGATTTATGGGATCCTGGTCTATGTCAACGGTGATGTTATTTCTTATTGTAAATTTTTATTTTATTTCTGTTTTCACTATGTTCATCTTCTCTTATAAAGAACAACATGCATAGAGTTAGGACCTATTGTATACCAGTACACTTCTCTGACTGAAAATATTTATCTACATGTTTTCTTCCAATTAGTGTGATTTAGGAATGATTTAATTCAGTTCTAAGCATAGGAATGCTGGTGTTCCCTCGTCCTACTGTCTTAGCTAAATATTTTTCTTAGATGTTATTTTCATTCCATGTTAACTAAAGATGAACTAAGGAAGATATGGTGAGCCCTGGTCCTAGTTTTATCCCAAAAGACTGTCCGAAAGTTTCCCTTGGAATGTGTCAAAATCCAGCTAGTTTCAAAGTACTTACCAGATCTTAGGCCATTCTGTGTTATCTTTGTGTTTTTCTTGAAAGTGATCGAGTAAAGCAGAGCTAGGAGAGGATTTGTGGTGAGCCCAGGTCGCTAGTTTCTACTCTAGCAGTTGCCTTCAAGTTTCCCTCTGTTTTTATATGTTTTCTATGGAAAGTATATCAAAGGCTGGCTAGTTTCAAAGTACTTACCAAATCCTGGATTTATTTTATGTTTTTATTAAGTGTTTGTCAAAGGCTGGCTAGTTTCAAAGTACTTACCAGATCCTGGGCTACTCTTTCTTCTTCATTTGTTTAATTCCCCTTCTTTTTGTATCATTTCATTCCATAAATCAAATTTCAAAGAGATCCTTAGACATAGATGAGTTGCCCCATGGACCACTCTTGAACCTGATTGTTTCAATTAAACCATATTATGACTCCATAGCCCAGTGGACTAAAACCTGCAATTATCTATCTTCTTGGCCAAAGCTTGTTCTATTTTCTTGCAACTTAACACCTTTGAAACTCTTTGCATTTATAACTTTCCACCTAAAACAATAATCATGCTCAACCATCAAAAAACAAACAAAAACCTTGGCCTTCATAACTAGCCTAATATAATTACCCAAAACTTCAAAGACAAATCCATCTTTGCACTTATTGGAGTGATCCCTCTCCAGATTCAGGAGGGCTAGATCCTAAAATCCCAAAGTGGTTGAAATAATGTTCTCCCTGCAGTTGGAATTTTTCCAATCTTGGTAATTACAGGGTGCTAACATTTCTGGCGACTCCACTGGGGACTTTCTGAGTAATTTTCATTTTAAAGCTAATCATAGGATATTAGAAATTTGTTTCAAAGAACATTTGCTATATTAACCAGTTGAGCCACCAGAAACTAACATTTCTGGCGACTCCGCTGGGGAGTTTTGAGTGTTTTTGGTCTAGGTACCTTTAAAGACCTCAGAAAACCCTTGATTCAAGAAAATTGTGCAATGAGTAAAAAGCAGCCTTTTCAAGTACACCAATAAATGGTAGTCATGATGAAACTTGTTTGAATCAGTGACAAACTAAGAAAACCCTAGGATTCTCATAAGACTTTATCCAACCTTGAAATATCAGCTGGCTTAGTCGTAAGAGTAGATTGTATTTGTCTCATAACCGTAGCTAAGTTGTGAAACAGATTTAGGGCTCTCTTAGAAACCACACAACTGAAAAATAACTCAGAAAAAACCAAAAATATTTCAGATTGGTATCCAATAAACATGGTGGTGGACCATAAAATATTTTACCTCTGAAAAAGAGCTAAAAACTTCCACTTGGCGACTCCACAATCCTCAACAGACCTTAAGACTCCACTGGGAAGAACCCTTGTCATTATAATATCATTCAAACTCAGTTAAAGGACTGTAGGATTAAAATTTGTGTAAACAGATTAGTTCCTTTTAAAAGACTGTCATACCTGGTTGAACTTTTCTTGTTTATTTAGGTCTGAAAAACACAACATAGTGGCTCCTAGAAAGATTCATACTAGAGCCTATCCTGAACCTGATCCACCTGAGATAGTTGATAACCTAGAGAGTATCCTTAGGAAGTCTCCTAGGATTAAGTTACCAACTGTTTTCAGATCACCCTTGAGAGCTAATTCAGTTCCTGAAGATCTTTCAGCTCTACAACAATCACAATTTGACTTAGTAAATCCATTTATAACTAGGTCTCTTGGTGATTTAGATCAGTTAGATTTTGAGTCTTCACTTTCATCTCTTGAAACAACTGAAAAATCCTAGTAGCAGAGAAACAACACCTTCTGATTTACATTTCCTTCACAACTTAGGTGTCTCTCATCCAAGATCAGCTCAACAATCTACTCCTGGTCCTTCCACTTCTGCTCACCCTACATCCACTGTTCAAACCACTCCACTTCAGCTAACTTTTCCTTTTGTTAATCCACCTCTTGTGAATCCACCCCCACCACATATCATGGCAGCATGGTATGCTCCCTTAGTCCTTCCTGTACCATTAGTCAATCTTCCACAGGACTATCAGTCAAAAATTCCATTGTATGATGCTATTAATGCTACAATTGCATCACAACATGTGGATAAGATGAATGACTACTTTGACAGAAATGAAATTGATGATGATTCTGTCAAGCTTAGATTTTTTGCTCAGAGTCTGGGGGGACAAGTAAGAAAATGGTTCAAAGGCTTAACCCCCCATAGTATCAATTATCTCCAAGCCTTCCATCAGACATTCTTAAACAAATGGGAAGTAAAGAAGAATCCTCTACAAGTCCTTTCTGATTACATGAACCTCCATAGAAACACGGGGGAAAGTGTACAAGATTATTGTACCAGATTTAACAGTGTATACAATGCACTTTCCCTAGATCTAAAGCCTCCACAAGGCTAAGCATTAAACAAATTTCCTGAGGGGTTTGACCTCGAGATGGCCTATCAGCTGAGAGAGAGAGAGATCCAACAACTCTTGAAGAGATGCAAAAAGGAGCTCTTGCTGTGGAAGTAAACTTAATGGAGAAGAGAGCAAGAATGAAAAATAAGAAGAGAGTGTCTTTTAGAGAGGAAAATATACCTTCTACTTCCAACTCAAACATGGAGAGAATGATGGAGGAGATGATGAAAGAGACGAGCATAATTAAGAGAGCACAAGCAAGCCAAAACCAAAATGCTCCTCAAAATAGAAATCAGAACCAGAATCAAAATTTTAGAGGGAACCAACCTCCAAACAGACCTAGGGAAGATGATCAACAGATCACTCCTCCCTTTCATCAAAACTATGTAAGTGAGGTTGAGGAAACAGATGAAATAACAGAAGAAGATGTTATTGACATGCTGGGGGTAGATAATGATGACTTTGAGATTCATTATGATAGAAAACAAGGTCTATACACACCTTATGATGACAAAAGAGATGATGATGAAAGTTATTATCAAGACAACGAAAATGTTATCATAGAGTCTCAAAAGGAGTATGACCTTAGAAGCAAGAAAAATCTAGAAACCCCCAATAACAAAACCTCTGACAAATATTCACAAAACAACACTGCAACCAAGCCTAAATTCGTCAAACAAAAGGAAAAAACAGTGGCTATTAATTCTGATAAAGGTAGAGAGAAAGGCACTCAAAACAATGAAAAACAAAGTACAAACCTTAGCATTACTAACACTTCAGCTAGTACTCCTGTTAAAACAATTTCGTCAAATGTAATTAGGACAAATCAACAAATAGACTTTTCTGATAGAGTGACATATAATAAGGTTGAGACAAGTACTTAAAAGAATCAAATTCCTTTCAACCTGGAGCAGGAAATTTCAAAAATCAAAATCTTTGTTCCCTTGACTGAGTTAGCTGCCCATAATGTATATAGGACCCAAATTTTGAAGGCTTTAAACATTGAAGAGAACAATTACACAATCAATCTTAATGATGACCAGCCAGAGCTTATTTTTGGTCCAAAGATTGAAGGTATGTATCAAGAGGGACCTGTTCCTCCCTTTTATGTGAGTTTAAATGTTCATGAAAAAGTTTTGCACAACGCTATGCATGATTCAGGCGCCTCTCATAATTTAATGCCCAAAGATGTCATGGACAGCCTAGGCCTTAAAATCACCAGACCTTACAAAGACCTTTACTCCTTTGACTCAAGCAGAGTAAAATGTTTAGGATTAATTAAAGATCTCTGTGTTAACTTAGCTCAAATTCCAGCCAAATGTTTAGCATGGATATTGTTGTGGCTGATGTGCCCCCAAAGTATGGAATGCTATTATCTAGGTATTGGGGAGCTAAGTTACAAGGAATTATGCATATGGATATGACCTATGCGACCATCCCTGTGTTTAATCAATCAAGAAGACTTTACAGGGAGTCCCATATACAGTAGATAGTTACAAGCCAAGACAGACCACAAAAATCTCCTCTGTATTTTGTAAATACATGCCTGGATTCATTTATCCTTTTCAATGATGAAAGTATCAGTGAGCAAGTGACCTTGTCTGATTTAATGACAGATAGAGAGGAGGAAGAAGATAACGTAGGAGTGTCAGAATAGTTTACTGAACCTGTAAACTCTAGCAAAAAAAACACAGGTCTTGAGATGAAAATAATGTGTCCTTTGATTTTAAACATTGAGAGTCAAGAAAGCAGTCCTCAACCCAATAAAAAATTTAAGGAGTTAAAACAAGTTCAACAGTGTGCTGACTTCCAAGAACAATTCGATAGCACACTTATTGAAGAGCATAGTAACCCAAATGATAAACTCGAGACTAGTCCTCTATGGAGGATGCACTTCGATGGTTCTTTCACTAAGACCAACACTGGTGCAGGTGTCTGGATATGCAACACTGAGAATAACCACACAGAAAGCCTTTCCTGTAGATTAAACTTCCAGTGTTCCAACAACATAGCAGAATATGAATCCCTTCTCTTAGGCTTACGATTGTTGAAGAAGTTAGGAGCCAAAAGAATCAATGTGTATGGGGATTCAGAGTTAGTCATTAGGCAAGTCAATGGGGAGTATAACGCAAATCATCCCAGACTTAGGGCCTACCAAAACGATGTCATGGACCTTTTAAAAACTTTCGAGGAGTCCAAAATAATTTTTGTCCCAAGGAAAAGAAATATTGTGGCCCACAATTTACCTTTTGCAGCTAGAACATGCTTAATGCCATATGATACCAAATACTGCACAACTCAGATAAAATTCAGACCAGCCATTCCTGACAACGAGAGATATTGGCAAGTGTTCGATGGGGACAAACAAATAGAAGACTTCATGCAATTCAGAAATGAATTCGAACTACACAGTTCAGACTCAGATTATGAAACAGACTGCAGTGGAGAAAATTTTCTTGGTGAAGAAGAGCCGTCTCCTTAGCTTGTCAATGTTAATCTTCTGACTAGCAAACTTAAAAACAAAACAAAATTGAATGCAAAGTTAGAAACAGAGGAGTTAGAAACTCTGCACTCTAAAGATCAGAGTTTGCCAAGCAGTTTGGCACCTTTAGAAGAGCTGTTTGATTTTAACGATGTGGCCAGAAAGCCAAAACTGGAACCTGTAGAGACTGAAGTGGAAGAGTGCAATATAGGCAGTGAACTTAAACCTATGATGATTAAAATGTCTAAAACTTTACCAGCTCACATTAAACTCAAATACATAGAGCTTTTTAATGAGTTTTCTGATGTTTTTGCTTGGAGTTACGAAGATCTTAAATCCTATGACACTGAAATAATACAGCACAAAATTCCTCTCAAAGAAAACCAAAAACCATTAAAACAGAAATTGCGCAGAATAAACCCTGTTCAGCTGCCTCTGGCTGAGAAAGAAATCAGGAAAATGTATGAAGCTGGTATTATTGTCCCTATTAGATATTCTTAGTGGGTGTCTAATCTGGTGTCAGTTAGGAATAAAACTAGAGAGAGCAGGCTTTGTATAGGCTTTAGAGACTTAAACAAAGCTTCATTAAAAGACAACTACCCTTTACCTAAGATGGATCATATTTTACAAAGGGTGGTAGGGTCTAGAAGAATTTCTTTGCTCGATGGCTACTCAGGGTACAATCAGATCTTAGTTCACCCTGCTGATCAATTAAAGACAACCTTTACTACACCATGGGGCACTTTCATGTATGTGAAAATGCCCTTTGGTCTAATGAATGCTGGAGCAACTTTTCAGAGAGCCATAGACATAGCATTCTTGGAAGAACTAGGCTACTTCATCATCATATACCTTGATGATGTCACTGTTTTTTCAAAAACAGATGAAGAGCACTTAGAAAATTTAAGAAAAGTTTTCGAGAAATGCATAAAGTTTGAAATATCTTTAAACCCTAAAAAAACAGTATTCGGTCTCCAAGAAGTTAAACTTCTTGGGAACATCATTTCAGAAGAGGGTATTAAGATAGATCCAAAAAGGACTAAGGCCATATTGCAAATCTCTCATCCTCGAAATATCAAGGAGTTGCAATCTTTCATTGGAAAGATTAACTTTTTGAGAAGGTTCATCCCCAACTTGGCTGAGCTTCTTAGAAATATCACAAACATGTTGAAGAAGGAGCAAGGGGTAAAATGGACCTTTGAAGCAAAGAAGTCCTTTGAGCTAGTGAAGCAAGCGTTAACCAAAACACTGGTTCTAATAAGTTCTGATTTTTCAAAAGATTTTTATATTTTTTCGTTTGCATCAGAACATACCATAGCTGTTGTCCTTTTACAGAAAAATCCACAAGGACAAGAGTAGCCTATTGCATTCTTTAGCAAGGCATTGAGGGATGCCCCTTTGAAGTATAACATTATGGAGAAGTAAGCTTTTGCTTTGGTTAAAGCTTTGAAAGACTTCAGAGTATACATCCTTCACTCACACATCATTGCCTTTGTCCTAAACTCAGTTGTTAAAGACATTATAACACAGGACCCAGATGGTAAGAGAGGTAAGTGGATTGCTGTTATTCTTGAATATGATATAGAGATAAAGCCCACTAAACTCATCAAAGGCCAAGGTCTGGCTAGATTAATGGTTGAATCCAATTTTAAGGTTCTCAATATTAATATGATTAATGCTTTGGAAAATCAAGACGAAATCTCAACTCCCATTGTTGAAGATCATTTTATGAATTCCTCTTGGTATGCTGATATTATTTATGTTTTGCTTAATTTAAATACACCTCTTGGTTTAACAAAAACAAAGGCAAGGTTCCTAAAGTTAAATTCTGTAAACTATTGCATTATAGATAGATGTCTTTATTGGAAAAATTCAAGTGGTGTATTGCTTAAATGTTTGCCTGAGTATGATGCAGAGAAGGTTAAGCATGAGTTCCATGAAGGGGAGTGTGGAGGTCATTGGTACTAGAAGACAACAGCCAACAAAATTTTGAGGGCTGGTTTCTACTGGCCTACTCTCTTTCCTGATATACATAAGATGATCATTGCCTGTCATAAATGTCAAATTTTTGAAGGCAAAAGAAAACTGCTACCCCTACCTCTACATCCAATCACTGTTGAAGCCCCTTTTCAACAATGGGGACTTGAATTCATAGGAGAAATCCATCTACCATATTCTGCTCAACATAGATGGATTCTCACTGCCACAGACTATTTCACTAAGTGGATAGAAGCCATTCCTTGTAGGCAAGCCAATGATTCTGTTATTATAAAATTCATGGAGAATAACATTCTCTCCAGATTTGGCTGTCCTACCAAGATCATCACTGATAATGTAGTAGCATTTGGATCAAAGAAGATGGTTGAATTCTGTCATAGATTTCAGATAACATTGGGGCATTCCACGGCCTATTACCCTCAAGGTAATGGACTAGCAGAATCCTCAAACAAGAGTTTAGTGAACATAATCAAGAAACTGTTGGAGGACAACAAAAAGTCTTGGCACACAAAGCTAGTTCATGCACTTTGGGCTCACAGATTGAATTCGAAGAAATCTATTGGCATGTCACCTTTCTAGCTTGTGTATGGTACTAATGCAATTTTTCCAACCAGCCTTGGTGTACCAGTGATGAAGTTGATTCAAGAGTTGCAAACTGAAGATAATGACATGATCAGATGAATAAATCAGACCATTCATCTTCAGCAAACTAGAGAGGAGGTTTATAACAAAGCAGTGCAGAAGCAGGACAGCATTAAAAAGCTTTTTGACAGAGGAACAAAGGCCAACAATTTCAATATTGGGGACATAGTTTTAAAGTGGGACTCAAGGAGAGAAGACAAGGGAAAGCATGGAAAATTTTACAACTTATGGCTTGGCCCTTATCTCATTCATTCAGCTGCTGGTAATAATGCTTATTTCTTGCAAGAGTTGAATGGAGCAGAATTGTTTGGGGGTCCTGTCAATGGTAGGATGCTTAAGCATTACTTCTCTTGATCCATGTTATGTTCTAGAAGCCTTTTTATTTTTCTTCTCATTATAAATACTTCACCCATCATTGCATTCAAAGTTAGAAAAATAAAAAATACAAAAACAGTGAAAGAAAGAAAAGAGGGCAGATTGTAAAAACAAGAAAGGTACAACCCCATACCAAAAAAAAAGAAAAAAGAGAAACAAATCTGAAAGTGTGCAAGCTCAAATGCCACTCCTAAAGAACACACTTCTAGTTAGTCAAACAACCTAATCTTGACTAATTAGTTTTAAATTTTCTGCCGATAGGATAGTGAATTCGATTTGCCAAACTGTTTAATCTTGGCTTATCAGTAGATAGTTTAGGATAGAAATTAAAGGTTCAAACAAGCTCAAAACCTGAACCTAAGTTTCCAAAGAGAATGAATCAAATCTATTTCAAATTCTGAGTCAAAAAAGATGTAAATCTGGTTCCAATTAGCTCAAGATCTGAACCAGAGGACAAGGAAAGACAGCTCAAACAAAAGTCAAAGCAGAGTTGTAAAAGAGATGAAGGAAATGCTTTGAAACCTCAGATCCTAAGCCTTCCATTTTGATTTAATTTTCTGCAAAATAAGATCTATGTGCAGCTTTTTGTTTTATGCCATAGATCAGCAAAAAGCTAGACTGTTCAATCCTGACTTGTATGCTTTTAAATTTCTCTTGTAGAATTTAGAGAATAAAAATCTGTTGGACAGTTTAATCCCAACAGATAGTAGATTAGGTAGAGAATCATATGGGATCAACTGTTTAATCTAACTCCATGGAGAAATAAGGAGTAGAAATAGATTATATTTTCTACTTTCAAAAGAATAAAATGTTGTGAAAAGAGTTTTCCAATCCAAATTCACTCTAAAGAAGAAAAAATGTTAGATCTGTAGGATTGGGTAGGTAGAAAGCTTGTTGATGAAAGATCCATTGTTTTTATGGCTGCTAATATGTTTTCAGAGCAAAAGAAGATAATTCAAGGAAAGAAAGGCAACCCGATGGATGAGGCACTGATCAGCCTCCCAGAGAATGCAAGTCTGAAGTTCTTGATGCCTTCAAGAAGGCACCATCCCCAAGTGGAGCCACTGTTAGCCACCTACGAAATTTGTTATACCAAAAGGTGGCTAAATCATTTTTGGAGCCTTAAGAAACAAATTTTATTGCTAAAAATTGTTATCTCTTGAAGACTCTTGAAGGCCTCATACCTCTGTCCAAAATCTTCCCTACTGTGCCTATTTTACACTATGGAATTCTACTGATTTCATCAGAAGGAACTTCCGCAAAAATCACCTTTTTCCCTTTCCTCACTTGAAAAAATAACCTCCATTTTGCTCGCCTTTTCCTCCATAAAAATTTCTCTATTCTTCATAATTCCCCTTCTTCCATTCATGCAAATCATTTTTTGCCATCGTTGGTTGATGCCATCCAACGACCATGCTCCTCCCCACACCCTCTGAAGCAGTAAAACCAAATAACACAGGATTTTGTAATATTGTTTTGTATTATGCAGGTTTTTGAATAAAATTCCATTTTATGAGTTAGGTTCTACACTTCATGATTGGCTATCGATCACTGGAAGGATCGATAGCACTCCAGTATGGTACTGTAATGTTGTTGCCCGTAAGAGTTGCTAACCTTGTCGAAAGGAAGAAACCTGCTTACAGAAGAAATAAATCGGGAATGAGTTAATGGAGCCATAGTTCCGAGGTTTGAACCTGGAGTTTAATGGGCTGGAGCAAATACAATGAATTGCGTTAGCCCCGGGTTAACCCCATGGTCAATCACTCTACAAAACTAGAGCAGTTTTGATCGCACTGCCTTTAAAAGAAAAGATGTATTCCCCGTTTGGACGTGATCAATGCCATAGACCGACACGTGGCCTTGGGCGTTTTGGAGATACCACCCTCCCCATGCGTTAAAATTAAACTATGGGCTTAGCGCGATATTGGTGTATGCCATCCGATTTGAGGCTGGCTCATCGGACGATGATTGTGCTCAAAAGAAGCTCGGGGGATAAACTAAGGTATGGCGTGACCCATGGCCCACAATCAATCGGCCTGGTCCCCACAGCCATGACAGCAGTCGGCAATCCCCCAGAACTGGTGGTCCCAACGCCTAGTCAGCATACATGTCAGCACACACGTGGTAGCAACCGATTGGAGCGAGTCTTGTTTGATTGCTCGCATAGTCGTGAAATTTGGACCCGATAAGCTTTATAAAGCGGATTTCATAAAAATTTCGGGTCACACTTGGGCTGACGTCAGCAAGCCCCAAAACGGACCCAGGGAGCTTTATATGGCGGATTTCAAAAAAATTTTGGGTCACAAACACCCTGACGTCAACAAGTCCCTTTTGTGACTCGAAATGGTTATACAACTTAGTTTTATCAAAAGTTTTGAAGTCCGGATATATTATTTGGTAAGGATGATTAAATGGTTTTTCTATTGTGCCGAAGGAAAAAGCCGAAGGCTGGGTTTAAATTCTCACGCGTTCGATTCTTTAGAAAGGAAGCCATCCATGGGTTAAAATTTTCACGTCTCATCAATGATTCAAAGGCATTGATGCCTCACGAGCCCTGTGCAGCACTGCACACCAACATAACAAAGTAAATGAATCAAAAATCAAAGAGTATTAGTGTCGAAGACAGAATGCACCAGAATGGAAGATTGAAGACAAATTTATGAGGATTACGGCTAAGATTGAGTATCAAAAGCCTAATCCTCCCAATTAAGACATAGTTAAAAGGAAATCAAAGTGTTTTATCAGATAGAAGGCCTCCACCACCGCATCCAAGGCAAATTGATTCCTCCCAGCTACCACAGTGCCACCTGTGCCTCAAAGCATTCAAACAGAGGCTGAAGTTATTGATCAAGATCAGAGATTTGCCTCAGCGCAGCCAAAGAGTTAATTCTGCAAATAAACTTAATGACAAAATATCAGCAGAGTTACTTTAACATAACAGAGAGCCTCAAAAGTCAAAAAGAGCTCCCAACGAGCTTAATCTTAAATGAAAAACATTAATACAGACATAAAACATCTGTAAACTTCTTCATCGAGTCCCCCAAAGGCTGAGAAGCCATTAAGAATGTATTAATTATCTTTGGTGATCTTTTATCAGATCTCACCTCCTCATTCTTCTATAAATACTACTGGGGAAGATGAGAGAGGGGTTGGTTGCAGAACTTTGAAATATACTTGAGCTAAAACTTCTACTTGTAAATAATGTTCACTGGCTCTTGGAGCTCTACTTGTGATAGATAAGTTAGTCTGGAAGGTGTAGAGGATTGCTAAACTAAAGCATTGGACTTAAAGCTGTAACTGGTTTGAAGCATCAATACAAGCCGATTTATGGGATCCTGGTCTATGTCGACAGTGATGTTATTTCTTATTGTAAATTGTTATTTTATTTATTTTTTCACTGTGTTCATCTTCTCTTATAAAGAACAACATGCATAGAGTTAAAACCTACTATATATCAGTACCCTTCTTTGACTGAAAATATTTATCTACATGTTTTCTTCCAATTAGTGTGATTTAGGAATGATTTAATTCAGTTTAAGCATAGGTGTTACACCATTTTTTGGTCATCTAACCTACTATCATTAGATGGAACCAAGTACACCATGTAAGACCAATTTTACCCTAAGTAAAATTGCTTTCACTATGTGAAATAACTTAATAAAACACATTTATTAGGTTGTTTATGGTCTAAACAAGAAACCCCAAAAGGAAATATTAAACAAACCTATATTTGTTTGATTTTCATCAAGGAATAATCAATTAGACAATAATTTAATTATTATTCCTGGTCATGTTTAACCCAAAACAAAGAAATTAATTAGATAAATCTTTATTTGTCTTATTATTTTCTAGGAATAATTATTTGAATCTTATTTAAATAATATTCCTTGTTAAATATGACTAAATCACCCATAAATAATTAAATAAATCATTATTTATTTGATTATCCTTCAACCACTTCCTTAAAATGATAAATAAATCATTTATTTATTTATTATTCAAAAATAAAGGGATTTGACCCAAGTCAAATACTTTTTCCCTCCAACAAATATAATAAAATATTCCATAAAAGGTGGATCTAGATTTGGTTAATGTTATTTTAATCATGCACCAATATCTAGAATGACCCAATATTTTGTTATAAATAGGAGGGTTTTTCCTACCATTCTTCACCTTTTGTTGCCTATTAGATCACTCTGGATCTAAACTCTTGGTCTGACTTTGAACCATTATCATTGTCATATTTTCCATTATTTGTTGTGTGAGCTCCCTTTGAGTTCTATCTTTGTCTGGGTTTTCTACACCAACAAGAGAGAGAAATGCTAGATCTGAAGTGCTGAGGACTTCCAAGAACCCATCCCATTGAGGAGAATTGGAAACACCTTCTTGTTTTCCTCCTAGGTGCCCTTAATACAAAAATTCTTTCAAAAAATTGTTCTTGTCTTGTCTATTGGATGTATGGAGCAAAACCTCATTTTTACTGCTTAATGTCTCTTTATGCATAGATCTGGTTTTTGCAGCACTTGTCTTGACCAACTAACTGTAGATCTAAAGATATTGGCAGCCATATTTGATGTTAGGGCTATAAGTTATGCGTAGCTAAAGTGGTCTTTTTTCGTATGCTTCGACAAAAGATTCATACTAACAATAGGAATGCTGGCATTCCCTCTTCCTACTATCTTAGCTAAATATTTTTCTTGGATGTTATTTTCATTTCATGTTAAGTAAAGATGAACTAAGGAAGATATGGTGAGCCCTGGTCCTAGTTTTATCCCAAAAGACTATCTGAAAGTTTCCCTTGGAATGTGTCAAAAGATGGCTAGTTTCAAAGTACTTACCAGATCTTAGGCCATTCTGTGTTATCTTTGTGTTTGTATTGAAAGTAACTGAGTAAAGCAGAGCTAGGAGAGGATTTGTGGTGAGCCCGACCCGCTAGTTTCTACTCCAGCAGTTGCCTTCAAGTTTCCCTCTATTTTTATATGTTTTCTATGTAAAGTATATCAAAGGCTGGCTAGTTTCGAAGTACTTACCAGATCCTGGATTGCTTTTATGTTTTTCTTAAGTGTTTTTCAAAGGCTGGCTAGTTTTAAAGTACTTACCAGATCCTGGGCTACTCTTTGTTCTTCATTTTTTTAATTCCCCTTCTTTTTGTATCATTTCATTCCATAAATAAAATTTCAAAGAGATTCTTAGACATAGATGACTTGCCCCATGGACCACTCTTGAACTTGATTGTTTCAATTAAACCTTATTATGACTCCATAGCCCAGTGGACTAAAACCTGCAATTATCTATCTTCTTGGCCAAATCTTGTTCTATTTTCTTGCAACTTCACACATTTGAAACTCTTTGCATTTAGAACTGTCCACCTCAAATAATAATCATGCTCAACCATCCAAAAACAAACAAAACCCTCGGCCTTCATAACTAGCCTAATATCATTACCCAAAACTTCAAAGACAAATCCATATTTGCACTTATTGGAGAGATCCCTCTTCGGATTTAGGAGGGCTAGATCCTAAAATCCCAAAGTGGTTGAAATAATGTTCTCCCTACAGTTGGACGTTTTCCAATCTTGCTAATTACAGGTGCTAATAGTTACTATGGCTGCTTTTGGATGAGTATGTTTGCTACCCGATAGCTCATTATTTTTTGAATCATGCCTTGGATTACAAAGTTATGTTGCAGCAAGAGAAGGCATGTACAACTTTGTCTCACTTGAGAAGGTATGGCCACCACATGACATCTCCTATGTATATGTGTTTTGCATGAGGAGAAATTTTGCATAATCATCTAAAGATGTGCATTGATGATGGTACTTTGTATTGGGCTGATGTGACATATCATATGTCCATTAGCATGGTTTGGTTTCATGATGCACATGAGGAGGAAAGAGGGAAGAAATATCCCTTATTGCTTTGATGCTTTTGAATGAGTATGGTGACCACCCCATGACTCATAATTTTCTGATTCATGCCTTATGTATCAAAGATAAATTGCAGCAAAGAAAGGCATGCACATCATCTTTTGGAGAGCATGGTTTGTCCATATTACATGGAGGAGATGGAGGATGGTAGCAAAGGGCCTTGCTCCAGTGGTTAATTTTGGGAGAATATGGTTTGAAATATTTTTTTTACCCATACTACTCTTTTCCTTCTTATTTTCATAACACTGAAATGATGGAGTTTGGACCCAACAAGCCCAACAGGGCTAAGAATGGAGGCATAGTAATGCTTATTCAAGTTCACAAACATGGGATGGATGAATGTTCTGCATGTTGAAGTTCCTCATTTATGGCAGGAGCTACCTTAATTTATGTCTCACATGTGTTTGTGATGGTGTTGGACATCATGTATTTGTCATCTTGTACTTCATGGTAAAAAGAGGACATCTAACCTCACAGTTGGAAGTCAATTCATGCATTGGTAGAAGACAAATTTGGAACCAAACATACATATCCTATTGCAGCAAATGGAGGAAGCCTTCCTTATGTGGATGCCATTTGGAGGGAATAAATGGTTTGCATCTACAACAAGAGTTGCTTGAGGGCAAGCAACATTTTGCTGGGGGAGATTGTAATATTCCCAAGTTTTGCAGCTAATGGGAATATTGCATTTTATTTTTAGTTTTCTTTATTCATGAATAAAAGTATGTGAAGGAGGTTTATTAAACTCCTAATTTGAGAATAAATACATGCCCAATGTGAAAGAGGACAAATATGGGCTATTATATTAAACACCCCTAAGTGTGAAAAGGGGAAATTCATTTGAATGGGTCAAACTTGGCCCCACCTACAGCGCAGTTTGGAGGGAAGCTTATCCATCAAGCACAATGTACTTCTAGAAGAGGATCTCTTGTGTGAAAGAGGATAAGTTGAAGAAGGTGGTTTAGGGTTTTGGCAAGCCCTCATGTTATAAAAAGAAGGAGAGGCAACAAGCAAAGGTTTTTGAAGAATTTTAGAAGTTGTTGCAGCAACTCTAGTCTCTTGGCTGTTTAGCCTAAGGGAAGAGGATTTCCTGTTTAGGAATCCTCTCTCCTTCCATGGAGTATCTCTTTGGAGGATATTGTAATGCATCTCTCCACTATCTGACATTATCGCCAAGCTTCATCTCTATAGAAGCGCTGGTCCTGTTTAGGGTTTTGCAACGGCTTGTGAGTTGCAGCAAGTGGGTGAACTAGATCTGCAATATCTAGTTGTTTAGAGGAGATTTCTCTCAGGGAGGGTGTCTTGTGACCACTTGGAAGAGGATCTCGCTCTAATTTTACTTTCAGATTTGTAGTTTTATATGCTCTAACATTTCATTCAAGCTACTGCGCAGTCCCTTCCATGAACTGCGTTATTTTCATGTACATGTTTCACTGTTATCTAAATCTCTCATTGTACTAGCTTTCTGGTGATTGAGGCTTGCCTCTCACTTTGAATATTTGTAAAGTAGCTTGCTGATGTATTTACATTCAGATCTGATATATAATGTAATGAAAGCCATCTTCATAAATCTCTGAAGTTTTCTGCAGTTCAGTGTATTAAAAGCTAGATCTACACTTTGTTATGCATTATTTTGATAAAACGCCAAGGCGATCTTGTTAAGAAGGCTGAGTAGTTTCTAGATCTGGTATGGATCTAATGTTTTAGTCATATATCAGTTTTAGATCTAATTTTTAATGTACAACAGCTGAGGCTCCTCATATAAAACACTGTCAAGTCTTTCTGCAGCTTTTCCATGTGTTACTACTATAATTTCTGAAGGATTCTTGCTCTTGCTTCATGTAAATTCAATGCTTCTACAAAGGAGCTTCATTATGGATCTGATTTATTGCTGTCATACTGTAATATGAGTTGAATGGCTGATTTCTAGTGACTTCCAACAGAAACTGCACAATTCCTGAAGGAGGGTTTCTCTATCAATCCAACCCTCTCCCTTAGTTGATTTTCAGCTAATGTTGTTTGTGGGAGATCTGTTTAAGCCCTCTAAACCTATTTGTTTTTGCTGAAACTCTGCATGGAGGTCCCACTTAGCCTAAAATAAGGGAACCCAACCCTGGTCTACATTATTTTAACACTGGTTTTCTTATACAACGTCCTCCTTGAGCCTATTGCAGATTTTCCTAAGCATGGAATTTCCCGCTCCTTCCTTGTTTAGTTTTTTCTTCTCTTTTGGATCCATTATTATATCTATAGACCTAAGGTTCCTAAGGGCTGAAAAATATTAGAGGAGTGTGTCATTCCCACACTTTCTATGTTTAACCAATCTTCTATAGACAGAGTCTGGAACGGGCCAGGAAGCCTCTAGTTTTCACCCTTTCTTTAGAGACGATATAACCAGTAAATGCCCTAGCAGTATATGTATGGTTTAGATTTATTAGTGTGATTCCATATTGCTGTGATTCCATAGTGGAATATCTTAAGATATTCCCTACTGAGCCTATTTTTCCCCATTTGGAATATTACACTTCAAGGGATGCTTGCTCTGGTGGTCCATTCTCCACAACCAAGAAGGTAGGCATGGTGGAGCATTGTGGAGCTTGGAGAACTTGTGGCTCGTTCATTGGCTAACCAATCTAATGATGAGATATGCCAGAGCTTTCCCCAGGATGAAATATCCCAGGAGATTCCCTCATCCTGTCCATCCTCATCTCTTTGATCTCTTTAGCAAGATCTTGCATGGCCACAAAAAGACTTCTTGCAAACTCTTCTCCTTCTTTATCACTTGCAGTTTCAGGGGCTTTACACGTGTCTTGATCATCAATAGTGTAATCAAACTTCTCGTGACTTCTGTTATGATGCCTCTTCTCCCTATGAGTAAGAGGTTCATATTCTTCTGAATGCAACATGGTTATGTTTCTGCAATGAAAGCATAGGCTGTGCCAAGAAAGGAGCTCTGATACCATTGTAATATTCCAAAATTGGAACAACACAGCAAGCATGCTGAAATAATGCACTGTTGGGAGATTGATGCACATAAATGAGTTTATAGCCCTTGGATCCCTTAGATCAACAGATCTGGAGTCTAGATCCAAAAGGGGAGCAAAAAAAAATCAAACTAGATGTGGTAGACAGATCTCCCACCACCTAGTCTAGCTAAAAAACACCCTACAAGAGGGGCTGCATCTATGCACAACAAACTGCCTCAGAAATAATGCAGTCTTGGAAATCATGAGAAGGAGGCCATCAAATATGATCAACTTATGAGTATACAATATAAAATCAAAATTACAATGATGCTTTTACATTATACAGTAGAATACAAGAGACAATAGAGCAAGAAATATTCAGAAAAGAAGGCTACAACACATATATAAACTGCAGAATGGCTTAACAACGTTATTTTGAGGACATGCAGTAGCTGAATATTACATCTCAGATATAGAACATATCTGTGGACAAAACATCAGATCCATTTTAGATCTGTAAACTAGAAAGACTTATTTACAAGATTCCCTTGGGGTTTTGACCAAATCATGCATTACAAAGAGTAGATCTGAGTTTTAAGTTGCAGATATGAAAAATGATTCAGAAATTTCTGAAGATGAATTTACATTAAAATAGATCAGATCTAAACAGAACATGGATCAGCAAGCTAGTCCATGGATCACCAAAGTGAAAGGCAAAGCCCAGCATTAGAGATCTCTCATAAAAAATGGGGTCAAAACACCCTGCAAACCCTCCACTGAAAATAACGCAGTCCCTCAAGGAAAACTGCAATGTAGCTTGAATAACAGAGATGGCTTGATGCCAAGATACAAATCTGAAGCTCAAACAGTGGATGCACTCTTCCAGGAGGTTAAAGGACACACTCACTGAGAAGAGGCTCCAATTCAAGCTAGATCTGAACAAATCTAGAGTTCCACTTGTTGCAGCCTACAAAAGAAAACAAACCCTCAATGGATCTGCGTTGCAGTTGGAAGTAGAGCTTGGCCCAAAGCCTGATAGTGGATCAAATAAGAAAGACTCATCCAAGAATCATCAATGGAAGAGGTGAAATCCCTACATAGGAACTCCAAGTGCTAAGAAACACAATTCTCCGCTAAACAACAGAGAATAGTATTTGTCTAAATAGACAAGATACTTAGAAATATAGACAATCAATAACCTTCTCTTGCTACCTCCCCCTTCCTTTTATAAGATGAAAGCCTTTGCAAACCCTAAACCTCCTTGATGAGTTAGCTCCTTTCACATGAGGGGCCTCCTTCTAGAACTGTGCTGTCCCTTCATGAGGTACATTGAATCTAGATAGCGCTGTAGATTTGGTCAAGGTTGACCCAGTCTCACAGCTCAAACCCATTTCACACCTATAAGTGATTTATTTACATGGCCTTGATTTATCCTTGTTCATATGGGCATTGATTTATTCAGTATTTTCAGGAGTTTTACATGTCCTCCTTTATCCATTTATTCATGCAATGGAAAGTAAAACAAAAATGTATATTCCTCTTAGCTTAGGCTAAGTAGGAATATTAAAATACTGCACATATGTTCAAGCTGATTTATATCATTTAATAAAATGAGATGGGAGATTACCTCTTTTCCGATCCCGGATCCTTTGGAAAACACTGAGCAGCGAAGCACGGATCCTCCTTCACTAGTTCCAAATTCGGGTCTTGCGATCAAACATAGCACTCGTGTAATCTCTACAGCAATATAAATTTTATTAACTAAATCATCATATGATAAACATAAAACAATACAGATATAACCCATTCATGACATGCTATATTAACAATTGGAAAACAATGATAATATCAAAGCATCGAATGGAAAAAACAGATACAGTTCTATTGATTTATAAAAAGGAGGATTACAACCGTTGGTTGTACCAAGCTCTCCTCAGTCTTCCAATATCTATCTCTTTTTCCTTGTATGTGATGGTAAGCAAGGCGGTAAGCTCTCAATGTCACTTCACTGATCCTCAACTACCATATAGTAACAACGCAACTCTGCTTCACATGTATTCAAAAAACCTTCGACCTTGGACTAGTAACCCACAGCTCCATTTTATAGGAGATGGAGAGGGCAGACCTTGCCCAACTCTTTCAACCAGTTTGAAAAGGAAAAAAACAAGATGTTTCCTTAGCTTTACATGATTTTTCCTTCCTTTAGTATCTAGTTGCTTTTGGTAAGGCCTAATAAGAGGTTAGTGCCTTTCAGTTTCTATTTTGTACTGACTCTCCATGAGAAAAAGTTGGTTTTGCCAATCATTATCCATGGGATTTTTCCTGTTTTATGTTTAAACATGGGTAGCGCTGCCCTCTGGGCAAGCTAGAGAATTTCCCTAGTCACTAACATGACCTTTACATGGCTCAGAAGAGTTATAATGCAGTTTAGCAGTTCCTGGGGTGCGTTACCTTGGCATAAATGGGTTTTGTTTGGGTCACTTTATTTATTCCATATTACCTTCTCCTCTGAGCTGATGAGGAGGTCATTTGTCCTGTAACAGATGCCCCCTAAAGTGTGAGGTCAGAGATGAAGACGATGGCCAAAATACTTTATAATATGTGTAGTAGAACTAGAGAGATTGGAGGACTGAGGAAAACCTGAAACAACAACATATGTCAGAAAATATAGTATCTGTCTTGAGTCGGGCATTCCCATGCTCAGTAGCTAATCAACATGATTTCTCTAAAAAAAGATATGAACAGTGTGTCCAGCAATAAGCGTAACGTGGAAGTATCTGTCAGAACAGGATCAATACTAAAAATCTGTCTCCATAAAAAATATCACAACTTGGGGAAGGAAACACAGCTGCTGTAATGGTGTAACCTTCGCCCCAAGTTCTTGGTCACTGCTTCACTTAAAATGCATATTTCCCTACATGTAAATGGAGGATTTGTTGTCGAACATGTGGGAAATCATCTAATTACCAGTCAGTAAGGAAAAATGTTAACAGAAGCGAGGGTGGCCACCGATAATGATGATGGTCCCCAAGATGTACAGTACAATATAGCGAGTGTGAATAAGAGGAGTTGATGTCGAACACTCGTAAAATCATTCGATCGGGAGCCAATAATGAAGACCCCCAATCAAATACAAGATGGCATGCCACTTATGTCTGCAAGTATCTGGGTACTGATGTGTTTTTGGGTCCACTTCCTAAATAAGATGTTGCAGTCGATAGGAAGAGACCTGTCAAAAGGTAGGCACTGAGGCGTCCTACATTTGTCAACATGAAACGGGAAAATATGATGTTGTTTTTGATGGAAAATATGAAGAGTAAATGGGAATAACTGATGACAAATAATTTCTAGCATGATGATCGCTTTGGTTGATATGAGGAGTAGTAGATAGCGAGATATTCTTGAACAATAGAAGGCACTCTAATAGGGTACTAGGCAACTTAGGCTTAATGAACACCAAAGAGTATTTAGTATTTGACCAGTGCAGGAACACTGAGAGATGAAGGCTAAAATCATAGATGGTAGGGTTTGACTAAATGTGAAAGAGTTGTCTGGGAAGTGCCATGTTCAAGATTTTTTCTGCCAAATCGTCCTTTCTTAAATGTAACAGAAGTAGTATCCATTTTTTCCAAATTTTTCCCCGTCTGATTAAGTTTAATGAGTCTTGATGGGTAAACTCAGTGAATTTTTCATATTAAGAGAGTCTTAAAAATGTCGTAAAAGACAACTCCGGGGGGTACCTTTATCATGTTTTGATAACCGGGCATGACAAAGGGAGAATAGTAAGCCCGAAACAGTTCATTTTCTATGAGTTAGTCCGTCGAGGTCAGAAAAATGAGAAATCTATGTTCGATGGACGTCTACCTCATTTTGTTATGAGTACGAGGAGACGAAGTAAACTCAATATTATTTGTGAAATTTTAACGAGTCCAACAGAGAAAAACTCGATGCTCTCCATGAAGTTTTAACGAGTCACGCGGAGAAAAACTCGGTGCTCTCCGTGAAGTTTTAATGAGTCACGCGGAGAAAAACTCGGTGCTCTCCGTGAAGTTTTAACGAGTCATGCAGAGAAAAACTTGGTGCTCACCGTGAAGTTTTAATGAGTCATGCGGAGAAAAACTCAGTTACTTTTTCCGTTTAAAGAGATTTGAAAAAGAGGAAAATAATGGCTCTAATCTTCTATCATGGTAGTTTAACAAGCCCGAAAAAAATAACTTGGGATTTTTTTCGGTTTTACGAGATAGAAAAAGTTCCTAAAAAGAAAGCTCGTTGCTTCTTCATGTTAGTTTTAACAAGCCTAAAGAAGAAATCTCGAGGTTTTTCGGATTTAACGAGCTAGAAAAATACCATAAAAATAATGCTCAATGTGGGATCGATTATTGGTCATATCTGCATATAGACATTAAAGAACCCATCAGAACATCAGTAACAAAAAAAAATAGTTGCGACAACCATGCAGTAGGAATTCATTATTTTTGTAGACTAACTGAGTGAGTCTTTCCCCCAGAAATGGATATAAGAAGGTTGGAGACCCTCATTTTCACTGTTTTGAATGCTGTGATTGAGCTCTGGGTAAAAAAGTGGTGAAATTACTGCTAGTGATTATGGATGATTCGGACAATGGTTTTTCCTTCCACGAGATTCGGGTAAGAGCTGGAACCTCCTACTATCATTTCATAGTGTTTTTTTCTTGTTTTGCTGGTTCAAAATAGTGATTTTAGCAAGCCCTAAAAAAAGTAGGTGGCTAACGCGGGCAAGCAGTGCTTTGCTCACGTTAAACGCACCTCCCGTGAAGAAAGACCGCATTAGCACGCACTGTTGGGCATTAGATCCCGCGATAGGCACAATTTTTTTTTAAGAACTCTTTGTTTATCATTCTGAAGCATTCTGTTAGCCCCTTATGAATTCCTTGACAAGCAAGCAAGGGGCTAGATTGTTTTGTGAGCCTTCAAGGAATGCATTTCCCTTAAAAACACATCATCCTTGAAGCCTCTTATGTTCCCTGCCTTTTGACTGCTGCCCTATGTTTTTATGGAGTCCATGAGCCTCATTTATTGCTAAAAATTGTGCCCCAAAAATACCTTCATTTGCCCTTTGTACCTCTGCAAAATGTCCCATTTTACCCCTTTTCCCGCTTTGACAGAGTCCTCCTTTTTCCCTCTAAGTCCCCTTTTACCCTCCAAATCATACCCAAAATCCCCTTTGAATCCTTCCCTTGCCCTTTGTTTGGATAAATTTCCCCTTTTCTCCCTTATCGTTACCCTTTATGGGCCTTGAAATTCATTAAAAATAGGCCAAAACCCACTTTTTAACTTTATATTAAGGGCCTAGCCCCTTTGCCACAAGCCCCTTAACCACTTCCCCCATATGCCCCAGTGCTAAGACCAAGCACTTCAGTCTTAAAGCGCCAATTGCAATCAGAGTGTCGGGCGGGCGCATTTCCTTTGTTACAACCGAAAAACTCCGATGCGATTGTATTTTTTTGATTTAGTCCTCCGCTGTGTTCCGTACCGTTGATCTACACGTAGATTGGACGTCCCGCGCTAATCAAAAATATGTTTGATTGCAAGGTTTATGTTAAGTCCCCCGATCGCCTCATCACAAAAGTTTGCGATGCGATTGATCGCAACTCCACTCCGATCATCGCAATTGCAACTCCCCTCTGATTGCATCACAAGTCCCTTCCTCCGATTCCTGATCACACCATCTCCCGAATTGATCCCGACTGTCCATTTAACCCGCGATCCGACGGTCATCGCACTTCCCGCCCCATCGCAATTAGAACATTTGTAATGTGTCACACCTGTTTCCCTTCGATTGCGATTTCTCTGAACATATCCTAGCCATCCATCTCCCCGCTGATCCAACGCCCATCGCATGTCTCCACCCAATCACAATTGGAAGATCAATGATGCCGCCCCTTTGTGTCCCCTCCGATTGCGATCCCCTGATCCACATCTCCACCGTTGATCTTCCCGCCAGATCGAACGGCCTGGCGCTAATCGCTTTCCCCTTTCCTAATCGCAATCGGAACTTATAAATGTGACACCCCCGCCCCTTCCCGATTGTGATTCTCTGACTTAATCCCCGCCGTCTGTTGGATCTAAAGATCTAACAGCTCAGATCTAATCGCCCACCACCACACCGGGTCCCACCATGTACATTCATGTCCACACGTTTCATTGCATTTTCTTCCATTTCCTTTGCATTTCCGATTTTAACCAAAGTTTCGTATTTTCATTAAAGGTCTTATGTTTCATATTTGTTCCACCCTATTTCATATATCGTCCTGCTGTTTTGATCTTCACCGTTGATCTACATCTCCAGACCATGATTGAACGACCCACACATGTTCTTTCATCAAAACCTTATTGTTCATGGTTTACGCCACATTTATGCATTTTCACCACTGTTTTAGCCAAAAGCACCATTTCGCAACCGCCGCGCTACCACTCTACCCGTCCTCTGTAACCATCCACCTCCTTCGTGCATGGATTTCTTCACACAGTTGTGGGTTTTTTCAGGGTACAGGAGGTGAAACGCCACCATGATTACACAGTGTTGATACAACAGCAAGTTTTCACTGATAGAGGCATAAATGAAGTGGCAGAGAGTTCCAGGCATACAAACGAAGATCTTTGAGCCTAAACCAAGTTTTTCAAGGGAAGCTACCAGGTCAAAGACATAATAGACCACCCAGAGGATATGGGTGTGCAGAAATTAATATATAGCAGGTTTTCTACATCAGCAGAATGTTTTTCGCCAGGAAAGGACAGGTTGCCCATACTGCTTTTATTCCACGCCGTGTTCCAGGGAAGATTTATGCCTTAACCACAGTCCAAAGCCATCAGAACATTTTTTATGCGGTATGGCAGAATTCTCCACCATTTACTCACCCTTTTCTCTATCTCCAAAAGTACTACAGGGTACTGCAAGCCAGTGTACATCAGGGTCATATCAGAGTAATTGGAAGCCTGAAGAGGATCATTCGTGCACCCAAAGAATGCCAGAGATCAATGCACGGGAGTTAAAACAGAATGGGCTTCGGCCCTCTTTCCTTTCTGAGTTTTAATTCTTCATTTAGTTCTTCACCTACCTCCTCTGCTCTCTTTCAGCTATAAAACTCATGAGAAAATTATTGTAAAGGTTGTTGATGAGATATCTAAGAATTGCAAGCTTTTCTCTTGAGGCATGCTCACTGTGTAAAGTTGTAAGATAGGTTGAGGAGTATGTTTTCAAACTAAATTTCAAACTATTGGCAAATGCTGTACTTGATTGGTGTTGCTCTTAATATGACAATCACATTTCTTTGGATCTTGATCTAAAGCTGCGGTGATGTTTTTCTGTCTCTGTGTTTTATTTCATTCCATTTCAGTTCTTCTGGCTTGAATCAGAAATCTAGCATAGGATTTTCCCTTGTTAGGCACCCTATGCTTCTACTCTCCTTGCCTTAATGTTTTCTGCTAAATGTGTTATCTAAGAATTAGTTTCAGTTAATTTAACCAGTGTAGTGGATGTTATTGCCTACTAGTTGATGTATGAGTTAATGAATCTGCTTCTTATATGTTCTTTTTAGAGTTTAATTGAATGAACTGGGAACACTGGGAGTGTGTAACTCTATCTCTGTCTCACTAGGATCCTTTTCAGTTAATTAAACCTATCAAAGTTTCCCTCAGGTTGTTCCTTGCCCTTCTTCGAGAGTTTCCTAAGAGTATGTCCAAGCAGGTTTGGAGTGTAATGACCTCTGACTAATCTATAGACAGAAATTGGTTTACCCTCGTCCTTTCACTTTCTTTCCTAATTGTTTCACTCCACCTATAATTTTAGGATCCAATGCTTTAGATGACTAGCCCAACTGAAAGCCTGCATATTGAATAGCAAGTAAACCCTTTCCTAACTCCATTTTCCCAATGGTCTTGAATACTATCTAAATTTATCTCTCTTTGCCTAAAATCTTCTTTGCCTTGCCTTGTCTTATATTGAATCCTTCATTCTTGATTCCCAACATCCAAATCAAAACAAATCAAAAAAACAAAACCTTGTGCCTATAACTAGCCTAACATATTAAATTTGAGCCTCAAAGACATATATACTTTGACTATTATAGAGAGATCCATCTCTAGACCTAGGAGGGCTAGATCCTAAGGTCTGAAAGTAGTTTGATGTTGTCTCATCTTTTGGTCCGGCCAATCTGGCCAAAACATGGGAACCTCGACATAATGGCGACTCCACTGGGGAAAATCTGAGCACCATCCATCTTACTACATCATAATAACCTCATAAACCTACAATCTCTAGTTAGGTTGGCAGTTAAACACTCTTATTCACACATCAACCTCTATACCATTTGTTGTGTTTCCCCCATACTCTTGGATAGAGTCTGGAAGGGGCCAGGTAGCCTCCATATCTCACACTCTTTCAGAGGTGACACATCTGGTAAAAGCCCTCCCAGTCAATCTTTGGTTTGAGTTTGTTGTGTTTTCGAGATATCCTTGAAAACAAACATCTCATAAGCATTGTGGTGGACAATGTACCCTCTAGAAACACCCTAAAACCCTCCACCTGGAGACTCCATAGTTCCTAAAGGATTAAAAGACTCCACTGGTGATTAGTAGGCCTTTTGATCATCTTGGTTTCACCAAAGACTCCACTCGGAGACCAAATCCATTACAACATCAGCCTCAGTAGAAGTAACAAGTAGGGTTAAGCTGCTTGGTCAGGAAACAACATTATGGCTTCAAGAACCATTCATAGAAGAGCTTATCCTAACCTAGACCCACCTGAAATAGTTGATAACCCTGAAAGAATCCTCAAGAGATCTCCTACACCTAAACAATAAACTATTTCCAACCACATCCATAGAGCTAATTCTACACCAGGAGAATTTACAACTCTATCAGATACATTCGTTGACCTAGGCACTCAAATCAGTTTACCAAGAACTAGGTCATTTAGTGTCCTAGACCAGCCAGATTTTGGGCTCCCTGTTTCACCACCTCAAAGTGGTAAACACATTAGGAACAAAGAAACCCCTCCATCTACACCTCTTGATATTCATTTCATTCAAAACTTGGGGCTCTCCCACCCTAAATCTGCTCAACAAATCTCTTCTGGTCCTAGTATCCCTACCATCCATATACCATCCACTCAAGTTAACCCTTTACCTCATAAAAATATCATCATGACAGCCAGGTGTGCACCTTTGATGTTACCTCAGCCTCTAGTGCCCTTACCAAATGATTATCAATCAAAGATCCCACATTTCATTGCCAAAGAGTCCACCACAGCCCAACACCATGTAGATAGGATGGAAGATTCTTTTGACTACATGGAGATAGATGATGATACAGTCAAAATGAGAATATTTTCCCAGAGCTTAGGGGGTGATGTGAAGAAATGTTTTAAGGGCCTACCTCCGGGTAGCATTAATGATCTTCCATCTCTATATCAGACTTTCATAAGAAAATGGGAAGCTAAGGCCGACCCTCACCAACTCCTAGCAGAATATATGAGCCTTAAAAGAAATGTGGGGGAGAGTGTCCATGATTACACAACAAGATTTAACAGCATTTACAACGCTCTTCCTCCACACATGAAACCTCCCCAGGGCATGGCTCTGACAAAGTACCCTAAGGGCTTTGATGCTGATATGGCCTACCAGCTTATGGAGAGAGATTACAACACGTTGGAAGACATGCAAAAAGGAACAGTGAGTGTAGAGGCTAATCTGATTGAGAAAAGAGCAAGATTGCGAGCTGAGAAGAGGGTAACATATAGAGATGACGTTGTAGCTTCCACATCTTATCCCAAATATGACCGTTTATCAAAAAACGTGGAAATACTACAGAAAATAATGGAAAAAATGGTCGTCACAGTTAGCAATCATAACAAAAACCAAAACCAAAACTTTAGAAGAAACAATAACACTCCCAATAGACAAAGAGAATCAAATCAGCAAGTTATTCCCCCATTTCAAGAGAAATTTCTTGATGAAGACTAGGGAATCATAGAAGAGTCTAAGGGGAATACAATAAACATGTTTGAAATAGAGGATTCAATCCATAACTGTTACACAGAAGAAGATCAGCCCTCACCCTCTGGTTGGGATGAGGAATGGTTAGAAACTGAGGATTACAGGTTGGGATTTGAAAATGCCATGATGCAGGTTAGAGAAAAATATGAACTTAGAAGTAAAAATATCCAAGAAACTACCAAACCAAAAGCTTTTGAGGTCACCATCAAGAAAATACCTGGGAAAACTTCTAAAGCAACTGCTGAAAGTAACAAATCAGCAGCTGAGAGTTCTGGAAAAAACAAAGAAAAGGACAACCAAAACACTGACACACAAGGTAAACCAACTAGCAGCACTATCACTGCAGTTAGTGCTCCTGATAAAACTGTCACAAACACTGTACATAATGAGAATAAGCACACTGATTCAGCCACTAAGGCAGTGACTAACAAAATAGAGTTGAACATTCCAAAGAGTCAGTCCGCCTTCAATTTGGAGAGTGAGATTGCAAAAATTAAAATCTCTGAGAGTGAGATTGCAAAAATTAAAATCTCTATCCCACTCTCTGAGCTGGCCACTCAGGATGTATATAAGGGCCAAATTTTGAAAGCATTAAATTTAGGTGAGAACAGTGACACTGTAAATCTAAGTGATGATCAACCTGCCCTTCTGTTTGGTCCCAATATTGAAGGGAAGTTTCAGGAGGGGGTAGTTCCACCATTTTATATCAGTCTCAACATTCATGACAAGATTCTTCATAATGCAATGCATGATTCTGGAGCATCACATAACCTGATGCCTAAGGTAGTCATGGAAAGGCTAGGCCTGGAGATAAAATGACCTTACAAAGACCTATATTCATTCGACTCTAGCAGGGTAAAGTGCCTTGGCCTGATGAAAGATTTATGTGTGAGCTTGACCCAAATCCCAGCTAAATGTATGGTCATGGATGTTGTGGTGGCATATGTGCCACCTAAGTATGGCATGTTATTATCTAAATCGTGGGGAGCCAAGCTGCAAGGAAAAATGCAGATGGATGGGGCTTATACCACAATCCCAATCTTTGGCCAACTTAGAAGACTGTACATGGAGGAATAAATGAAATTTCTGGTTAGTAGCCCTAAAAAACCTGAGAATTCTCCTTTATACTCTGTGCACACAGATATGGACTCTTTCATCTTCTGCAACGATGAATCCTTGGGAGAGCCAGCACCAGAAAGCATAGATACAAACAGAGGAGTTGAGACCATATATTTTAACATAATGGCCACCCTGGATTTAGAGGAAAACGAAGAAGGAAACCCTATACAGTGCACTAAAATGGAAGCTCAAAGTAAGAGAAAAACAGAAGGTAAACAACTAGCTAGTCATCCCTCACAAACTCATACATCACACGAAGAACTAAACCGCCCACAACCTAGTGCAGCTCCTATAATGCAACATAATGGTGAACCCAGCTGTAGGGAAAGAAATGATAACAAAACCGAGAGTGAACCCCTGTGGGAGATGAGTTTCGATGGGTCCTACACAAGAAGAACTGCCGGAGCTGGGGTATGGCTACGTAACACGGAGAGAGACTATGCAGAGAGCCATGCATGCAATCTACATTTCAAATGTACCAATAATATTGCAGAGTATGAGGCCCTTATCCTGGGTTTAAATCTGTTGAAGAAAATAGGAGCCCATAGAATAGCCGTGTAGGGAGACTCTGAATTTGTTATCAAACAGGTGAATGGTGAATACACGGCCAAACACCCTAGGTTGAGAGCATATAGGAACGATGTTGTGGATATATTGAAAACATTTGTTGAATACAAATTAGTGTTTGTTCCTAGAAATCAGAATGCCATTGCAAATGAATTAGCTTTCCTAGCCAGTTCATACCCTAAGACTCCAAGCGACCAACAAATCATAATACAAACTAGATTCAGACCTGTAATGCCAGATAACGAAAAATACTGGTAGGTTTTTGTTTGGTCAATTTAGTGTGTCCTAAATTGCTACATTAATTTATCAATCCGGGATTCGTAAGCTGATGAAGTGTGGCGCACTATATGTGCAAG
The DNA here is from genome assembly GCA_034641835.2 of Pinus albicaulis. Lineage (NCBI taxonomy): Eukaryota > Viridiplantae > Streptophyta > Pinopsida > Pinales > Pinaceae > Pinus > Pinus albicaulis. The sequence goes on from CM076575.1 coordinate 2,038,254,183, forward strand.
ATAACCTATTTCTTACCTTTTTGTCGTTTTTGGTTTTCTAATATGAGATGGAAATTCTAAAATAAAAACAAGTATGGTTTATGATTGTTCAAGGCAATGATATCCTTTATAATGATTTACCAACTTTAAACTTCAAAAGGAATTTGAAACATACAATGACAAAACTTGAAAGGAAATGAAAATGTGTTGCTAGCCTAATAAATCAAACAGTGAACTATTGAGCATGAAAACCAAATTATCCTTGCTACTGTCTAAACACAAAAGAAACTATGCTTAAAGAAATCCAAGAATTGCAACAAAGTAAATCTAAATCAAATTACATCAACTTATATTCTGATCCCTCACCATTAGTCCAACTATGGCTTTCGGAGGTAACCATAAACAACTTGAACAATCTGATATCTAATTTGCAGAAAAAGAAACTAATATCAAACTACACACTCATACTTCAATCCCTCACCATCAGTCCAGCTGTGGCTTTCGGAGGTAACTAAAAATGACATGAGCAATTTAATATATCTAACTTGCGGAAAGTAAACTAATATCAAACTACACACTCATACTTCAATCCCTCACCATCAGTCCAGCTGTGGCTTTCGGAGGTAACTGAAAATGACATGAGCAATTTAATATATCTAAATCTAACTATGGAAACAAATGTGCAAGACTGAAATAAACAAAGCAGTACTGAAATTAAACAAAAACTAAGAAAAATAAATTAGCAGCAGAACAATATTGATTCCATGTCATTAGTCAAAAGATATGCAAATGCCCGGGCTGTCTATTTGTAATCTGAAACAAGAACACTGATCAGTTAACAACAACATAAAACATGAAAGATTACGGACATAAGTAAAATGTAAAGCATGAAATATTATGAACAGAGATGAAGCATAAATACCATGAAAGATGCAATGTATAAACACGTGAATGACTTATGGCACAATGAACTTAAAGAAATAAAACAAGAAACTATACAGTAATGCACAAAACCTCGGCGTGTGCAGGGGCCCTTTGCACTAGCCTCGGGCAACAGCCTTCAAATACGAATTACGCTTGGAAACAGAGTCTTCTTATATATTAAAATGAAGTCATAACAGAGAAATGATATTACAGCACAGTGGCAACGCAATTACATTACAGAGCTATATGGAGGCTAACTATTATGCGTATGAAAACACGTTATTTATAACAAAGGTGATATAACTAATTCCCTAAAGTTTGTGCTGATAGAGACACGTGAACCATCACGTCCAGAGATCCAGCATCATGGCCGTGGTGAGGAGTAAATATATGAAGAGTGGATGTTGGATTCGGCTTATGGAGCCGTGGACAGGTGTTGATGTGTCTCTCGTAAATTAGAAACGGTCATACAAATATTCACGTGATGAGAAACAGAGTCCTGTCACTGTGGGACTATACAGTTGACTTCCACTTGGCCACCTTTGACCACAGCCTCCTTAGGTGAATTTTCCCGAGCCAATAGGACACGATCCATGTCTACATCATTTCTGACTTTCCCATGTGGCTCGAATTGCCTGAAGACACCTGTAACATAGACTTTCACAAAATGGCTACGGAAAGTTGCAGCAGCTGCGGAAAGTGGCAAGATTCCGCAGCTAAATGAGAAAAAATCTAAATCAAACAGCAGACACAAAACATAGTTAAAAACCATTTTAGATGCTCTTTTAAAATTAATATGCAATGATATTGACGACTTAGAAGGTTTAGGTGAATGAAAAAGGTCTAGAAAGGTGTATAGGAAAGATGCAGATTTGAGACTCAACAGTTTTCGAGGGAGATAAACAAATTGAAGATTTCCTAATAGGCAGGAACGAGTTTGAGCTTTCTGATTCAGACTCTGTGTCCAGTGATAGCTGCCTATGTGAGGAACCCTCAAACGAGGAAGAAACACCCTGTAACATAGAAATAAACGCTTTAAATGAAGAAACTGGAAATTCAACCATAGAATGTGAAAACGCAGACAGCGAAGAAGTAGAGGTGCTGCAGGCCAAAGATAGGAACATACCTCGAGGCCTGGCGCCTTTAGAAGACCTTTTTGATTTCGATGATGTAGCTAAAATTCCTACCATAGAACATGCAGACTCTGACATTGAAGAATGCAACATAGGCACAGAAGATAAGCCCAAAATGATTAAATTGGCTAGGTCCTTACCCACGTAAATGAAAAGGAAATACATTGACTTATTCAAAGAATTTATTGACGTGTTTGCATGGAGTTATGAAGACTTAAAGGCCTATGACACAAACATCATACAACACAAAATACCTTTTAAAGAAAATCAGAAGCCCTTTAGACAAAAACTCCGCAGAATAAACCCAAAGAAATTGCCTGCAGTTGAAAAAGAAATTAAAAAGATGTATGAGGCAGAATTAATAGTTCCTGTAAGGTTCTCTGATTGGGTATCAAACTTAGTGGCTGTGAGAAAGAAAACAGGTGAAAGTAGATTATGTATAGACTTCAGAAATCTTAATAGAGCCTCACTCAAAGACAATTACCCTTTGCCAAAAATGGAACACATCCTTCAGAGGGTAGTAGGCTCAAAAAGGATCTCCCTGCTAGATGGGTTTTCAGGTTACAACCAAGTCTTAGTAATCCCAGAAGACCAACTCAAGACAACCTTTACCACTCCATGGGGCACCTTTATGTATGTAAAAATGCCCTTTGGACTGATGAACGCTGGTGCAACCTTCCAAAGAGCAATGGATATAGCTTTTTTAGATGAAATAGGACACTTCATTGTTATTTACTTGGATGACATAATATTCTATTCCAAGACTGAAGAAGAACATCTAAAACATCTGAGGAAAGTGTTTGAAAAATTTAGAAGGTTTGGTCTGTCATTAAATCCCAAAAAGACTGTATTTGGGCTGCAAGAAGGAATGCTTCTTGGCCACATTATATCTAAAAAGGGAATTAGGATAGACCCACAAAGAGTTGAGGGAATACTACAAATCACACACCCGAGAAACATCAAATAATTGCAGTCCTTCATTGGGAAAATTAACTTCCTTAGGATGTTTATTCCCAACCTAGCTAAACACCTTAGGAATATGAATAACATGCTGAAGAAAGGTGTGGGGGTTAAATGGACTGTTGGAGCTAAACAATCTTTTGAATCAGTAAAACTTGCACTCACCCAAGCTCCTGTTCTGATCAGCCCAGATTTATCTAAAGATTTCCTGATCTTTTCATTTGCCTCTGAGCATATAGTGCCTGCAGTCTTACTGCAGAAAAATCCAGAGGGAATGGAACAGCCAATTTCCTTTTCAGCAAAACACTGAGGGATGCACCCTTGAAATACAACATAATGGAAAAACAGGCCTACGCTCTTGGTAAGGCTTTAAAGGACTTTAGGGTTTACATATTGCATTCCCACACCATAGCTTATGTGCCTAACATAGTAGTCAAATATATATTGTCCCAAGACCTAGATGGGAAAAGGGGAAAATGGATTGCTGTGATTTTAGAATACGACCTTGAGATAAAACCTACAAAACTGATCAAAGGTCAGGGCTTAGCTAAGTTAATGGCTGAATCGAATCTGCAAGCCCTTGAAATTAAAATGGTAAATGCCTTGGATGAGCAGGAAGGATTTCCTGATCCCACTGTTGAGGAGAAGTTCCAGAACTCTCTTTGGTACTTTGATATCCTTTATGTGCTCACCAACCTCAATGCTCCGCTTGAACTGTCAAAGACCAAAGCCAGATTCCTAAAACTAAAAGCCAAAAGCTATTTCATTCTGAATGAAAACTTATATTGGAAAAATCCAAATGGCCTATTTCTTAAATGTTTTCCTGTAGCAGAGGCAGAAAGGATTAAACAATAATTCCACACCGGAGAGTGTGGAGGCAACCTGAGCTGGAAGGCCACTGCAAAAAAAATACTCAGGGTTTGTTACTAATGGCCCACACTCTTCAATGACATTCATAAGATGATAATTTCCTACCACAAATGCCAAATTTTTGAAGGCAAAAGGAAACTCCTCCCCTTACCTTCACAACCCATCACTGTCGAAGGTCCCTTTATGAAATGGGGCCTAGATTTCATAGGAGAGATTCATCCTGCTTCTTCTACACAACACAAATGGATCTTAACAGCCACAGACTACTTCACTAAGTGGATAGAGGCCATACCTACTAGGAATGCCACAGATTCAGTCATCATTAGGTTCCTAGAAGGTCATATCCTCTCTCGGTTTAACTGCCCAAGGAAAATAATCACCGATAATGCTGTTGCTTTTGGATCCAAGAAATTGGTTGATTTTTGTCACAGGTACCAAATAGCACTTGGTCATTCAACTACCTATTACCTGCAAGGTAATGGCTTAGCTGAATCATCAAACAAGAGCCTGGTGGCCATCATCAAAAAGCTGCTAGAAGAGAACAAAAAGTCATGGCATAACAAGTTAGTGCATGTCTTGTGGGCTGACAGGCTTACAACAAATAAATCCATTGGCATGTCACCATTTTAGCTTGTCTATGGAACATAAGCAGTTTTACCTACCAGCCTGGGAGTACCAGTGATCAAGCTGGTCCAAGAGATTCAGACAGAAGAAGACAATATGGTGAGAAGGATAACCCAAACAATTCATCTCCAGCAAACAAGGGAAGAGGTCTATAATAGAACCATCAAAGTTCAAGAGAACATAAAGAGGTTGTTTGACAAGAGAACCAAAGCTGCTGATTTCAAAATTGGGGATAAAGTTCTGAAGTGGGACTCAAGGAGAGAGGATAAAGGAAAGCATGACAATTTTGACAGTTTGTGGCAAGGTCCATACATCATTCAGGCCACTGTGGGTCCAAATGCATTTTTTCTACAAGAATTAGATGGCACAGAGCAGGATGCTCAAACACTACTTCTGCTGATTTTCAATTTCAAGTTTTCATTTCCATTGTACATACCATTGTAGTGTTTGTTTTCAAAAAAAGAGAAAATGTTCCCAAAAAAAAAAAGAGAAAAGAGAGGTTCAGACATGCTCAAAACATGAACCTCTGATGTGAAAAATATTGGATCTAATATGATCAAAACTTGAGCCAAAAAAGTAAAACAGCTGGTCCTAACATGCTTAAAATCTGGACCAGCAAAGAGGAAAGAAAAATCAGCTCCAACATGCCCAAAACCAGCGCTGAAATGAAGAAAAAGAGTGACTCTAACAAGCTCAAAACTTGAGACACAAAGAAAGAAGGATACTCCAAACTTCAGATTTCAAGCCTTCAAAGTTGCGTTTTCAGTTTTCAACAATTTTCTGTCCATGTGCAACTGTCTTTATGCCTTGGATATGCAGCAAACTAGAGTGTCTAATCCTAGTTTCACTGTTTTTAAATTTCTGTTGTAGAATGTAGAGAAGAAATCTCCTGGACAGTTTAATCCCAGCAGATATTAGATTAGGTAGAGAAACATATGATACCAACAGCCTAATCTGGTCCCATGGAGTAATAAGGATAGATTTAGAATAGGTTTATTTCCTGTTATAAAAATAAATGATGTAAAGGGTCTGCTAGTTCAAATGCACCCTAGAAGAAAAAATGCTAGGATTGTAGGATGGGTAGGTAATTGTTGAGAATGTTTTGTTGATCTATCATATTTGTGGCAGCTGAAAATCAAAGAAGAAAGGTGGCTTAAGTAGCAGGCATCTAGCCTACACCAAAGATCATTTTCTGAATTCTTGACTCCTTCGAGAAGAAGCCATCCCCATGTGGAGCCACTGTTAGCCTCTTATGAATTCCTTGACAAGCAAGCAAGGGGCTAGATTGTTTTGTGAGCCTTCAAGGAATGAATTTCCCTTAAAAACACATCATCCTTGAAGCCTCTTATGTTCCCTGCCTTTTGAATGCTGCCCTCTGTTGTTATGGAGTCCATGAGCCTCATTGATTGCTAAAAATTGTGCCCCAAAAAGACCTTCATTTTCCCTTTGTACCTCTGCAAAATGTCCCATTTTACCTCAAGAAACCATCCATAAAAGAAAAAGACTCACATCCGACGCAATCATCAAGGATCCGATCTATGAATGTCATAGGATAATTTTCTTTGGGACAAGAAGCGTTCAGATAGCGATAATAACCACAAACTAGGATGGTGCCTTGTTTTTTGTCTACGGGGACCGGATTGGAAACCCATTATGTCAAAGGAATGAGACAGATGAAACCAGCGTTCAAATTTTTTTCTAATTCAGTTTTGATGGCGGCTGCTCTGCGTGGGTTTACAAGTCGGAGTCAATGTCGAATAGGTTTAGAATTGTCATAAACTTTGATTTTGTGCTCGACTATAGATGGATCTATGCCGGGCATTTCATCGTAAGACCAAGAAAAAAAATCGCGGAATTCCTTAAAGAGGGATGTGAAGTGTGCAATTTCCTTGGGATTGCAATATGCTCCAATTTGAATGTTTTCCACGATACTCGTTTTGACCGAGATATCTATGAGCATTGCCTTAGAAATATTTCCCATGTTCCCTTCCGAATCGATGGTTTGAACAGTTGTGTAAATGGATGTGACCATCTCAAGTGGGTCAAAGGATGGGATTTTAGTAGTTATCGCGTCCGAATCAAACATCGAAGCGCAATGGTGGAATTCTCCTTAAGGTCGTTCTTCTAGAGACATGATCTCTCGAATAGCTTCGTCCGTAGGTAGGACTTCATCGAGGAGATCTTTAGAAGGAACTGTGATGGGTGGGAGGTTTGTACCATTGGTTGAAACCATAGCCGTGGAGAGTTCAAATGTAATTTGGATGGTTTGGTAAACCAACTCGGCTGGTGAGAGCGGCATCTGGACTCTGTAGGAATCAATGTTTGAAGGTGCTGGTAGGATCCCTGGGTTGATAGAGCTATCCAATGTGGTGGATATCATTGCAACTGTATTTGGAACCTCATGCGGCGAGAGAGGAAAAAAACCCATTAGGGATGATGCCTTCAGAAGGCCGGTACCAATATTGACGTATGAGTCAGGAACACCTCCTATTAGGGGTACAATGTTACTTGGTATTGTGGCATAATCAGGGGTGCAAAATGATAACTGATCCACTGTGACTATTTTCCCATCTAATGGAAAGAGGATGAGCCGAAAAAAGGAAGAAAAAATGGCAGTCCTTGCATATGACCGACTGCGACTCAGCAATAGATTATAGTCAAGATGACGATCTACAACTTCAACATCCACCGTTATCATTTTCCCACTAAGTGTAATGGGAAAGCTAGCAAGGTAGCCTTTTGGGAGGAAAGTGTGGCCATCGAAAGCTATAAGGAAATTCAATGATTGAGATAAAGTGGGAGAACCCAAAGCGAGCCAGAAAGTAGTTGAAATAACGCAGGTCGAAGCACCTTCGTCAATGACACAATGATGGATTGGTCTCCCTTTTGACACAACTTGTATCTGTAATGCAAGTTGGTGTGAGAGGCGAGGTTTATATTTATCCATGTCAAAAATGGATAGTGTAGAATCCTGGCGGTCAATCCCACCAATGGTTGAAAGCAAGGCTTTCCTTTGGGCTGGGAAATTTTGCAATAATTCGAGAGCAGACATGGCTGATGGTGCTTGCGCCAAATCTTCTACAATGTTGTAGTTTTGGGCGGCACGTGTAGAGGTGTTATGAGTTGTGCATCGAAGTGTCCCTTTGGGGGGACGAATCACGGGGTCAGCAGTGGGCCATTCGATATGAAAATCGGTGGGCGGCGGTGGATTTGAACTGGTACTAGGTTCCTAAGTATCAATGACAGGATTTCCATAAAGTTTAGCTCGTGTCTGAAGTTCAACACTTTCTATGCCATAAATGGCAGACGATCCTTCACTGAAAGGATGTGAACCACCATTGCCCCTTTGCAGAGGTTGTGGTGGGTTTGCAACCATGTGTTGTTGTTGCTACTGTGGATTAGGGAAGGGATTATGTAGGACAACAAGTGTTGTCCCAGAGTCCTTGTTTACGATAAAATCTGTGCATTCCTGAAGCCAAGGACATTTGTATGTCAAGTGGTCCTCCGCACATATTTTTCAAGGAAATTTCATGGGCTTCTCCTTCCCTTTGTAATTTTTAGCAGTGTTTTTCTAATTGGGATTATTCTAATGGTCCGACTGCTCTTCCGAAGAAGATGTCTTTTTCTTGTTCTTCTTGTTCTTTCCACTAGGTTTTTTTGAAGTTTGCATAGAATTTACCCTAGCGATAGGAAGAGTAGTCGAATGGTTAGGGGTGGTGGCAGCCAAATATGGCTGGAAGGTTTGCCCCTGATATTTTTTTGTGGCTACGCCAGAGATTGTGCCAATGAAACTGTCGGCGTGGACTCCAGATTTCTGAGTAGTGGGAGAATTTGGATTAACAATGGCATGGGGGAGTAAATCATATAGCATGCTAGATTGTGAATATATTAAATCTAAATGTTGGGCACAACGAATGGATTGATCTTCTGTGACCGCACCGGATAGGCCAATGTCTTTAGCTAGGGTTGGTAAGAGAGATTTACAAAACCAATTAGCTAGGAGATGATCCGTGATTGGCACTTTTACCAGCCTCCCCCTATGCCTCCATTCATGAATGTGATCGGAGATGTGGGTGGCGGTGTCTTGGCGTAGTGAGGTTAAAAAATCCATGCCGATTTTATATCTGATAGGTAATTGAAATTTTCTTAGAAATTCCGTAGCTAAGGCGCCAAAAGTGTTGACGGCGGCGCGTGGTAATTCAATATACTGCTTGGCAGCATTGCCAGTGAGAGTGTGAGGGAACAGACTAAGCTAGATACTATCATCCACCATGGAATTAGATACAGACCATAGATGAAAGGTGGTGATGTGTGAAGCTGGATCCTCCCCTTGTTTGCCGTCAAATTTAGGGATGTCAGACAGAATCTTGTGTAGAACTGGAGGCTAGAGAAAGTTGTGATTGATGGGATCATTACTCAGTTTATAGATGTCAGAGATGTCTAGAGCTGCTAAAAATGGCAATTGCGTGTTTGCCCCCTGATCTAGCCAAGGAAGTATTGGCTGAATATTTGGACCATAGGGTCCGACCATCAACGTGTTACTAGTAGGATAAGTAGGACTTTGTTGATAAAAATTTCCTATGGGTGGAGGTGTAGGGACATATGGTTGCTGTCCATAGGGTATATTGTATTGTGGGGCAAACAGTTGGTTGCACCCAGGATAAAAGTGCCCCCCTTTTCCAGATGGATGTTGGGGTGGATTGGCCCATATAGACGCAATAGAGCTAGTTGGAGGCATGCTGCTATTTGCATAATTAAGCAACGACGTAGACCCTACACCAAGATTTAGACCACTTAAGGGAATAATGTTAAAAATAGGTTGTACATTTTTTCCTAACAATTGCAGGGGTAGCGAAATCGTTAGGAAAAACCGTACAACCCATTGTTTGCGTCTTGGTGACACTTCCCCCTGGTATGGAGGCCAAGGGGTTTGAAATCAACAAAGGATTCCAAATGAAAGGGTTGCTAAAAGAAACCAAAGTAGTCCCACTCGTGGGAGGGGGAACTGTGGGACCCGTTGTGGTCACCATAGGAGTAGATCCGGAAGGACTCGAGGATCCACTGATAGTTGTGATGACTTTAGGGTTGGGACCAGGTATAGGTTGACTACTGGGGCTACCAATTATTGGTATAGAACTTACTACCGATAGGGAGGGTGGTGGCGAACTTGGGTTGCTTGCCATTGGTACCGACCCCATAAGCGTCAGTTTTGAAACGTGGATATGTAAAAATCAGGGTTTGTCAATGGAGACCTTGCTGTCGTCGAGACAGAAGACGCTGGTTGGAAGACGCCATGGTGACCTGTTTATTTTTAGAAAATTTTAATGATTTGTGATGTATTATAAAGTCTCAGTGAGAGTAACCACACACCTAAAAAAAGAAAAAAGAAACAAGGACTCTCTAAAGATAAATCAACAACCATCCAGAATAAGGTGCCCTGTCTGAGCACTACCGTTTGTTGGAGATGAAACCCAGTATCAGAATAGCATACAGAGAGGGTTGGTCGTAAGTATAGTTATGGTTACTCTAGAGCTTCACCCTAACCTCAGACGATAGGTGTAAGTACTCTGGTGGAGACAAGTACCCTCCTAAATACTGAAGACAAACTAGGTCCCTCTATTTTAGGTACTAGGACAACCCGTCCCAGTCACCTTCTGTAAGTCCCTAAAAATTTTGGCCACTAAGGATACCTCAAATCACAGACATCATTAGGGGGGTCATGGTCTTAGACAACACACTATATGGGCATAACACCTATATCCTAGATCTAGTTTCGACATCCTCGAAGGGAACCCCAATATATAGAATACCCATTGAATGCACTTGAAGGTGTGTTACACTGAAATTTGTGACCATGACATTTTAGTACTCCCTTAGAAGTCTACAAAATTAAAGTTCCTAAAGTCAAGCCTTGAAATTAAGAGAAAAACTCATAAAAGTCTTAAAAACACTTGTACCACACTTTCTCTTAGTATTGCCTACGGTGCCGCCCCTTTTGGCTATAAATAATGCGAAGCCAAATGCACCTTTTATTCATTAAGGGTGCGGACCCTGTAAAAATTAAAGCAAAGGCGGAAAGTAACATTTAGAAACCCAGTAGTCAAATCTGGAAGCTTCTAGAAGCAATAATCCGGTCGAAGGTTCGCTCCTATCATGTATTCTCATTCCTCCATTATGGGAGCCTACCCCTTGGTTTATGGAGCCAAATCCCTTGAAAGGAGCATTTTATCCCTCCTTATGTGGAACCATAACCTCCTCTCTTTTCCTATAAATTGAAGCCACAGTGAAGCTTCAAGGGTTACAATTGATGAGTTAGACTTGGAGAATTTTTGAGGAGAAATGCTGTGAAAACTCATACTCTTGTTGGAAATACTGAGAGGGGGGGTGAATCAGTATTCCTTTCAATTAGAGCATTAGTTAATATTCAATTATTATCAGTGTTTGTACAATGATAGCAGTAAAGAAGAGGAACACAAATGCACACAGTTTTTAAGGTGGAAACCCAGTCCAGGACAAAAACCACCTAATGATTTTCTAATAATTCTTTAATATTCAACTCCAATTGAAAATAAAGATCCAACTTCCTAGAATCTAGAAAAGCATTCTTCTCTAGCTCCCACTGGATGGACACTCCAACGCCCGAGATTATTCAGTAGTAACTGAATGGATGCCCCAACACCCAATGAGCTACAACTCACCCTAGCACCACCCTACCACCCTATAGAAGTATAAAAGAAGAATGGACTCCCGTACCAGGGAAAATGGTCCACTTTACAATGATATAGAATGATGCAGAAGAAGAAGATATATAAGACCATAACCCCAATTTGACATAACCACCTAATGATGATCCTAGACCTCTCAACACTGCCTCTTCAACCCTTAGCAGATAGACACTAGTAGAATTTGTATAATAATGTATTTACAATGACTAAGTACAATGATACCTTTACAATGATTGTATGTAGTGCTGCCCACTTGAAGACTTCATATGATGAACTTCTTGCTGCTTCTATGCACCTTGGTTGATGCTCTTGTCATGATACCCTCTGCTGCACCTTTTTTTGATTTTCTTCTATAGAAATTATGGTCCTTTGCAATCCTTGACAACACATGATCTAGCTTTTTCTTGGCTTCTAGGAGCTCGATATTGAATCTGGTGTATCTCTGTTATTTCAGATCCTCAATATCTGATTTTCAGTCTTGTAGTATTCCTCTTAGTCGTCTTTCCAATGCCACAGGTCTGACCCAATTTGTATTCTTCAAGAGAAAGTTATGCCCAATTTCTCACACTGCCCTAATTATGGACTGTTTCAGCAGAGTGCATTCTTAGGGGCTGCCCATTTATCAAGGAAAACTTGAGAAAATTGGTGAAAGCTGAAAAATTCTTGCCACTGGAAGGACTTTGAACCAACTCTTAAAATTTCCTTGTAATGACAAGGCAAACATTCTAATGCACACATCATCTTCTTCTATTTCATACAAGTCAAGTAAATCCTCGAGGTTTTGCACATGTTCTTCGATAGTGGCACCTTTCCTTTCTCCATCAAAAAGAGGCAGCTGGTTTATAAGTTCTGAAGGAAGGGGTTGGAAAATAAGAGGTAAAACCAGAAACTTATATCTTTTTATGACCTTTGTAGGTGTAGGTGGTATAACAATGGGCTCATGGCTGCTTGAAGCTTCGTTAGGAGTGGGAGATACAACATGAGCCTCTTGTTCCACCAGGTTCTTCACAGGAGTATAGGTCTGCTCATGGTCTGAGGACTGAGGCTTGAGATCTTTCCCATATTCAGTGTGGTTCTCATCTTTGTACATTTGATCAGGCTTAAAGTAGGACAGAACATAGTGGTAGACAAAAACAATGAATTCTTTAAACCAAATCCAACCCATGTGTTCTACCCTTCTATGAGGCCTAGCTATATTTCAGGTTCTTCCTCTAGTGGAGTCTTTGAGAGTTATGGAGTGTGGAGTCGCCAGGTGGATGTATATGAATGTCTGAAGCAGGATGCTTTCCACCATCAGCAATTGAATGCCAATCTAACCAGAGATCTTGAGTCTTTTGAGTGCCTAAGAATGTTTAAGGTGAAATGCACTCAACGTCCCCAGAGGAGTCACCATTATGTTGGGGTTCCCATGTTTTGGCCAGATTGGCAAGACCAAAAGATGAGACAACATCAGAACCACTTTCAGACCTTAGGATCTAGCCCTCCTGGGTCCAGAGAGGGATCTCTCTATAAGCAAAGGTTTAATGTCTTTGAAGCTCAGTGTTAAGATATTAGGCTAGTTATAAGGCTCGAAGTTTGTTTGATCGTTGGTAATCAGAAAATAAGGTTTCAATATAAGACAAAGATGGACAAAGAGGATTTTAGGTGAAGGAGGGATGTTCCCGAGAATAGCAAGACCATTGGGAAATGGAGTCAGGAAAGGGTTTACTTGCTATTCAAGATGCAGGCTTTCAGTTGGTCTAGTCATCTAAAGCATTGGATCTTAAAGATGATAGTGTGGCATGGAATGGTAAGAGAGGAGGAAACAATAAAGTTTTAGAACACAAAGTTAAAGACCTGAGATCAGAGAGAGACTTTGAACTCTCAATGCTTCGGCCTCCAGCTTGAGGGAACTTATAAAGGCTTAACTAATAGAAGAGGATTCTAGTGAGATAGAGAAAAATTTCTAGACCTCCCAGTGTTCCCAATTCATTCAATTAAATCCTAACAAGAACATCTAAGAACAGATTCATTTAATTCATACATCAGCTAGCAGGAAATGACGTCCACTACACTGGTTAAATTAACTAAAATCAAACCTTAGATAACACATTTAGTAGAAAACATCAAAGGCAAGGAGAGTAGAAACATAGGGTACCTAACAAGGGTAAATCCTATGCCAGATTTATGATGCGAGCCAGTAGAAATGAAATGAAATGAAATAAAGCACAGAAACAGAAAAACATCACCGCAGCTTTAGATCAGGATCCAAAGAAATGTGCTTGTCATATTAAAAAACAACACCAGTCAGGTACAAAATTACCAATAGCTTGGTATTCAGTCTGAAAAAATCTCCCTCAGCCTATCTTACAACTTTACACAGAGACTATGTCTCAAAATAAACAGCTTGTAATTCTCTGATAACTGATCAACAACCTTTAAAATGAGTTCCTTATTGAATTTTATAGCTGAAGAGGGAAGAGGAGGTAGGCGAAACACTAAATGAAGAATTAAACTCAGAAAAGAAAGAGTGGACCAGCAAAGAGGAAAGAAAAATCAGCTCCAACATGCCCAAAACCAGAGCTGAAATGAAGAAAAAGAGTGACTCTAACAAGCTCAAAACTTGAGTCACAAAGAAAGAAGGATACTCCAAACTTCATATTTCAAGCCTTCAAAGTTGTTTTTTCAGTTTTCAACAATTTTCTTTCCATGTGCAACTGTCTTTATGCCTTGGATCTGCAGTAAACTAGACTGTCTAATCCTAGTTTGACTGTTTTTAAATTTCTGTTGTAGAATGTAGAGAAGAAATCTCCTGGATAGTTTAATCCGAGCAGATATTAGATTAGGTAGAGAAACATATGAGACCAACAGCCTAATCTGGTCCCATGGAGTAATAAGGATAGATTTAGAATAGGTTTATTTCCTGTTATAAAAATTAATGATGTAAAGGGTCTACTAGTTCAAATGCACCCTAGAAGAAAAAATGCTAGGATTGTAGGATGGGTAGGTAATTGTTGAGAATGTTTTGCTGATCTATCATATTTGTGGCAGCTGAAAATCAAATAAGAAATGTGGCTTAAGTAGCAGGCATCTAGCCTACACCAAAGATCATTTTCTGAATTCTTGACTCCTTCAAGAAGAAGCCATCCCCATGTGGAGCCACTGTTAGCCTCTTATCAATTCCTTGACAAGAAAGCAAGGGGCTAGATTGTTTTGTAAGCCTTCAAGGAATGAATTTCCCTTAAAAAAACATCATCCTTGAAGCCTCTTATGTTCCCTGCCTTTTGACTACTGCCCTCTGTTGTTATGGAGTCCATGAGCCTCATTGATTGCTAAAAATTGTGCCCCAAAAAGACCTTCATTTTCCCTTTGTACCTCTGCAAAATGTCCCATTTTACCTCGAGAAACCATCCATAAAAGAAAAATAATCACATCCGATGCAATCATCAAGGATCTGATCTATGAATGTCGTAGGATAATTGTCTTTGGGACAAGCAGCGTTCAGATAGCGATAATCAACACAAACTCGGATGGTGCCTTTTTTTTTGTCTACGGGGACCGGATTGGAAACCCATTATGTCAAAGGAATGAGACAGATGAAACCAACGTTCAAAAGTTTTTCTAATTCAGTTTTGATGGCGGCTGCTCTGCGTGGGTGGACAAGTCAGAGTCACTGTCGAATAGGTTTAGCATTGTCATAAACTTTGATTTTGTGCTCGACTATAGACGGATCTATGCCGGGAATTTCATCGTAAGACCAAGAAAAAACATCGCGGAATTCCTTAAAGAGAGATGTGAAGTGTGCAATTTCCTTGGGATTTCAATCTGCTCCAATTTGAATGTTTTCCACGATACTCGTTTTGATCGAGATACCTATGAGCATTCCCTTAGAAATATTTCCCATGTTACCTTCCGAATCGATGGTTTGAACAATTGTGTAAATGGACGTGACCATCTCAGGTGGGTCAAAGAATGGGATTTTAGTAGTTATCGCGTCCGAATCAAACATCGAAGCGCAATGGTGGAATTCTCCTTAAGGTCGTTCTTCTAGAGACATGATCTCTTGAATAGCTTCGTCCGTAGGTAGGACTTCATCGAGGAGATCTTTAGAAGGAATTGTGATAGGTGGGAGGCTTGTACCATTGGTTGAAACCATAGCCGTGGAGGGTTCAGATGTAATTTGGATGGTTTGTTAAACCAACTCGGCTGGTGAGAGCGACATCTGATCTCCGTAGGAATCAATGTTTGAAGGTGCTGGTAGGATCCATGGGTTGATAGAGCCATCCAATGTGGTGGATATCATTGCAAATGTATTTGGAACCTCAGGCGACGAGAGAGGAAAAAAACCCATTAGGGATGATGCCTTCAGAAGGCCGGTACCAATACTGACATATGAGTCAGGAACGCCTCCTATTAGGGGTACAATGTTACTTGGTATTGTGGCATAATCAGGGGTGCAAAATGATAACTGATCCACTGTGACTATTTTCCCATCTAATGGAAAGAGGATGAGCCGAAAAAAGGAAGAAACAATGGCAGTCATTGCATATGACCAACTGCGACTCGAAAATATATTATAGTCAAGATGACGATCTACGACTTCAACATCCACCGTTATCGTTTTCCCACTAAGTGTAATGGGAAAGCTAGCAAGGTAGCCTTTTGGGAGGAAAGTGTGGCCATCGAAAGCTATAAGGGAATTCAATGATTGAGATAAAGTGGGAGAACCCAAAGCGAGCCAGCAAGTAGTTGAAATAACGCAGGTCGAAGCACCTTCGTCAATGACACAACGATGGATTGGTCTCCCTTTTGATCTCCATGTCAAAAATGGATAGTGTAGAATCCTGGGGTCAATCCCACCAATGGCTGAAAGCAAGGCTTTCCTTTGGGTTGGGCAAGTTTGCAATAATTCGAGAGAAGACATGGCTGATGGTGCTTGCGCCAAATCTTCTACAATGTTGTAGTTTTTGGCGGCACGTGTAGAGGTGTTATGAGTCATGCTTCGAAGTGTCCCTTTGGGGGGACGAATCACGAGGTCAGCACTGGGCCATTCGATATGAAAATCGGTGGGTGGCGGTGGATTTGAACTGGTACCAGGTTCCTAAGTATCAATGACAGGTTTTCCATAAAGTTTAGCTCGTGTCTGAAGTTCAACACTTTCTATGCCATAAATGGCAGACGATCCTTCACCGAAAGGATGTGAACCACCATTGCCCCTTTGCAGAGGTTGTGGCGGGTTTGCAACCATGTGTTGTTGTTGCTACTGTGGATTAGGGAAGGGATTATGTAGGACAACAAGTGTCGTCCCAGAGTCCTTGTTTGCGATAACATCTGGGCATTCCTGAAGCCAAGGACATTTGTATGTCAAGTGGTCCTCCGCACATATTTTTCAAGGAAATTTCATGGGTTTCTCCTTCCCTTTGTAATTTTTAGCAGTGTTTTTCTAATTGGGATTATTCTGATGGTCCGACTGCTCTTCCGAAGAAGATGTCTTTTTCTTGTTCTTCTTTTTTTTTCCACCAGGTTTTTGTGAAGTTTGCATAGAATTTACCCTAGCGGTAGGAAGAGTAGTCGAATGGTTAGGGGTGGTGGTAGCCAAAGATGGCTTGAAGGTTTTCCCCTGAGATTTTTTTATGGCTACGCCAGAGATTGTGCCAACGAAACCGTCGCCGTGGACTCCAGATTTCTGAGTAGCGGGAGAATTTGGATTAACAAGGGCATGGGGGAGTAAATCATATAGCATGCTAGATTGCGAATATATTAAATCTAAATGCTGGGCACAACGAATGGATTGATCTTCTGTGACCGCACCGGATAAGCCAATGTCTTTAGCTAAGGTTGGTAATAGAGATTTACAAAACCAATTAGCTAGGAGATGATCCATGATTGGCACTTTGACCAGCCTCCCCCTATGCCTCCATTCATGAATGTGATCGGAGATGTGGGTGGCGGTGTCTTGGCGTAGTGAGGTTAAAAAATCCATGCCGATTTTATATCTGATAGGTAATTGAAATTTTCTTAGAAATTTCTTAGCTAAGGCACCAAAAGTGTTGATGGCGGCGTGTGGTAATTCAATATACCGCTTGGCAGCATTGCCAGTGAGAGTGTGGGGGAATAGCCTAAGCCAAATACTATCATCCACCATGGAATTAGATACAGACCATAGATGAAAGGTGGTGATGTGTGAAGCCGGATCCTCCCCTCGTTTGCTGTCGAATTTAGGGATGTCAGACAGAATCTTGTGCAGAACTGGAGGCCAGAGCAAGTTGTGATTGATGGGATCATTACTCAGTTTATAGATGTCGG
The DNA here is from genome assembly GCA_034641835.2 of Pinus albicaulis. Taxonomy (NCBI): domain Eukaryota; kingdom Viridiplantae; phylum Streptophyta; class Pinopsida; order Pinales; family Pinaceae; genus Pinus; species Pinus albicaulis. The sequence continues at coordinate 2,038,271,683 of CM076575.1, forward strand.
AGTTGTCTAGAGCTGCTAAAAATGGAAATTGCGTGTTTGCCTCCTGATCTAGCCAAGGAAGTATTGGCTGAATATTTGGACCATAGGGTCCGACCATCAACGAGTTACTAGTAGGATAAATAGGACTTTGTTGATAAAAATTTCCTATGGGTGGAGGTGTAGGGACATATGGTTGCTGTCCGTAGGGTATATTGTATTGTGGGGTGAACAGTTGGTTGCACCCAGGATAAAAGTGCCCCCCTTTTCCAGATGGATGTTGGGGTGGATTGGCCCATATGGACGCAATAGAGCTAGTTGGAGGCATGCTGCTATTTGTGTAATTAAGCAACGACTTAGACCCTACACCAATATTTAGACCACTTAAGGGAATAATGTTAAAAATAGGTTGTACAGTTTTTCCTAACAATTGCAGGGGTAGCGAAATTGTTAGGACAAACCGTACAACCCATTGTTTGCGTCTTGGTGACACTTCCCCCTGGTATGGAGGCCAAGGGGTTTGAAATCAACAAAGGATTCCAACTGAAAGGGTTGCTAAAAGAAACCGAAGTAGTTCCACTCATGGGAGGGGGAACTGTGGGACCCGTTGTGGTCACCATAGGAGTAGATCCGGAAGGACTCGAGGATCCACTGATAGTTGTGATGACTTTAGGGTTGGGACCAAGTATAGGTTGACTACTGGGGCTACCAATTATTGGTATAGAACTTACTACCGATAGGGAGGGTGGTGGCGAACTTGGGTTGCTTGCCATTGGTATCGACCCCATAAGCGTTAGTTTTGAAATGTGGCTATGTAAAAATCAGGGTTTGTCAATGGAGACTGCTCTTCCGCCGAAGGCATGGGTTCTCTAAGACTTAGTTCTTCCTCCAATGTCAAAGGAGGGAGAACTTGCTGTCATCGAGACAGAAGACGCTGGTTGGAAGATGCCATGGTGACCTGTTTATTTTTAGAAAATTTTAATGATTTGTGATGTATTATAAAGTCTCAGTGAGAGTAACCACACACCTAAAAAAAGAAAAAAGAAACAAGGACTCTCTAAAGATCAATCAACAACCATCCAGAATAAGGTGCCTTGTCTGAGCACTACCGTTTGCTGGAGATGAAACCCAGTATCAGAATAACATACAGAGAGGGATGGTCGTAAGTATAGTTATGGTTACTCTAGAGCTTCACCCTAACCTCAGACGATAGGTGTAAGTACTCTCGTGGAGACAAGTACCCTCCTAAATACTGAAGACAAACTAGGTCCCTCTATTTTAGGTACTAGGACAGCCCGTCCCGGTCACCTTCTGTAAGTCCCTAAAATTTTTGGCCACTAAGGATACCTCAAATCACAGACATCATCAGGGGGGTCATGGTCTTAGACAACACACTATATGGGCAGAACACCTATATCCTAGATCTAGTTTCGACATCCTCGAAGGGAACCCCAATATATAGAATACCCACTGAATGCATTCGAAGGTGTGTTACACTGAAATTTGTGACCATGACATTTTAGTACTCCCTTAGAAGTCTACAACGTTAAAGTTCCTAAAGCCAAGCCTTGAAATTAAGAGAAAAACTCATAAAAGTCTTAAAAACGCTTGTACCACACTTTCTCTTAGTATTGCCTGCGGTGCCACACCTTTTGGCTATAAATAATGCGGAGCAGAATGCAAATTTTATTCATTAAGGGTGCGGACCCTGTAAAAATTAAAGCAAAGGTGGAAAGTAACATTTAGAAGCCCAGTAGTCAAATCTGGAAGCTTCTAGAAGCAATAATTCGGTCGAAGGGTCGCTCCTATCATGTATGCTCATTCCTCCATTATGGGAGCCTACCCCTTGGTTTATGGAGCCAAATCCCTTCAAAGGAGCATTCTATCCCTCCCTATGTGGAACCATAATCTCCTCTCTTTTCCTATAAATTGAAGCCACAGTGAAGCTTCAAGGGTTACAATTGATGAGTTAGACTTGGAGAACTTTTGAGGAGAAATGCTGTGAAAACTCATACTCTTGTTGGAAATACTGAGAGGGGGGGTGAATCAGTATTCCTTTCAATTAGAGCATTAGTTAATCTTCAATTATTATTAGTGTTTGTACAATGATAGCAGTAAAGAAGAGGAACACAAATGCACATAGTTTTTAAGGTGGAAACCCACTCCAGGACAAAAACCACCTAATTCTTTTCTAATAATTCTTTAATATTCAACTCCAATTGAAAATAAAGATCCAACTTCCTAGAATCTAGAAAAGCATTCTTCTCTAGCTCCCACTGGATGGACACTCCAACGCTCGAGATTCTTCAGTAGTAAGTGAATGGATGCCCCAACACCCAATGAGCTACAACTCACCCTAGCACCTCCCTACCACCCTATAGAAGTATAAAAGAAGAATGGACTCTCGTACCAGGGAAAATGGTCCACTTTACAATGATATAGAATGATGCAGAAGAAGAAGATATACTAGACCATAACCCCAACTTTGACATAACCACCTAATGATGATCCTAGACCTCTCAACACTGCCTCTTCAACCCTTAGCAGATAGACACTAGTAGAATTTGTATAATAATGTATTTACAATGACTAAGTACAATGATACCTTTACAATGATTGTATGTAGTGCTGCCCACTTGAAGACTTCATATGATGAACTTCTTGCTGCTTCTATGCACCTTGGTTGATGCCCTTGTCATGCTACCCTTTGCTGCACCTTGTTTTGCTTTTCTGCTGTAGAAAGTCTGGTCCTTTGCAATCCTTGACAACACATGATCTAGCCTTTTCTTGGCTTCTAGGAGCTCGATATTGAATCTGGTGTATCTCTGTTATTTCAGATCCTCAATATCTGATTTTCAGTCTTGTAGTATTCCTCTGAGTCATCTTTCCAATGCCACAGGTCTGACCCAATTTGTATTCTTCAAGAGAAATTTATGCCCAATTTCTCACACTGCCCTAATTATGGATTGTTTCAGCAGAGTGCATTCTTAGGGGCTACCCATTTATCAAGGAAAACTTGAGAAAATTGGTGAAAAGCTGAAAAATTCTTGCCACTGGAAGGCCTTTGAACCAACTCTTAACATTTCCTTGTAATGACAAGGCAAACATTCTAATGCACACATCATATTCTTCTATTTCATACAAGTGAAGTAAATCCTCGAGGTTTTGCACATGTTCTTCGACAGTGGCACCTTTCCTTTCTCCATCAAAAAGAGGCAGCTGGTTTATAAGTTCTGAAGGAAGGGGTTGGAAAATAAGAGGTAAAACCAGAGGCTTATATCTTTCTATGAACTTTGTAGGTGTAGGTGGTATAAAAATGGGCTCATGGCTGCTTGAAGCTTCGTTAGGAGTGGGAGATACAACATGAGCCTCTTGTTCCACCAGGTTCTTCACAGGAGTATAGGTCTGCTCATGGTCTGAGGACTGAGGCTTGAGATCTTTCCCATATTCAGTGTGGGTCTCATCTTTGTACATTTGATCAGGCTTAAAGTAGGACAGAACATAGTGGTATACAAAAACAATGAATTCTTTAAACCAAATCCAACCCATGTGTTCTACCCTTCTATGAGGCCTAGCCATATTTCAGGTTCTTCCTCCAGTGGAGTCTTTGAGAGTTATGGAGTGTGGAGTCGCCAGGTGGATGTATATGAATGTCTGAAGCAGGATGCTTTCCACCATCAGCAATTGAATGCCAATCTAACTAGAGATCTTGAGTCTTTTGAGTGCCTAAGAATTTTTAAGGTGAAATGCACTCAACGTCCCCAGCGGAGTCACCATTATGTTGGGGTTCCCATGTTTTGGCCAGATTGGCAAGACCAAAAGATGAGACAACATCAGAACCACTTTCAGACCTTATGATCTAGTCGTCCTGGGTCAGAAAAGAAAGAGGGCCGAAGCCCATTCTGTTTAAACCCTGTGCATTTATCTATGGCACTCTTTGGGTGAAAGAGTGGTCTTCTCCAGGTTTCCATTTACTCTGGTATGCCCCTCATGTACTTTGGCTGCAGTACTTTGTAGTACTCTGGTGAATAAAAAAAAAGGAAAATAAATGACAGTGAAGTGCACCATGTTTCATAACAAATGCTCTGATAGCTTAGGACTGTGGTCAAGGCTGAATTTTCTTCAGGAACACCGTAAACAAAGGAAACAATAAGGGCGCTTTGTCCTTTCACAGGTAGGAACGTTCTGCTAATGTAGCTACCCTGATAGTATTGTTTTCTGTGTGCTGGGTCTTCCGTGTGATCTATGATGTCTTTGATCTGGCACTCTGCCCTCAAATCATTGGATTAAGGCTCAAAATATTCAACGACAGGCCTCAAACCCTCTGTTTTCCCACTGATACTCTTTGTCGCTTCGACGTTTGCCTTTGACTGCAAAATTTATGCTTTAATGGCTCTGGGGAAGATTTTGCAGAGTTTAAACTCTGTTCCTTTAATGTGAGCCCTGTCATACATCTTCTTGGACCCTTTTTCATGAGTTTGGCTCTTGAAAATGGTCCTTTCCTGTTTCTCTGTAACTGTACAGAGATTGTAAATCATGGCGGTATTCTGCCACTCGTACCCTGCAAAAACACGCAACTCTGTTATGAAATACATGCATAGGGAAGGATGGCTATGGAAGGCGGGAAGAATGCATTAAAATGAATGGAAATTTAATGAAAATGATCCTGTGTGGTGGGACCGGGCATGGGCGGAGGGCGATTAATTTAGGACCCTCAGATCTCGGACTAACGAACGATCGAGATTGGATCGGGGAAAATCGCAATCGCAAAGGGTGGAAGGTGTCAGCGATTGGAAAATGCGATTGCGATTGGAGCGGGAGAGCGAGGGTTGTTGGATCAACAGGGGAATCAATGGTGGAGATGAAATCGGCGGATCACAATCGGGAGGCACAGAGCAGGCGATGCGATACGACTGGCGCGATGCGATGGAGCGCCAGTCGTCTGATCCAGATGAAAGATCTAAGGAAGATATTGAATCAGCGGGGAAAAATAATGGGGTGACGGGACGCGATGTGATAGGATCTGGGCCGTTGATTCCGAATGGATGGACGGCTATGATTTGATCGGGGAATCGCAATCGGGGAAAACGGAGGAGTGGCACAGCAAAAGTTACGATTGCGATCGGAGCGGGAGTGCGATTAGCGCCGGGCTGCTCGATCTAAGTGATAGATAAACGGTGGAGATCGCGGCGGAGGTCTTATAGACCAAAACTCAATTGCATCGGATTTTTTTTATTTAACAAAGAAATGCGCTTCACCGACAGTGCGATTGCGATTCGCGCTTTGAGTCTTTCCGCCTAGTTCTGGTGCTAGGTTATGTGGGGAAGTGGTTTAAAGGGCTGGCGGAAAAGGGGATAGGCCCTATATAAGTTAAAAAGTAGGTTTTTTCCCATTTTTAGTGCATTTCAAGGCCGAGAAAGGGTAACGATAGAGGAAAAAAGGGGAATTAAACCCAACAAGGGGTGAATGTAGGATTTAAAGGGGATTTTGGGGGGATTTAAAGGGTAAAAGGGCGACTTTGACAAAGGGGAAGAAGGGTAAAATGGGACATTCTGCAGGGATATAAGGGGAGAATAAAGGTCCTTTGGAGCACCATTCTTTATAATCAGTGAGGCTTTGTGGATGGAAAAGCAGAGGAGATTTTATCAAAGGACACAAGGCACAAGGAGGCTTCAAGGATGATGTGTTTTCAAGGAAAATGCATTCCTTGAAGGCTCAAAAACAATTTATCCCCCTGTTTGCTTGTCAAAAATTTATAGGGGGCTAACAGTGGCTCCACATGGGGATGGCTTCTTCTTGAAGGAGTCAAGAATTCAGAAAATAAATCTTTGGTGTAGGCCATATGCCTGGTACTTGACTCATTCTTTTCTTCTCTTGGATCAGCTGCCACAAATTGTGAAGACATCAAATCAGAAGAAAAATTCTCACCAAACAATCTACCTACCCATTCTACAATCCTAGCGTTTTTTCTTCTGGGGTGAATTTGGACTTGCAGACCCTTTACATCATTTATTTTTCATAAAAAAGAAAATAAACCTATTCTATTTCTACCCTTATTACTCCATGAGACCAGATTAGACTGTTGGCCTCATAAATTTCTCTACCTACACTACTATCTGCTAGGAATAGATTGTCTAGCAGATTTCTTCTCTATATTCTAAGACAAAAATTGAAAACAGTCAAGCCAAGATTAGACTGTCTAACTTGCTGGACTTTGTAGGAATTAAAAACAACTAACTACATGCTCACAGACTGAGTTTTATTGAGCTTTTCCTACCTACCCTACTCTAATTGGAAATCTCTGATGCTCTAGGTGATACAATAATGCCAATGCAGCCAGTCAAGAAATAGTCAAAAAGGGGAGAAGAACTGACTGCTCATCAGAGACAACCATAGGGTGCTCTGCATGTGGGTCTTCAAAACTGAGGCCACCACCAATGGTGACCACTTTTGGTGTATCTGGCTCTTGCAAAGGATTGATGCTTGAGGAGCTGAGCCAATCTGGGCCTCCATGTATTCTGCCACAGGATCAACAAAAATATGGTATATACTTTCTTCTTTAAAGGCTTCCATGACTGGTAGGCTGTTTGTATCCCGGGAAGCTTCGATCACTGCATCTGCAGAGAGGCCTTTGTAATCACACTCCTCCTCTTCATGGTTGGGAGTATTTGGTATATTGACATCAACCAGGAATACCTCTTCTTCCACTGGATCAAGACAAAGATGTCTATGGGAAAGAAGGCCTCCCTCATCTTCACTGCAGCCTAAAATGGAAGGATCATTACATATGGTAGGGCTGTCCTCTTCTGACCTTGGCCGGTTCTCCTGGAGTGAACTGAACTCTGTGAAAAAATTAACATAATCTTCAGCAGGGGTTGCTTTGATTACCTTGACCCTTTTAGGCGAAGGCTCTGGATATTCATCTTGCCAAAGATTTTCTTCATGTCTTTCTTCCTTGTCCTCTGCGCTGAAGAGATGCTGGCTTCCATCTTCTTTGAAGTTACTACTGATGGTATTATACGTAACAAAGTGAAGATTCAATGAATCTTCATCTGCTATCATGCTTTCAACACTTTCTTCATCAGTATCATAGATGGCCTGCATTGGCTCATAATTTTCTTGAAGTTGATGGTCGTGATCTTCCTCCCATGAAACTACTGATGATAGCCCTGTAAGCTCAGTTTCCCTTTGGAAAAAATCATCATCAGATAGGTCAACATCAGAGAAATCATAATTATAAGCATTGTCACCCATCAAGTCTTCAGGACTCTCAGCAAGTCTTTCTTCAAAATAGCCTGCAAGTTCATTTACTGATTCAAACTCAGGTTCATCATACATGCTTTGCATATGGCTTATGTCTTGCAATGGTCGGGTTTGTCTTTCTTGAGGACAAGGTGCAGGTCTCTTCCAATCATCCTCTTTGGTTTCATCCTCATACTCTTCCTTTTTTGTGTTCAGCAGGGTGTTGGCAGTCTCTATCAATCTTTCCAGCTTGCTTTCTAAAGAGAGCTGCCTTATTTGCCCTGCTCGTTCTCTCTTTGTAGCCTTTATCCTTTCCTCCATGCACTTTATGTTGTGTTCGACAGTAATTGCTACCTCTTGCATTTCCCCCAGGCTCGAAGGTTTTCTTTCTCTTATATGGAATTCCACCTCGGGGTCAAAAGAACTAGGATAATGCAGTAGAGCCCATCCAAAGGGTGGTTTTATGTTAGCAGGTATTGCGTGATATACCTTATTGAACCTAGCCGAAAATTCTTTTACTGTCTCTCCTAGCCACCTTTTCAAATTTTGATACTCTCCTAGGATGAGGAGAGCATTCTTAGGGGCTACCCATTTATCAAGGAAAACTTGAGAAAATTGGTGAAAGCTGAAAATTCTTGCCACTGAAAGGCCTTTGAACCAACTCTTAACATTTCCTTGTAATGACAAGGAAAACATTCTAATGCACACATCATCTTCTTCTATTTCATACAAGTCAAGTAAATCCTCGAGGTTTTGCACATGTTCTTCGACAGTGGCACCTTTCCTTTCTCCATCAAAAAGAGGTAGCTGGTTTATAAGTTCTGAAGGAAGGGGTTGGAAAATAAGAGGTAAAACCAGAGGCTTATATCTTTCTATGACCTTTGTAGGTGTAGGTGGTATAACAATGGGCTCATGGCTACTTGAAGCTTCTTTAGGAGTGGGAGATACAACATGAGCCTCTTGTTCCACCAGGTTCTTCACAGGAGTATAGGTCTACTCATGGTCTGAGGACCGAGGCTTGCGATCTTTCCCATATTCAGTGTGGGTCTCATCTTTGTACATTTGATCAAGCTTAAAGTAGGACAGAACATAGTGGTAGAAAAAAACAATGAATTCTTTAAACCAAATACAACCCATGTGTTCTACCCTTCTATGAGGCCTAGCCATATTTTAGGTTCTTCCTCCAGTGGAGTCTTTGAGAGTTATGGAGTGTGGAGTCGCCAAGTGGATGTATATGAATGTCTAAAGCAGGATGCTGTCCACCATCAGCAATTGAATGCCAATCTAACCAGAGATCTTGAGTCTTTTGAGTGCCTAAGAATGTTTAAGGTGAAATGCACTCAACGTCCCCAGCGGAGTCACCATTATGTTGGGGTTCCCATGTTTTGGCCAGATTAGCAAGACCAAAAGATGAGACAACATCAGAACCACTTTCAGACCTCAGGATCTAGCCCTCCCGGGTCTAGAGAGGGATCTCTTTATAAGCAAAGGTTTAATGTCTTTGAAGCTCAGTGTTAAGATATTAGGCTAGTTATAAGGCTCGAAGTTTGTTTGATCGTTGGTTTGGGTGTTGGTAATCAGAAAAGAAGGGTTCAATATAAGACAAAGATGAAAAAAGAGGATTTTAGGCGAAGGGGGGTACCTAACAAGGGTAAAACCTATGTCAGATTTCTGATGCGAGCTAGTAGAAATGAAATGAAATGAAATAAAGCACAGAAACATAAAAACATCATCGCAACTTTAGATCAGGATCCAAAGAAATGTGCTTGTCATATTAAAAAACAACACCAGTCAGGTACAAAATTACCAATAGCTGGGTATTCAGTCTGAAAAAATCTCCCTCAGCCTATCTTACAACTTTACACAGAGACTATGTCTCAAAAGAAACACCTTGTAATTCTCTAATAATTGATCAAAAACGTTTACAATGAGTTCCTTCTTGAATTTTATAGTTGAAGAGGGTAGAGGAGGTAGGTGAAACACTAAATGAAGCATTAAACTCAGAAAAAAAGAGGGTCGAAGCCCATTCTATTTAAACCCTATGCATTTATCTATGGCACTCTTTGGGTGAAAGAGTGGTCTTCTCCAGGTTTCCATTTACTCTGGTATGCCCCTCATGTACTTTGGCTGCAGTACTTTGTAGTACTCTGGTGAATAAACAAAAAAGGAAAATAAATGACAGTGAAGTATGCCATGTTGCATAACAAATGCTCTAATAGCTTAGGACTGTGGTCAAGGCTGAATTTTCTTCAGGAACACGGTAAACAAAGGAAACAATACGGGCGCTTTGTCCTTTCACAGGTAGGAACGTTTTGCTGATGTAGCTACCCTGATAGTATTGTTTTCTGTGCACTGGGCCTTCCGTGTGATCTATGATGTCTTTGATTTGGCACTCTGCCTTCAAATCATTGGATTAAGGCTCAAAATCTTCAACGACAGGCCTCAAACCCTCTGTTTTCCCACTGATACTCTTTGCCACTTCCACGTTTGCCTCTAACTACAAAATTTATGCTTTAATGGCTCTGGGGAAGATTTTGCAGAGTTTAAACTCTGTTCCTTTAATGCGAGCCCTGTCATACGTTTTCTTGGACCCTTCTTCATGAGTTTGGCGCTTGAAAATGGTCCTTTCCTATTTCTCTGTAACTGTACAGAGATTGTGAATCATGGAAGTTTTCCGCCGATCTTACCCTGCAAAAACACGCAACTCTGTTGTGAAATCCATGCATGGGGAAGGATGGCTATGGAAGGTGGGAAGAATGCATTAAAATGAATGGAAATGTAATGAAAACGATCGTGTGTGGTGGGATTGGGCATGGGCGGAGGGTGATTCATTTAGCACCGTCGGATTTCGGACTAACGGACGGTCGAGATTGGATCGGGGAAAATCGCAATCACAAAGGGCGGAAGGTGGCAACGATTGGAAAATGCGATTGCGATTGGAGTGGGAGAGCGAGGGCCATTGGATCAATAGGGGAATCAACGGTGGAAATGCAATCGTTGGATCGCAATCGGGAGGCGCAGAGCAGGCGATGCGATGCGATTGGCGCGATGCGATGGAGCGCTAGCCGTCCGATCTAGATGACAGATCTACGGTGGAGATTGAATCGGTGGGGAAAAAGAATGGGGCGACGGGACACGATGCGATAGAATCTGGGTCGTTGATTCCGAATGGATGGACGGTTGTGATTTGATCAGGGAATCGCAATTGGGGAAAATGGAGGAGTGGCACAGCGAAAGTTGCGATTGCGATCAGAGTGGGAGTGCGATTAGTGCCGGGCCGTCCGATCTAAGTGATAGATCAACGGTGGAGATCGCGACAGAGGCCTTATAGACCAAAATCAAATCGCATCGGAGTTTTTTTATTTAGCAAATAAATGCGCTTCACCGACGGTGCGATTGCGATTAGCGCTTTGAGTCTTTGCGCCTGGTTTTGGCGCTGCGTTACGTGGGGAAGTGGTTTAAAGGGCTGGCGGAAAAGGGGCTAGGCCCTATATAAGTTAAAAAGTTGGTTTTTTCCCATTTTTAGTGCATTTCAAGGCCGAGAAAGGGTAACGATAAAGGAAAAAAGGGGAATTAGACCAAACAAGGGGTGAACGTAGGATTTAAAGGGGATTTAGAGGGTAAAAGGGGGACTTTGACAAAGGGGAATAAGGGTAAAATGGGACATTCTACAGGGATATAAGGGGCAAATAAAGGTCCTTTGGAGCACCATTCTTTATAATCAGTGAGGCTTTGTGGATGGAACAACAGAGGAGATTTTATCAAAGGACACAAGGCATAAGGAGGCTTCAAGGATGATGTGCTT